>CATNUO010000033.1:600000-994985 GCA_951215215.1 Andrena trimmerana | reverse complement strand
ACAAGTGACCAGTGACCAGCGACCAGTGACCAGTGACCAGTGACCAGTGACCAGTGACCAGCGAAAGTGACCAGTGACCAGGGACCAGTGACCAGTGACCAGCGAAATTGACCAGTGACCAGTGACCAGTGACCAGTGACAAGTGACCAGTGACCAGTGACCAGTGACCAGTGACCAGTGACCAGTGCCAACGACCAGTGACCAGTGACCATTGACCAGTGACCAGCGAAAGTGACCAGGGACCAGTGACCAGTGACCAGTGACCAGTGACCAGTGACCAGTGACCAGTGAAAGTGACCAGTGACCAGTGACCAGTGACCAGTGACCAGTGACCAGTGACAAGTGACCTGGGACCAGTGAAAGTGACCAGTGACCAGTGAACAGTGACCAGCGAAATTGACCAGTTTCCAGTGACCAGTGATAAGTGACCAGTGACCAGTGACCAGCGAAAGTGACCAGTGAACAGTGATCAGCGAAATTGACCAGTGACCATTAACCAGTGACCAGCGAAAGTGACCAGTGACGAGTGACCAGTGACAAGTGACCAGTGACAAGTGACCAGTGACCACTGACCAGTGACCAGTGACCAGCGACCAGTGACCAGTGACCAGTGACCAGTGACCAGTGACCAGTGACCAGTGACCAGTGACCAGTGACCAGTGACCAGTGACAAGTGACCTGGGACCAGTGAAAGTGACCAGGGACCAGTGAACAGTGTCCAGCGAAATTGACCAGTTTCCAGTGACCAGTGATAAGTGACCAGTGACCAGTGACCAGCGAAAGTGACCAGTGAACAGTGATCAGCGAAATTGACCAGTGACCATTAACCAGTGACCAGCGAAAGTGACCAGTGACGAGTGACCAGTGACAAGTGACCAGTGACAAGTGACCAGTGACCACTGACCAGTGACCAGTGACCAGCGACCAGTGACCAGTGACCAGTGACCGGGGACCAGTGACCAGCGAAAGTGACCAGCGACCAGTGACCAGTGACCAGTGACCAGTGACTAGCCAAATTGAGCAGTGACCAGTGACCAGTGACCAGTGACCAGTGACCAGCGAAATTGACCAGCGACCATTTACCAGTGACCAGCGAAAGTGACCAGTGACGAGTGACCTGTGACAAGTGACCAGTGAACAGCGACCAGTGACCAGCGAAAGTGACCAGTGACCAGTGACCAGTGACCAGCGACCAGTGACCAGTGACCAGTGACCAGCAAAATTGACCAGCAAAATTGACCAGTGACCAGTGACAAGTGACCAATGACCAGTGACCAGTGACCAGTGACCAGTGACTAGTGACCAGTGACCAGTGACCAGTGACCAGTGACCAGTGACCAGTGCCAACGACCAGTGACCAGTGACCATTGACCAGTGACCAGCGAAAGTGACCAGGGACCAGTGACCAGTGACCAGTGACCAGTGACCAGTGACCAGTGACCAGTGACCAGTGACCAGTGACCAGTGACCAGTGACAAGTGACCAGTGATCAGTGACCAGTGAACAGTGACCAGTGACTTGTGACCAGTGACCAGCGAAAATGACCAGTGACCAGTGACCAGTGACCAGCGAAATTGACCAGTGACCAGTGACCAGTGAACAGTGACAAGTGACCAGTGACAAGTGACCAACGAAAGTGACCAGTGAACAGTGACCAGGGACCAGTGACCAGTGACGAGTGACCAGTGACCAGCGAAAGTGAACAGTGAGCAGAGACCAGTGACCAGTGACCAGTGACCAGTGACCAGCGAAAGTGACCAGTGACCAGTGACCAGTGACCAGTGACCAGTGACAAGTGACCTGGGACCAGTGACCAGTGACCAGTGACCAGCGAAATTGACCAGTGACCAGTGACCAGTGACCAGTCACCAGTGACCAGCGACCAGTGACCAGAGACCAGTAACCAGTGACCAGTGACCAGTGACCACTGACCAGCGAAAGTGACCAGTGAACAGTGACCAGTGACCAGTGACCAGTGACCTGTGACCAGTGACCAGTGACCAGTGACCAGTGACCAGTGACCAGCGAAATTGACCAGTGACCAGTGACCAGTGAACAGTGACAAGTGACCAGTGACAAGTGACCAACGAAAGTGACCAGTGAACAGTGACCAGGGACCAGTGACCAGTGACGAGTGACCAGTGACCAGCGAAAGTGAACAGTGAGCAGAGACCAGTGACCAGTGACCAGTGACCAGTGACCAGCGAAAGTGACCAGTGACCAGTGACCAGTGACCAGTGACCAGTGACAAGTGACCTGGGACCAGTGACCAGTGACCAGTGACCAGCGAAATTGACCAGTGACCAGTGACCAGTGACCAGTCACCAGTGACCAGCGACCAGTGACCAGAGACCAGTAACCAGTGACCAGTGACCAGTGACCACTGACCAGCGAAAGTGACCAGTGAACAGTGACCAGTGACCAGTGACCAGTGACCTGTGACCAGTGACCAGTGACCAGTGACCAGTGACCAGTGACCAGCGAAAGTGACCAGTGACGAGTGACCAGTGACAAGTGACCAGTGACCAGTGACCAGTGACCAGTGACCAGTGACTAGTGACCAGCAACCAGTGACCAGTGACCAGTGACCAGTGCCAACGACCAGTGACCAGTGACCATTGACCAGTGACCAGCGAAAGTGACCAGGGACCAGTGACCAGTGACCAGTGACCAGTGACCAGTGACCAGTGACCAGTGACCAGTGACCAGTGACCAGTGACAAGTGACCAGTGACCAGTGACCAGTGATCAGTGACCAGTGAACAGTGACCAGTGACCAGTGACCAGTGACCAGCGAAAATGACCAGTGACCAGTGACCAGTGACCAGCGAAATTGACCAGTGACCAGTGACCAGTGACCAGTGACCAGTGACCAGTGACAAGTGACCAGTGACCAGTGACCAGTGATCAGTGACCAGTGAACAGTGACCAGTGACCAGTGACCAGTGACCAGTGACTAGCCAAATTGAGCAGTGAGCAGTGACCAGTGACCAGTGACCAGTGACCAGTGACCAGTGACCAGCGAAATTGACCAGCGACCATTGACCAGTGACCAGCGAAAGTAACCAGTGACGAGTGACCTGTGACAAGTGACCAGTGACCAGCGACCAGTGACCAGCGAAAGTGACCAGTGACCAGTGACCAGTGACCAGCGACCAGTGACCAGTGACCAGTGACCAGTGACCAGTGACCAGCAAAATTGACCAGCAAAATTGACCAGTGACCAGTGACCAGTGACCAATGACCAGTGACCAGTGACCAGTGACCAGTGACAAGTGACCAGTGACCAGTGACCAGTGACCAGTGACCAGTGACCAGTGCCAACGACCAGTGACCAGTGACCATTGACCAGTGACCAGCGAAAGTGACCAGGGACCAGTGACCAGTGACCAGTGACCAGTGACCAGTGACCAGTGAACAGTGACCAGTGACCAGTGACCAGTGACCAGTGACCAGTGACAAGTGACCAGTGACCAGTGACCAGTGATCAGTGACCAGTGAACAGTGACCAGTGACCAGTGACCAGTGACCAGCGAAAATGACCAGTGACCAGTGACCAGTGACCAGCGAAATTGACCTGTGACCAGTGACGAGTGAACAGTGACAAGTGACCAGTGACAAGTGACCAACGAAAGTGACAAATGAACAGTGACCAGGGACCAGTGACCAGTGACCAGTGACCAGCGACCAGTGACCAGTGACCAGTGACCAGTGACCAGTGACCAGTGACCAGTGACAAGTGACCAGTGACCAGCTGCCAGTGACCAGTGACCAGTGACCAGTGATCAGTGACCAGCGAAAGTGACCAGTGACCAGTGACCAGTGACCAGTGACCAGTGACCAGTGACCAGTGACCAGTGACCAGTGACCAGTGACCAGTGACAAGTGACCAGTGACCAGCGACCAGTGACCAGTGACCAGTGACCAGTGACCAGTGACCAGCGAAAGTGACCAGTGACCAGGGACCAGTGACCAGTGACCAGCGAAATTGACCAGTGACCAGTGACCAGTGACCAGTGACAAGTGACCAGTGACCAGTGACCAGTGACCAGTGACCAGTGACCAGTGACCAGTGACCAGTGACCAGTGACCAGTGACCAGCGAAAGTGACCAGTGACCAGTGACCAGTGACCAGTGACAAGTGACCAGTGACCAGTGACCAGTGACCAGCGAAATTGACCAGCGACCATTGACCAGTGACCAGCGAAAGTGACCAGTGACCAGTGACCAGTGACCAGTGACCAGCAAAATTGACCAGCAAAATTGACCAGTGACCAGTGACAAGTGACCAATGACCAGTGACCAGTGACCAGTGACCAGTGACCAGTGACGAGTGACCAGTGACCAGTGCCAACGACCAGTGACCAGTGACCATTGACCAGTGACCAGCGAAAGTGACCAGGGACCAGTGACCAGTGACCAGTGACCAGTGACAAGTGACCAGTGACCAGTGACAAGTGACCAGTGACAAGTGACCAGTGATCAGTGACCAGTGAACAGTGACCAGTGACCAGTGACCAGTGACCAGCGAAAATGACCAGTGACCAGTGACCAGTGACCAGCGAAATTGACCAGTGACCAGTGACCAGTGAACAGTGACAAGTGACCAGTGACAAGTGACCAACGAAAGTGACCAGTGAACAGTGACCAGGGACCAGTGACCAGTGACGAGTGACCAGTGACCAGCGAAAGTGAACAGTGAGCAGTGACCAGTGACCAGTGACAAGTGACCAGTGACCAGCTGCCAGTGACCAGTGACCAGTGACCAGTGACCAGTGACCAGTGACCAGTGACCAGTGACCAGTGACCAGTGACCAGTGACAAGTGACCAGTGATCAGTGACCAGTGAACAGTGACCAGTGACCAGTGACCAGTGACCAGCGAAAATGACCAGTGACCAGTGACCAGTGACCAGTGACCAGTGACCAGTGACAAGTGACCAGTGACAAGTGACCAGTGATCAGTGACCAGTGAACAGTGACCAGTGACCAGTGACCAGTGACCAGCGAAAATGACCAGTGACCAGTGACCAGTGACCAGCGAAATTGACCAGTGACCAGTGACCAGTGAACAGTGACAAGTGACCAGTGACAAGTGACCAACGAAAGTGACCAGTGAACAGTGACCAGGGACCAGTGACCAGTGACGAGTGACCAGTGACCAGCGAAAGTGAACAGTGAGCAGTGACCAGTGACCAGTGACAAGTGACCAGTGACCAGCTGCCAGTGACCAGTGACCAGTGACCAGTGACCAGTGACCAGTGACCAGTGACCAGTGACAAGTGACCAGTGACCAGTGACCAGTGACCAGTGACCAGTGACCAGTGACCAGTGACCAGTGACAAGTGACCAGTGACCAGCGACCAGTGACCAGTGACCAGTGACCAGTGACCAGTGACCAGCGAAAGTGACCAGTGACCAGGGACCAGTGACCAGTGACCAGCGAAATTGACCAGTGACCAGTGACCAGTGACCAGTGACAAGTGACCAGTGACCAGTGACCAGTGACCAGTGACCAGTGACCAGTGACCAGTGACCAGTGACCAGTGACCAGTGACCAGCGAAAGTGACCAGTGACCAGTGACCAGTGACCAGTGACCAGCGACCAGTGACCAGTGACCAGTGACCAGCGAAATTGACCAGCGACCATTGACCAGTGACCAGCGAAAGTGACCAGTGACCAGTGACCAGTGACCAGTGACCAGCAAAATTGACCAGCAAAATTGACCAGTGACCAGTGACAAGTGACCAATGACCAGTGACCAGTGACCAGTGACCAGTGACCAGTGACGAGTGACCAGTGACCAGTGCCAACGACCAGTGACCAGTGACCATTGACCAGTGACCAGCGAAAGTGACCAGGGACCAGTGACCAGTGACCAGTGACCAGTGACCAGTGACCAGTGACCAGTGACCAGTGACCAGTGACAAGTGACCAGTGACAAGTGACCAGTGATCAGTGACCAGTGAACAGTGACCAGTGACCAGTGACCAGTGACCAGCGAAAATGACCAGTGACCAGTGACCAGTGACCAGCGAAATTGACCAGTGACCAGTGACCAGTGAACAGTGACAAGTGACCAGTGACAAGTGACCAACGAAAGTGACCAGTGAACAGTGACCAGGGACCAGTGACCAGTGACGAGTGACCAGTGACCAGCGAAAGTGAACAGTGAGCAGTGACCAGTGACCAGTGACCAGTGACCAGTGACCAGCGAAAGTGACCAGTGACCAGTGACCAGTGACCAGTGACCAGTGACAAGTGACCTGGGACCAGTGACCAGTGACCAGTGACCAGTGACCAGCGAAATTGACCAGTGACCAGTGACCAGTGACCAGTCACCAGTGACCAGCGACCAGTGACCAGAGACCAGTAACCAGTGACCAGTGACCAGTGACCACTGACCAGCGAAAGTGACCAGTGAACAGTGACCAGTGACCAGTGACCAGTGACCAGTGACCTGTGACCAGTGACCAGTGACCAGTGACCAGTGACCAGTGACCAGCGAAAGTGACCAGTGACGAGTGACCAGTGACAAGTGACCAGTGACCAGTGACCAGTGACCAGTGACCAGTGACTAGTGACCAGCAACCAGTGACCAGTGACCAGTGACCAGTGCCAACGACCAGTGACCAGTGACCATTGACCAGTGACCAGCGAAAGTGACCAGGGACCAGTGACCAGTGACCAGGGACCAGTGACCAGTGACCAGTGACCAGTGACCAGTGACCAGTGACCAGTGACCAGTGACCAGTGACCAGTGACCAGTGACCAGTGACCAGTGACCAGTGACCAGTGACCAGTGACAAGTGACCAGTGACCAGTGACCAGTGATCAGTGACCAGTGAACAGTGACCAGTGACCAGTGACCAGCGAAAATGACCAGTGACCAGTGACCAGTGACCAGCGAAATTGACCAGTGACCAGTGACCAGTGACCAGTGACAAGTGACCAGTGACCAGTGACCAGTGACCAGTGACCAGTGACCAGTGACCAGTGACCAGTGACCAGTGACCAGTGACCAGCGAAAGTGACCAGTGACCAGTGACCAGTGACCAGTGACCAGCGACCAGTGACCAGTGACCAGTGACCAGCGAAATTGACCAGCGACCATTGACCAGTGACCAGCGAAAGTGACCAGTGACCAGTGACCAGTGACCAGTGACCAGTGACCAGCAAAATTGACCAGCAAAATTGACCAGTGACCAGTGACAAGTGACCAATGACCAGTGACCAGTGACCAGTGACCAGTGACGAGTGACCAGTGACCAGTGCCAACGACCAGTGACCAGTGACCATTGACCAGTGACCAGCGAAAGTGACCAGGGACCAGTGACCAGTGACCAGTGACCAGTGACCAGTGACCAGTGACCAGTGACCAGTGACCAGTGACCAGTGACAAGTGACCAGTGACAAGTGACCAGTGATCAGTGACCAGTGAACAGTGACCAGTGACCAGTGACCAGTGACCAGCGAAAATGACCAGTGACCAGTGACCAGTGACCAGCGAAATTGACCAGTGACCAGTGACCAGTGAACAGTGACAAGTGACCAGTGATAAGTGACCAACGAAAGTGACCAGTGAACAGTGACCAGGGACCAGTGACCAGTGACGAGTGACCAGTGACCAGCGAAAGTGAACAGTGAGCAGTGACCAGTGACCAGTGACCAGTGACCAGTGACCAGCGAAAGTGACCAGTGACCAGTGACCAGTGACCAGTGACCAGTGACCAGTGACCAGTGACAAGTGACCTGGGACCAGTGACCAGTGACCAGTGACCAGTGACCAGCGAAATTGACCAGTGACCAGTGACCAGTGACCAGTCACCAGTGACCAGCGACCAGTGACCAGAGACCAGTAACCAGTGACCAGTGACCAGTGACCACTGACCAGCGAAAGTGACCAGTGAACAGTGACCAGTGACCAGTGACCAGTGACCTGTGACCAGTGACCAGTGACCAGTGACCAGTGACCAGTGACCAGCGAAAGTGACCAGTGACGAGTGACCAGTGACAAGTGACCAGTGACCAGTGACCAGTGACCAGTGACCAGTGACTAGTGACCAGCAACCAGTGACCAGTGACCAGTGACCAGTGCCAACGACCAGTGACCAGTGACCATTGACCAGTGACCAGCGAAAGTGACCAGGGACCAGTGACCAGTGACCAGGGACCAGTGACCAGTGACCAGTGACCAGTGACCAGTGACCAGTGACCAGTGACCAGTGACCAGTGACCAGTGACCAGTGACCAGTGACCAGTGACCAGTGACAAGTGACCAGTGACCAGTGACCAGTGATCAGTGACCAGTGAACAGTGACCAGTGACCAGTGACCAGTGACCAGCGAAAATGACCAGTGACCAGTGACCAGTGACCAGCGAAATTGACCAGTGACCAGTGACCAGTGACCAGTGACCAGCAAAATTGACCAGCAAAATTGACCAGTGACCAGTGACAAGTGACCAGTGACCAGTGACCAGTGACCAGTGACCAGTGACCAGTGCCAACGACCAGTGACCAGTGACCATTGACCAGTGACCAGCGAAAGTGACCAGGGACCAGTGACCAGTGACCAGTGACCAGTGACCAGTGACCAGTGACCAGTGACCAGTGACCAGTGACAAGTGACCAGTGACCAGTGACCAGTGATCAGTGACCAGTGAACAGTGACCAGTGACCAGTGACCAGTGACCAGCGAAAATGACCAGTGTCCAGTGACCAGTGACCAGCGAAATTGACCAGTGACCAGTGACCAGTGAACAGTGACAAGTGACCAGTGACAAGTGACCAACGAAAGTGACCAGTGAACAGTGACCAGGGACCAGTGACCAGTGACCAGTGACCAGTGACCAGCGACCAGTGACCAGTGACCAGTGACCAGTGACCAGTGACCAGTGACCAGTGACAAGTGACCAGTGACCAGCTGCCAGTGACCAGTGACCAGTGACCAGCGAAAGTGACCAGTGACCAGTGACCAGTGACCAGTGACCAGTGACCAGTGACCAGTGACCAGTGACCAGTGACCAGTGACCAGTGACAAGTGACCAGTGACCAGCGACCAGTGACCAGTGACCAGTGACCAGTGACCAGTGACCAGCGAAAGTGACCAGTGACCAGGGACCAGTGACCAGTGACCAGCGAAATTGACCAGTGACCAGTGACCAGTGACCAGTGACCAGTGACCTGTGACAAGTGACCAGTGACCAGTGACTAGTGACCAGTGACCAGTGACCAGTGACCAGTGACCAGTGACCAGTGACCAGTGACCAGCGAAAGTGACCAGTGACCAGTGACCAGTGACCAGTGACCAGCGACCAGTGACCAGTGACCAGTGACCAGCGAAATTGACCAGCGACCATTGACCAGTGACCAGCGAAAGTGACCAGTGACAAGTGACCAGTGACCAGCGACCAGTGACCAGCGAAAGTGACCAGTGACCAGTGACCAGTGACCAGCGACCAGTGACCAGTGACCAGTGACCAGTGACCAGCAAAATTGACCAGCAAAATTGACCAGTGACCAGTGACCAGTGACCAATGACCAGTGACCAGTGACCAGTGACCAGTGACCAGTGACAAGTGACCAGTGACCAGTGACCAGTGACCAGTGCCAACGACCAGTGACCAGTGACCATTGACCAGTGACCAGCGAAAGTGACCAGGGACCAGTGACCAGTGACCAGTGACCAGTGACCAGTGACCAGTGACCAGTGACCAGTGACCAGTGACCAGTGACCAGTGACCAGTGACCAGTGACAAGTGACCAGTGACCAGTGACCAGCGAAAATGACCAGTGACCAGTGACCAGTGACCAGCGAAATTGACCAGTGACCAGTGACCAGTGAACAGTGACAAGTGACCAGTGACAAGTGACCAACGAAAGTGGACAGTGAGCAGTGACCAGTGACCAGTGACCAGTGGCCAGTGACCAGCGAAAGTGACCAGTGACCAGTGACCAGTGACCAGTGACCTGTGACCAGTGACCAGTGACCAGTGACCAGTGACCAGTGACCAGTGACCAGCGAAAGTGACCAGTGACGAGTGACCAGTGACAAGTGACCAGTGACCAGTGACCAGTGACCAGTGACTAGTGACCAGCAACCAGTGACCAGTGACCAGTGACCAGTGACCAGCAAAATTGACCAGCAAAATTGACCAGTGACCAGTGACCAGTGACCAATGACCAGTGACCAGTGACCAGTGACCAGTGACAAGTGACCAGTGACCAGTGACCAGTGCCAACGACCAGTGACCAGTGACAAGTGACCAGTGACCAGTGACCAGTGATCAGTGACCAGTGAACAGTGACCAGTGACCAGTGACCAGTGACCAGCGAAAATGACCAGTGACCAGTGACCAGTGACCAGCGAAATTGACCAGTGACCAGTGACCAGTGAACAGTGACAAGTGACCAGTGACAAGTGACCAACGAAAGTGACCAGTGAACAGTGACCAGGGACCAGTGACCAGTGACGAGTGACCAGTGACCAGCGAAAGTGAACAGTGAGCAGTGACCAGTGACCAGTGACCAGTGACCAGTGACCAGCGAAAGTGACCAGTGACCAGTGACCAGTGACCAGTGACCAGTGACCAGTGACAAGTGACCTGGGACCAGTGACCAGTGACCAGTGACCAGTGACCAGTGACCAGTGACCAGTGACCAGTGACCAGCGAAAGTGACCAGTGACGAGTGACCAGTGACAAGTGACCAGTGACCAGTGACCAGTGACCAGTGACCAGTGACCAGTGACCAGTGACGAGTGACCAGTGATCAGCGAAAGTGAACAGTGACCAGTGACCAGTGACCAGTGACCAGCGAAAGTGACCAGTGACCAGTGACCAGTGACCAGTGACCAGTGACAAGTGACCTGGGACCAGTGACCAGTGACCAGTGACCAGCGAAAGTGACCAGTGACCAGTGACCAGTGACCAGTGACCAGTGACCAGTGACCAGTGACCAGTGACCAGTGACCAGCGAAATTGACCAGTGACCATTGACCAGTGACCAGTGACCAGTGACCAGTGACAAGTGACCAGTGACCAGTGACCAGCGACCAGTGACCAGTGACCAGCAAAAATGACCAGTGACCAGTGACCAGTGACCAGTGACCAGTGACCAGTGACCAGTGACCAGTGACCAGTGACAAGTGACCAGTGACCAGTGACCAGTGATCAGTGACCAGTGAACAGTGACCAGTGACCAGTGACCAGTGACCAGCGAAAATGACCAGTGACCAGTGACCAGTGACCAGCCAAATTGACCAGTGACCAGTGACCAGTGAACAGTGACAAGTGACCAGTGACAAGTGACCAACGAAAGTGGCCAGTGAAAAGTGACCAGGGACCAGTGACCAGTGACGAGTGACCAGTGACCAGCGAAAGTGAACAGTGAGCAGTGACCAGTGACCAGTGACCAGTGACCAGTGACCAGCGAAAGTGACCAGTGACCAGTGACCAGTGACCAGTGACCAGTGACCAGTGACAAGTGACCTGGGACCAGTGACCAGTGACCAGTGACAAGTGACCAGCGAAATTGACCAGTGACCAGTGACCAGTGACCAGTCACCAGTGACCAGCGACCAGTGACCAGTGACCAGTGACCAGCGAAAATGACCAGTGACCAGTGACCAGTGACCAGCGAAATTGACCAGTGACCAGTGACCAGTGAACAGTGACAAGTGACCAGTGACAAGTGACCAACGAAAGTGGCCAGTGAACAGTGACCAGGGACCAGTGACCAGTGACGAGTGACCAGTGACCAGCGAAAGTGAACAGTGAGCAGTGACCAGTGACCAGTGACCAGTGACCAGTGACCAGCGAAAGTGACCAGTGACCAGTGACCAGTGACCAGTGACCAGTGACCAGTGACAAGTGACCTGGGACCAGTGACCAGTGACCAGTGACCAGTGACCAGCGAAATTGACCAGTGACCAGTGACCAGTGACCAGTGACCAGTGACCAGTGACAAGTGACCTGGGACCAGTGACCAGTGACCAGTGACCAGTGACCAGTGACCAGTGACCAGTGACCAGTGACCAGTGACCAGTGACCAGTGACCAGTGACCAGCGAAAGTGACCAGTGACGAGTGACCAGTGACAAGTGACCAGTGACCAGTGACCAGTGACCAGTGACCAGTGACCAGTGACCAGTGACGAGTGACCAGTGATCAGCGAAAGTGAACAGTGACCAGTGACCAGTGACCAGTGACCAGCGAAATTGAGCAGGGACCAGTGACCAGTGACAAGTGACCTGGGACCAGTGACCAGTGACCAGTGACCAGTGACCAGTGACCAGTGACCAGTGACCAGTGACCAGCGAAAGTGAACAGTGACGAGTGACCAGTGACAAGTGACCAGTGACCAGTGACCAGTGACCAGTGACCAGTGACCAGTGACCAGTGACGAGTGACCAGTGATCAGCGAAAGTGAACAGTGACCAGTGACCAGTGACCAGTGACCAGCGAAATTGACCAGTGACCAGTGACCAGTGACCAGTGACCAGTGACCAGCGACCAGTGACCAGAGACCAGTAACCAGTGACCAGTGACCAGTGACCACTGACCAGCGAAAGTGACCAGTGAACAGTGACCAGTGACCAGTGACCTGTGACCAGTGACCAGTGACCAGTGACCAGTGACCAGTGACCAGCGAAAGTGACCAGTGACGAGTGACCAGTGACAAGTGACCAGTGACCAGTGACCAGTGACCAGTGACTAGTGACCAGCAACCAGTGACCAGTGACCAGTGACCAGTGACCAGCAAAATTGACCAGCAAAATTGACCAGTGACCAGTGACCAGTGACCAATGACCAGTGACCAGTGACCAGTGACCAGTGACAAGTGACCAGTGACCAGTGACCAGTGCCAACGACCAGTGACCAGTGACAAGTGACCAGTGACCAGTGACCAGTGATCAGTGACCAGTGAACAGTGACCAGTGACCAGTGACCAGTGACCAGCGAAAATGACCAGTGACCAGTGACCAGTGACCAGCGAAATTGACCAGTGACCAGTGACCAGTGAACAGTGACAAGTGACCAGTGACAAGTGACCAACGAAAGTGACCAGTGAACAGTGACCAGGGACCACTGACCAGTGACGAGTGACCAGTGACCAGCGAAAGTGAACAGTGAGCAGTGACCAGTGACCAGTGACCAGTGACCACTGACCAGCGAAAGTGACCAGTGACCAGTGACCAGTGACCAGTGACCAGTGACCAGTGACAAGTGACCTGGGACCAGTGACCAGTGACCAGTGACCAGTGACAAGTGACCAGTGACCAGTGACCAGTGACTAGTGACCAGCAACCAGTGACCAGTGACCAGTGACCAGTGATCAGCGAAAGTGAACAGTGACCAGTGACCAGTGACCAGTGACCAGCGAAAGTGACCAGTGACCAGTGACCAGTGACCAGTGACCAGTGACAAGTGACCTGGGACCAGTGACCAGTGACCAGTGACCAGCGAATGTGACCAGTGACCAGTGACCAGTGACCAGTGACCAGTGACCAGCGAAATTGACCAGTGACCATTGACCAGTGACCAGTGACCAGTGACCAGTGACAAGTGACCAGTGACCAGTGACCAGCGACCAGTGACCAGTGACCAGCAAAAATGACCAGTGACCAGTGACCAGTGACCAGTGACCAGTGACCAGTGACCAGTGACCAGTGACCAGCGAAAGTGACAAGTGACAAGTGACCTGGGACCAGTGACCAGTGACCAGTGACCAGCGAAATTGACCAGTGACCATTGACCAGTGACCAGTGACCAGTGACCAGTGACAAGTGACCAGTGACCAGTGACCAGCGACCAGTGACCAGTGACCAGTGACCAGTGACCAGCGAAAGTGACCAGTGACGAGTGACCAGTGACAAGTGACCAGTGACCAGTGACCAGTGACCAGTGACCAGTGACCAGTGACTAGTGACCAGCAACCAGTGACCAGTGACCAGTGACCAGTGCCAACGACCAGTGACCAGTGACCATTGACCAGTGACCAGCGAAAGTGACCAGGGACCAGTGACCAGTGACCAGTGACCAGTGACCAGTGACCAGTGACCAGTGACCAGTGACCAGTGACCAGTGACCAGTGACCAGTGACCAGTGACGAGTGACCAGTGATCAGCGAAAGTGAACAGTGACCAGTGACCAGTGACCAGTGACCAGTGACCAGCGAAAGTGAACAGTGACCAGTGACCAGTGACCAGTGACCAGTGACAAGTGACCTGGGACCAGTGACCAGTGACCAGTGACCAGCGAAAGTGACCAGTGACCAGTGACCAGTGACCAGTGACAAGTGACCTGGGACCAGTGACCAGTGACCAGTGACCAGTGACCAGTGACCAGTGACCAGTGACCAGTGACCAGTGGCCAGTGACAAGTGACCTGGGACCAGTGAAAGTGACCAGTGACCAGTGAACAGTGACCAGCGAAATTGACCAGTGACCAGTGACCAGTGACCAGCGAAATTGACCAGTGACCAGTGACCAGTGACCAGTCACCAGTGACCAGCGACCAGTGACCAGAGACCAGTAACCAGTGACCAGTGACCAGTGACCACTGACCAGCGAAAGTGACCAGTGAACAGTGACCAGTGACCAGTGACCTGTGACCAGTGACCAGTGACCAGTGACCAGTGACCAGTGACCAGTGACCAGCGAAAGTGACCAGTGACGAGTGACCAGTGACAAGTGACCAGTGACCAGTGACCAGTGACCAGTGACTAGTGACCAGCAACCAGTGACCAGTGACCAGTGACCAGTGACCAGCAAAATTGACCAGCAAAATTGACCAGTGACCAGTGACCAGTGACCAATGACCAGTGACCAGTGACCAGTGACCAGTGACAAGTGACCAGTGACCAGTGACCAGTGCCAACGACCAGTGACCAGTGACAAGTGACCAGTGACCAGTGACCAGTGATCAGTGACCAGTGAACAGTGACCAGTGACCAGTGACCAGTGACCAGCGAAAATGACCAGTGACCAGTGACCAGTGACCAGCGAAATTGACCAGTGACCAGTGACCAGTGAACAGTGACAAGTGACCAGTGACAAGTGACCAACGAAAGTGACCAGTGAACAGTGACCAGGGACCAGTGACCAGTGACGAGTGACCAGTGACCAGCGAAAGTGAACAGTGAGCAGTGACCAGTGACCAGTGACCAGTGACCAGTGACCAGCGAAAGTGACCAGTGACCAGTGACCAGTGACCAGTGACCAGTGACCAGTGACAAGTGACCTGGGACCAGTGACCAGTGACCAGTGACCAGTGACCAGTGACCAGTGACCAGTGACCAGTGACCAGTGACCAGCGAAAGTGACCAGTGACAAGTGACCAGTGACAAGTGACCAGCAAAATTGACCAGCAAAATTGACCAGTGACCAGTGACCAGTGACCAATGACCAGTGACCAGTGACCAGTGACCAGTGACAAGTGACCAGTGACCAGTGACCAGTGCCAACGACCAGTGACCAGTGACAAGTGACCAGTGACCAGTGACCAGTGATCAGTGACCAGTGAACAGTGACCAGTGACCAGTGACCAGTGACCAGCGAAAATGACCAGTCACCAGTGACCAGTGACCAGCGAAATTGACCAGTGACCAGTGACCAGTGACCAGTGACAAGTGACCAGTGACCAGTGACCAGTGCCAACGACCAGTGACCAGTGACAAGTGACCAGTGACCAGTGACCAGTGATCAGTGACCAGTGAACAGTGACCAGTGACCAGTGACCAGTGACCAGCGAAAATGACCAGTGACCAGTGACCAGTGACCAGCGAAATTGACCAGTGACCAGTGACCAGTGAACAGTGACAAGTGACCAGTGACAAGTGACCAACGAAAGTGACCAGTGAACAGTGACCAGGGACCAGTGACCAGTGACGAGTGACCAGTGACCAGCGAAAGTGAACAGTGAGCAGTGACCAGTGACCAGTGACCAGTGACCAGTGACCAGCGAAAGTGACCAGTGACCAGTGACCAGTGACCAGTGACCAGTGACCAGTGACAAGTGACCTGGGACCAGTGACCAGTGACCAGTGACCAGTGACCAGTGACCAGTGACCAGTGACCAGTGACCAGCGAAAGTGACCAGTGACAAGTGACCAGTGACAAGTGACCAGTGACCAGTGACCGGTGACCAGTGACCAGTGACCAGTGACCAGTGACGAGTGACCAGTGATCAGCGAAAGTGAACAGTGACCAGTGACCAGTGACCAGTGACCAGCGAAAGTGACCAGTGACCAGTGACCAGTGACCAGTGACCAGCGACCAGTGACCAGTGACCAGCAAAAATGACCAGTGACCAGTGACCAGTGACCAGTGACCAGTGACCAGTGACCTGGGACCAGTGACCAGTGACCAGTGACCAGCGAAAGTGACCAGTGACCAGTGACCAGTGACCAGTGACCAGTGACCAGTGACCAGTGACCAGTGACCAGCGAAATTGACCAGTGACCATTGACCAGTGACCAGTGACCAGTGACCAGTGACAAGTGACCAGTGACCAGTGACCAGTGACCAGCGACCAGTGACCAGTGACCAGCAAAAATGACCAGTGACCAGTGACCAGTGACCAGTGACCAGTGACCAGTGACCAGTGACCAGTGACCAGTGACAAGTGACCAGTGACCAGTGACCAGTGATCAGTGACCAGTGAACAGTGACCAGTGACCAGTGACCAGTGACCAGCGAAAATGACCAGTGACCAGTGACCAGTGACCAGCCAAATTGACCAGTGACCAGTGACCAGTGAACAGTGACAAGTGACCAGTGACAAGTGACCAACGAAAGTGGCCAGTGAAAAGTGACCAGGGACCAGTGACCAGTGACGAGTGACCAGTGACCAGCGAAAGTGAACAGTGAGCAGTGACCAGTGACCAGTGACCAGTGACCAGTGACCAGTGAAAGTGACCAGTGACCAGTGACCAGTGACCAGTGACCAGTGACCAGTGACAAGTGACCTGGGACCAGTGACCAGTGACCAGTGACCAGTGACCAGCGAAATTGACCAGTGACCAGTGACCAGTGACCAGTCACCAGTGACCAGCGACCAGTGACCAGTGACCAGTGACCAGCGAAAATGACCAGTGACCAGTGACCAGCGAAATTGACCAGTGACCAGTGACCAGTGAACAGTGACAAGTGACCAGTGACAAGTGACCAACGAAAGTGGCCAGTGAACAGTGACCAGGGACCAGTGACCAGTGACGAGTGACCAGTGACCAGCGAAAGTGAACAGTGAGCAGTGACCAGTGACCAGTGACCAGTGACCAGTGACCAGCGAAAGTGACCAGTGACCAGTGACCAGTGACCAGTGACCAGTGACCAGTGATAAGTGACCTGGGACCAGTGACCAGTGACCAGTGACCAGTGACCAGCGAAATTGACCAGTGACCAGTGACCAGTGACCAGTGACCAGTGACCAGTGACCAGTGACAAGTGACCTGGGACCAGTGACCAGTGACCAGTGACCAGTGACCAGTGACCAGTGACCAGTGACCAGTGACCAGTGACCAGTGACCAGTGACCAGCGAAAGTGACCAGTGACGAGTGACCAGTGACAAGTGACCAGTGACCAGTGACCAGTGACCAGTGACCAGCGAAAGTGACAAGTGACAAGTGACCTGGGACCAGTGACCAGTGACCAGTGACCAGTGACCAGTGACCAGTGACCAGCGAAATTGACCAGTGACCATTGACCAGTGACCAGTGACCAGTGACCAGTGACAAGTGACCAGTGACCAGTGACCAGCGACCAGTGACCAGTGACCAGTGACCAGTGACCAGCGAAAGTGACCAGTGACGAGTGACCAGTGACAAGTGACCAGTGACCAGTGACCAGTGACCAGTGACCAGTGACCAGTGACAAGTGACCAGTGTCCAGCGACCAGTGACCAGTGACCAGTGACCAGTGACCAGTGACCAGCGAAAGTGACCAGTAACCAGGGACCAGTGACCAGTGACCAGCGAAATTGACCAGTGACCAGTGACCAGTGACCAGTGACCAGTGACCAGTGACCAGTGACCAGTGACAAGTGACCAGTTACCAGCGACCAGTGACCAGTGACCAGTGACCAGTGACCAGTGACCAGCGAAAGTGACCAGTGACCAGGGACCAGTGACCAGTGACCAGCGAAATTGACCAGTGACCAGTGACCAGTGACCAGTGACAAGTGACCAGTGACCAGTGACCAGTGACCAGTGACCAGTGACCAGTGACCAGTGACCAGTGACCAGTGACCAGTGACCAGCGAAAGTGACCAGTGACCAGTGACCAGTGTCCAGTGACCAGCGACCAGTGACCAGTGACCAGTGACCAGCGAAATTGACCAGCGACCATTGACCAGTGACCAGCGAAAGTGACCAGTGACCAGTGACCAGTGACCAGTGACCAGCAAAATTGACCAGCAAAATTGACCAGTGACCAGTGACAAGTGACCAATGACCAGTGACCAGTGACCAGTGACCAGTGACCAGTGACCAGTGACCAGTGACCAGTGCCAACGACCAGTGACCAGTGACCATTGACCAGTGACCAGCGAAAGTGACCAGGGACCAGTGACCAGTGACCAGTGACCAGTGACCAGTGACCAGTGACCAGTGACCAGTGACCAGTGACAAGTGACCAGTGACAAGTGACCAGTGATCAGTGACCAGTGAACAGTGACCAGTGACCAGTGACCAGTGACCAGCGAAAATGACCAGTGACCAGTGACCAGTGACCAGCGAAATTGACCAGTGACCAGTGACCAGTGAACAGTGACAAGTGACCAGTGACAAGTGACCAACGAAAGTGACCAGTGAACAGTGACCAGGGACCAGTGACCAGTGACCAGTGACCAGTGACCAGTGACCAGTGACGAGTGACCAGTGATCAGCGAAAGTGAACAGTGACCAGTGACCAGTGACCAGTGACCAGTGACCAGCGAAAGTGAACAGTGACCAGTGACCAGTGACCAGTGACCAGTGACAAGTGACCTGGGACCAGTGACCAGTGACCAGTGACCAGCGAAAGTGACCAGTGACCAGTGACCAGTGACCAGTGACCAGTGACCAGTGACCAGTGACCAGTGACCAGTGACCAGTGACCAGCGAAATTGACCAGTGACCAGTGACCATTGACCAGTGACCAGTGACCAGTGACCAGTGACAAGTGACCAGTGACCAGTGACCAGCGACCAGTGACCAGTGACCAGCAAAAATGACCAGTGACCAGTGACCAGTGACCAGTGACCAGTGACCAGTGACCAGTGACCAGTGACCAGTGACCAGTGACTAGTGACCAGCAACCAGTGACCAGTGACCAGTGACCAGTGCCAACGACCAGTGACCAGTGACCATTGACCAGTGACCAGCGAAAGTGACCAGGGACCAGTGACCAGTGACCAGTGACCAGTGACCAGTGACCAGTGACCAGTGACCAGTGCCCAGTGACCAGTGACCAGTGACCAGTGACCAGTGACCAGTGACGAGTGACCAGTGATCAGCGAAAGTGAACAGTGACCAGTGACCAGTGACCAGTGACCAGTGACCAGCGAAAGTGAACAGTGACCAGTGACCAGTGACCAGTGACCAGTGACATGTGACCTGGGACCAGTGACCAGTGACCAGTGACCAGCGAAAGTGACCAGTGACCAGTGACCAGTGACCAGTGACCAGTGACCAGTGACCAGTGACCAGTGACCAGTGACCAGTGACCAGCGAAATTGACCAGTGACCAGTGACCATTGACCAGTGACCAGTGACCAGTGACCAGTGACAAGTGACCAGTGACCAGTGACCAGCGACCAGTGACCAGTGACCAGCAAAAATGACCAGTGACCAGTGACCAGTGACCAGTGACCAGCGAAAGTGACAAGTGACAAGTGACCTGGGACCAGTGACCAGTGACAAGTGACCAGTGACCAGCGACCAGTGACCAGTGACCAGTGACCAGTGACCAGGGACCAGTGACCAGTGACCAGCGAAATTGACCAGTGACCAGTGACCAGTGACCAGTGACAAGTGACCAGTGACCAGTGACCAGTGACCAGTGACCAGTGACCAGTGCCAACGACCAGTGACCAGTGACCATTGACCAGTGACCAGCGAAAGTGACCAGGGACCAGTGACCAGTGACCAGTGACCAGTGACCAGTGACCAGTGACCAGTGAAAGTGACCAGTGACCAGTGACCAGTGACCAGTGACCAGTGACCAGTGACAAGTGACCTGGGACCAGTGAAAGTGACCAGTGACCAGTGAACAGTGACCAGCGAAATTGACCAGTTTCCAGTGACCAGTGATAAGTGACCAGTGACCAGTGACCAGCGAAAGTGACCAGTGAACAGTGATCAGCGAAATTGACCAGTGACCATTAACCAGTGACCAGCGAAAGTGACCAGTGACGAGTGACCAGTGACAAGTGACCAGTGACAAGTGTCCAGTGACCACTGACCAGTGACCAGTGACCAGTGACCAGTGACCAGCGAAATTGACCAGTGACCAGTGACCAGTGAACAGTGACAAGTGACCAGTGACAAGTGACCAACGAAAGTGACCAGTGAACAGTGACCAGGGACCAGTGACCAGTGACGAGTGACCAGTGACCAGCGAAAGTGAACAGTTAGCAGTGACCAGTGACCAGTGACCAGTGACCAGTGACCAGCGAAAGTGACCAGTGACCAGTGACCAGTGACCAGTGACCAGTGACCAGTGACCAGTGACAAGTGACCTGGGACCAGTGACCAGTGACCAGTGACCAGTGACCAGCGAAATTGACCAGTGACCAGTGACCAGTGACCAGTCACCAGTGACCAGCGACCAGTGACCAGAGACCAGTAACCAGTGACCAGTGACCAGTGACCACTGACCAGCGAAAGTGACCAGTGAACAGTGACCAGTGACCAGTGACCAGTGACCTGTGACCAGTGACCAGTGACCAGTGACCAGTGACCAGTGACCAGCGAAAGTGACCAGTGACGAGTGACCAGTGACAAGTGACCAGTGACCAGTGACCAGTGACCAGTGACTAGTGACCAGCAACCAGTGACCAGTGACCAGTGACCAGTGCCAACGACCAGTGACCAGTGACCATTGACCAGTGACCAGCGAAAGTGACCAGGGACCAGTGACCAGTGACCAGTGACCAGTGACCAGTGACCAGTGACCAGTGACCAGTGACCAGTGACCAGTGACCAGTGACCAGTGACCAGTGACCAGTGACCAGTGACGAGTGACCAGTGATCAGCGAAAGTGAATAGTGACCAGTGACCAGTGACCAGTGACCAGTGAACAGCGAAAGTGAACAGTGACCAGTGACCAGTGACCAGTGACCAGTGACAAGTGACCTGGGACCAGTGACCAGTGACCAGTGACCAGCGAAAGTGACCAGTGACCAGTGACCAGTGACCAGTGACCAGTGACCAGTGACCAGTGACCAGTGACCAGTGACCAGTGACCAGCGAAATTGACCAGTGACCAGTGACCATTGACCAGTGACCAGTGACCAGTGACCAGTGACAAGTGACCAGTGACCAGTGACCAGCGACCAGTGACCAGTGACCAGCAAAAATGACCAGTGACCAGTGACCAGTGACCAGTGACCAGTGACCAGTGACCAGTGACCAGTGACCAGTGACCAGTGACTAGTGACCAGCAACCAGTGACCAGTGACCAGTGACCAGTGCCAACGACCAGTGACCAGTGACCATTGACCAGTGACCAGCGAAAGTGACCAGGGACCAGTGACCAGTGACCAGTGACCAGTGACCAGTGACCAGTGACCAGTGACCAGTGACCAGTGACCAGTGACCAGTGACCAGTGACCAGTGACCAGTGACCAGTGACGAGTGACCAGTGATCAGCGAAAGTGAACAGTGACCAGTGACCAGTGACCAGTGACCAGTGACCAGCGAAAGTGAACAGTGACCAGTGACCAGTGACCAGTGACCAGTGACAAGTGACCTGGGACCAGTGACCAGTGACCAGTGACCAGCGAAAGTGACCAGTGACCAGTGACCAGTGACCAGTGACCAGTGACCAGCGAAATTGACCAGTGACCAGTGACCATTGACCAGTGACCAGTGACCAGTGACCAGTGACAAGTGACCAGTGACCAGTGACCAGCGACCAGTGACCAGTGACCAGCAAAAATGACCAGTGACCAGTGACCAGTGACCAGTGACCAGCGAAAGTGACAAGTGACAAGTGACCTGGGACCAGTGACCAGTGACAAGTGACCAGTGACCAGCGACCAGTGACCAGTGACCAGTGACCAGTGACCAGTGACCAGCGAAAGTGACCAGTGACCAGGGACCAGTGACCTGTGACCAGCGAAATTGACCAGTGACCAGTGACCAGTGACCAGTGACAAGTGACCAGTGACCAGTGACCAGTGACCAGTGACCAGTGACCAGTGCCAACGACCAGTGACCAGTGACCATTGACCAGTGACCAGCGAAAGTGACCAGGGACCAGTGACCAGTGACCAGTGACCAGTGACCAGTGACCAGTGACCAGTGAAAGTGACCAGTGACCAGTGACCAGTGACCAGTGACCAGTGACCAGTGACAAGTGACCTGGGACCAGTGAAAGTGACCAGTGACCAGTGAACAGTGACCAGCGAAATTGACCAGTTTCCAGTGACCAGTGATAAGTGACCAGTGACCAGTGACCAGCGAAAGTGACCAGTGAACAGTGATCAGCGAAATTGACCAGTGACCATTAACCAGTGACCAGCGAAAGTGACCAGTGACGAGTGACCAGTGACAAGTGACCAGTGACAAGTGACCAGTGACCACTGACCAGTGACCAGTGACCAGCGACCAGTGACCAGTGACCAGTGACCAGTGACCAGTGACCAGTGACCACTGACCAGCGAAAGTGACCAGTGAACAGTGACCAGTGACCAGTGACCAGTGACCTGTGACCAGTGACCAGTGACCAGTGACCAGAGACCAGTGACCAGCGAAAGTGACCAGTGACGAGTGACCAGTGACAAGTGACCAGTGACCAGTGACCAGTGACCAGTGACCAGTGACCAGTGACCAGTGACTAGTGACCAGCAACCAGTGACCAGTGACCAGTGACCAGTGCCAACGACCAGTGACCAGTGACCATTGACCAGTGACCAGCGAAAGTGACCAGGGACCAGTGACCAGTGACCAGTGACCAGTGACCAGTGACCAGTACCCAGTGACCAGTGACCAGTGACCAGTGACCAGTGACCAGTGACCAGTGACCAGTGACCAGTGACCAGTGACAAGTGACCAGTGACCAGTGACCAGTGATCAGTGACCAGTGACCAGCGAAATTGACCAGTGACCAGTGACCAGTGAACAGTGACAAGTGACCAGTGACAAGTGACCAGTGACCAGTGACCAGTGACCAGTGACCAGTGACCAGTGACCAGTGACCAGTGACCAGTGACCAGTGACCACTGACAAGCGAAAGTGACCAGTGAACAGTGACCAGTGACCAGTGACCAGTGACCTGTGACCAGTGACCAGTGACCAGTGACCAGTGACCAGTGACCAGCGAAAGTGACCAGTGACGAGTGACCAGTGACAAGTGACCAGTTACCAGTGACCAGTGACCAGTGAATAGTGACCAGCAACCAGTGACCAGTGACCAGTGACCAGTGCCAACGACCAGTGACCAGTGACCATTGACCAGTGACCAGCGAAAGTGACCAGGGACCAGTGACCAGTGACCAGTGACCAGTGACCAGTGACCAGTGACCAGTGACCAGTGACCAGTGACCAGTGACCAGTGACAAGTGACCAGTAACCAGTGACCAGTGATCAGTGACCAGTGAACAGTGACCAGTGACCAGTGACCAGTGACCAGCGAAAATGACCAGTGACCAGTGACCAGTGACCAGCGAAATTGACCAGTGACCAGTGACCAGTGAACAGTGACAAGTGACCAGTGACAAGTGACCAACGAAAGTGACCAGTGAACAGTGACCAGGGACCAGTGACCAGTGACGAGTGACCAGTGACCAGCGAAAGTGAACAGTGAGCAGTGACCAGTGACCAGTGACCAGTGACCAGTGACCAGTGACCAGTGCCATCGACCAGTGACCAGTGACCATTGACCAGTGACCAGCGAAAGTGACCAGGGACCAGTGACCAGTGACCAGTGACCAGTGACCAGTGACCAGTGACCAGTGACAAGTGACCAGTGACAAGTGACCAACGAAAGTGACCAGTGAACAGTGACCAGGGACCAGTGACCAGTGACGAGTGACCAGTGACCAGCGAAAGTGAACAGTGAGCAGTGACCAGTGACCAGTGACCAGTGACCAGTGACCAGTGACCAGTGACCAGTGACCAGTGCCAACGACCAGTGACCAGTGACCATTGACCAGTGACCAGCGAAAGTGACCAGGGACCAGTGACCAGTGACCAGTGACCAGTGACCAGTGACCAGTGACCAGTGACCAGTGACCAGTGACCAGTGACCAGTGACCAGTGACCAGTGACCAGTGACAAGTGACCAGTGACCAGTGACCAGTGATCAGTGACCAGTGACCAGTGACCAGCGAAAATGACCAGTGACCAGTGACCAGTGACCAGCGAAATTGACCAGTGACCAGTGACCAGTGAACAGTGACAAGTGACCAGTGACAAGTGACCAACGAAAGTGACCAGTGAACAGTGACCAGGGACCAGTGACCAGTGACGAGTGACCAGTGACCAGCGAAAGTGAACAGTGAGCAGTGACCAGTGACCAGTGACCAGTGACCAGTGACCAGTGACCAGTGACCAGTGAGCAGTGACCAGCGAAATTGACCGGTTTCCAGTGACCAGTGACAAGTGACCAGTGACCAGTGCACGCGAAAGTGACCAGTGACGAGTGACCAGTGACAAGTGACCAGTGACAAGTGACCAGTAACCACTGACCAGTGACCAGTGACCAGCGACCAGAGACCAGTGACCAGTGACCAGGGACCAGTGAGCAGCGAAAGTGACCAGTGACCAGTGACCAGTGACCAGTGAACAGCGAAAGTGACCAGTGACCAGTGACCAGTGACCAGTGACCAGTGACCAGTGACCAGTGACGAGCGAAATGGACCAGTGACCAGTGTCCAGTGACCAGTGACCAGTGATAAGTGACCAGTGACCAGTGACCAGTGACCATTGACCAGTGACCAGTGACCAGTGACCAGCGAAAGTGACCAGGGACAAGCGACCAGTGACCAGTGACCAGTGACCAGTGACCAGTGACCAGTGACCAGTGACCAGTGACCAGTGACCAGCGACCAGTGACCAGTGACCAGTGACCAGTGACCAGTGACCAGTGACCACTGACCAGCGAAAGTGACCAGTGACCAGGGACCAGTGACCAGTGACCAGCAAAATTGACCAGTGACCAGTGACCAGTGACCAGTGACCAATGACCAGTGACCGGTGACCAGTGACCAGTGACCAGTGACCAGTGACCAGTGACCAGTGACCAGTGACCAGTGACCAGTGACCAGGGACCAGTGACAAGTGACCAGTGACCAGCGACCAGTGACCAGTGACCAGTGACCAGTGACCAGTGACCAGCGAAAGTGACCAGTGACCAGGGACCAGTGACCAGTGACCAGCGAAATTGACCAGTGACCAGTGACCAGTGACCAGTGACAAGTGACCAGTGACCAGTGACCAGTGACCAGTGACCAGTGACCAGTGCCAACGACCAGTGACCAGTGACCATTGACCAGTGACCAGCGAAAGTGACCAGTGACCAGTGACCAGTGACCAGTGAACAGCGAAAGTGACCAGTGACCAGTGACCAATGACCAGTGACCAGTGACCAGTGACGAGCGAAATGGACCAGTGACCAGTGTCCAGTGACCAGTGACCAGTGACCAGTGACCAGTGACCAGTGATAAGTGACCAGTGACCAGTGACCAGTGACCATTGACCAGTGACCAGTGACCAGTGACCAGCGAAAGTGACCAGGGACAAGCGACCAGTGACCAGTGACCAGCGACCAGTGACCAGTGACCAGTGACCAGCGAAATTGACCAGCGACCATTGACCAGTGACCAGCGAAAGTGACCAGTGACCAGTGACCAGTGACCAGTGACCAGCAAAATTGACCAGCAAAATTGACCAGTGACCAGTGACAAGTGACCAATGACCAGTGACCAGTGACCAGTGACCAGTGACCAGTGACGAGTGACCAGTGACCAGTGCCAACGACCAGTGACCAGTGACCATTGACCAGTGACCAGCGAAAGTGACCAGGGACCAGTGACCAGTGACCAGTGACCAGTGACCAGTGACCAGTGACCAGTGACCAGTGACCAGTGACAAGTGACCAGTGACAAGTGACCAGTGATCAGTGACCAGTGAACAGTGACCAGTGACCAGTGACCAGTGACCAGCGAAAATGACCAGTGACCAGTGACCAGTGACCAGCGAAATTGACCAGTGACCAGTGACCAGTGAACAGTGACAAGTGACCAGTGACAAGTGACCAACGAAAGTGACCAGTGAACAGTGACCAGGGACCAGTGACCAGTGACGAGTGACCAGTGACCAGCGAAAGTGAACAGTGAGCAGTGACCAGTGACCAGTGACCAGTGACCAGTGACCAGTGACCAGTGACCAGTGAGCAGTGACCAGCGAAATTGACCGGTTTCCAGTGACCAGTGACAAGTGACCAGTGACCAGTGACCAGCGAAAGTGACCAGTGACGAGTGACCAGTGACAAGTGACCAGTGACAAGTGACCAGTAACCACTGACCAGTGACCAGTGACCAGCGACCAGTGACCAGTGACCAGTGACCAGGGACCAGTGACCAGCGAAAGTGACCAGTGACCAGTGACCAGTGACCAGTGAACAGCGAAAGTGACCAGTGACCAGTGACCAATGACCAGTGACCAGTGACCAGTGACGAGCGAAATGGACCAGTGACCAGTGTCCAGTGACCAGTGACCAGTGACCAGTGACCAGTGACCAGTGATAAGTGACCAGTGACCAGTGACCAGTGACCATTGACCAGTGACCAGTGACCAGTGACCAGCGAAAGTGACCAGGGACAAGCGACCAGTGACCAGTGACCAGTGACCAGTGACCAGTGACCAGTGACCAGTGACCAGTGACCAGTGACCAGTGACCAGCGACCAGTGACCAGTGACCAGTGACCAGTGACCAGTGACCAGTGACCACTGACCAGCGAAAGTGACCAGTGACCAGGGACCAGTGACCAGTGACCAGCAAAATTGACCAGTGACCAGTGACCAGTGACCAGTGACCAATGACCAGTGACCGGTGACCAGTGACCAGTGACCAGTGACCAGTGACCAGTGACCAGTGACCAGTGACCAGTGACCAGCGAAAGTGACCAGTGACCAGTGACCAGTGACCAGGGACCAGTGACAAGTGACCAGTGACCAGCGACCAGTGACCAGTGACCAGTGACCAGTGACCAGCGAAAGTGACCAGTGACCAGGGACCAGTGACCAGTGACCAGCGAAATTGACCAGTGACCAGTGACCAGTGACCAGTGACAAGTGACCAGTGACCAGTGACCAGTGACCAGTGACCAGTGACCAGTGACCAGTGCCAACGACCAGTGACCAGTGACCATTGACCAGTGACCAGCGAAAGTGACCAGGGACCAGTGACCAGTGACCAGTGACCAGTGACCAGTGACCAGTGACCAGTGACCAGTGACCAGTGACCAGTGATCAGTGACCAGTGAACAGTGACCAGTGACCAGTGACCAGCGACCAGTGACCAGTGACCAGTGACCAGGGACCAGTGACCAGCGAAAGTGACCAGTGACCAGTGACCAGTGACCAGTGAACAGCGAAAGTGACCAGTGACCAGTGACCTGTGACCTGTGACCAGTGACCAGTGACCAGTGACCAGTGACCAGCGAAAGTGACCACGGACAAGCGACCAGTGACCAGTGACCAGTGACCAGTGACCAGTGACCAGTGACCAGTGACCAGTGACCAGCGACCAGTGACCAGCGAAAGTGACCAGTGACCAGTGACCAGTGACCAGTGACCAGTGACCAGCGAAAGTGACCAGGGACAAGCGACCAGTGACCAGTGACCAGTGACCAGTGACCAGTGACCAGTGACCAGTGACCAGTGACCAGTGACCAGTGACCAGTGACCCGTGACCAGTGACCAGCGACCAGTGACCAGCGAAAGTGACCAGTGACCAGTGACCAGTGACCAGTGACCAGTGACCAGTGACCAGTGACAAGTGACCTGGGACCAGTGAAAGTGACCAGGGACCAGTGAACAGTGTCCAGCGAAATTGACCAGTTTCCAGTGACCAGTGATAAGTGACCAGTGACCAGTGACCAGCGAAAGTGACCAGTGAACAGTGATCAGCGAAATTGACCAGTGACCATTAACCAGTGACCAGCGAAAGTGACCAGTGACGAGTGACCAGTGACAAGTGACCAGTGACAAGTGACCAGTGACCACTGACCAGTGACCAGTGACCAGCGACCAGTGACCAGTGACCAGTGACCGGGGACCAGTGACCAGCGAAAGTGACCAGCGACCAGTGACCAGTGACCAGTGACCAGTGACTAGCCAAATTGAGCAGTGACCAGTGACCAGTGACCAGTGACCAGTGACCAGCGAAATTGACCAGCGACCATTTACCAGTGACCAGCGAAAGTGACCAGTGACGAGTGACCTGTGACAAGTGACCAGTGAACAGCGACCAGTGACCAGCGAAAGTGACCAGTGACCAGTGACCAGTGACCAGCGACCAGTGACCAGTGACCAGTGACCAGCAAAATTGACCAGCAAAATTGACCAGTGACCAGTGACAAGTGACCAATGACCAGTGACCAGTGACCAGTGACCAGTGACTAGTGACCAGTGACCAGTGACCAGTGACCAGTGACCAGTGACCAGTGCCAACGACCAGTGACCAGTGACCATTGACCAGTGACCAGCGAAAGTGACCAGGGACCAGTGACCAGTGACCAGTGACCAGTGACCAGTGACCAGTGACCAGTGACCAGTGACCAGTGACAAGTGACCAGTGATCAGTGACCAGTGAACAGTGACCAGTGACTTGTGACCAGTGACCAGCGAAAATGACCAGTGACCAGTGACCAGTGACCAGCGAAATTGACCAGTGACCAGTGACCAGTGAACAGTGACAAGTGACCAGTGACAAGTGACCAACGAAAGTGACCAGTGAACAGTGACCAGGGACCAGTGACCAGTGACGAGTGACCAGTGACCAGCGAAAGTGAACAGTGAGCAGAGACCAGTGACCAGTGACCAGTGACCAGTGACCAGCGAAAGTGACCAGTGACCAGTGACCAGTGACCAGTGACCAGTGACAAGTGACCTGGGACCAGTGACCAGTGACCAGTGACCAGCGAAATTGACCAGTGACCAGTGACCAGTGACCAGTCACCAGTGACCAGCGACCAGTGACCAGAGACCAGTAACCAGTGACCAGTGACCAGTGACCACTGACCAGCGAAAGTGACCAGTGAACAGTGACCAGTGACCAGTGACCAGTGACCTGTGACCAGTGACCAGTGACCAGTGACCAGTGACCAGTGACCAGCGAAAGTGACCAGTGACGAGTGACCAGTGACAAGTGACCAGTGACCAGTGACCAGTGACCAGTGACCAGTGACTAGTGACCAGCAACCAGTGACCAGTGACCAGTGACCAGTGCCAACGACCAGTGACCAGTGACCATTGACCAGTGACCAGCGAAAGTGACCAGGGACCAGTGACCAGTGACCAGTGACCAGTGACCAGTGACCAGTGACCAGTGACCAGTGACCAGTGACCAGTGACCAGTGACCAGTGACCAGTGACAAGTGACCAGTGACCAGTGACCAGTGATCAGTGACCAGTGAACAGTGACCAGTGACCAGTGACCAGTGACCAGCGAAAATGACCAGTGACCAGTGACCAGTGACCAGCGAAATTGACCAGTGACCAGTGACCAGTGACCAGTGACCAGTGACCAGTGACAAGTGACCAGTGACCAGTGACCAGTGATCAGTGACCAGTCAACAGTGACCAGTGACCAGTGACCAGTGACCAGTGACTAGCCAAATTGAGCAGTGAGCAGTGACCAGTGACCAGTGACCAGTGACCAGTGACCAGTGACCAGCGAAATTGACCAGCGACCATTGACCAGTGACCAGCGAAAGTAACCAGTGACGAGTGACCTGTGACAAGTGACCAGTGACCAGCGACCAGTGACCAGCGAAAGTGACCAGTGACCAGTGACCAGTGACCAGCGACCAGTGACCAGTGACCAGTGACCAGTGACCAGTGACCAGCAAAATTGACCAGCAAAATTGACCAGTGACCAGTGACCAGTGACCAATGACCAGTGACCAGTGACCAGTGACAAGTGACCAGTGACCAGTGACCAGTGACCAGTGACCAGTGACCAGTGCCAACGACCAGTGACCAGTGACCATTGACCAGTGACCAGCGAAAGTGACCAGGGACCAGTGACCAGTGACCAGTGACCAGTGACCAGTGACCAGTGACCAGTGACCAGTGACCAGCGACCAGTGACCAGTGACCAGTGACCAGTGACCAGTGACCAGTGACCAGTGACCAGTGACAAGTGACCAGTGACCAGCTGCCAGTGACCAGTGACCAGTGACCAGTGATCAGTGACCAGCGAAAGTGACCAGTGACCAGTGACCAGTGACCAGTGACCAGTGACCAGTGACCAGTGACCAGTGACCAGTGACCAGTGACAAGTGACCAGTGACCAGCGACCAGTGACCAGTGACCAGTGACCAGTGACCAGTGACCAGCGAAAGTGACCAGTGACCAGGGACCAGTGACCAGTGACCAGCGAAATTGACCAGTGACCAGTGACCAGTGACCAGTGACAAGTGACCAGTGACCAGTGACCAGTGACCAGTGACCAGTGACCAGTGACCAGTGACCAGTGACCAGTGACCAGTGACCAGTGACCAGTGACCAGCGAAAGTGACCAGTGACCAGTGACCAGTGACCAGTGACCAGTGACCAGCGACCAGTGACCAGTGACCAGTGACCAGCGAAATTGACCAGCGACCATTGACCAGTGACCAGCGAAAGTGACCAGTGACCAGTGACCAGTGACCAGTGACCAGCAAAATTGACCAGCAAAATTGACCAGTGACCAGTGACAAGTGACCAATGACCAGTGACCAGTGACCAGTGACAAGTGACCAATGACCAGTGACCAGTGACCAGTGCCAACGACCAGTGACCAGTGACCATTGACCAGTGACCAGCGAAAGTGACCAGGGACCAGTGACCAGTGACCAGTGACCAGTGACCAGTGACCAGTGACCAGTGACAAGTGACCAGTGACAAGTGACCAGTGATCAGTGACCAGTGAACAGTGACCAGTGACCAGTGACCAGTGACCAGCGAAAATGACCAGTGACCAGTGACCAGCGAAAATGACCAGTGACCAGTGACCAGTGACCAGCGAAATTGACCAGTGACCAGTGACCAGTGAACAGTGACAAGTGACCAGTGACAAGTGACCAACGAAAGTGACCAGTGAACAGTGACCAGGGACCAGTGACCAGTGACGAGTGACCAGTGACCAGCGAAAGTGAACAGTGAGCAGTGACCAGTGACCAGTGACAAGTGACCAGTGACCAGCTGCCAGTGACCAGTGACCAGTGACCAGTGACCAGTGACCAGTGACCAGTGACCAGTGACCAGTGACCAGTGACCAGTGACAAGTGACCAGTGATCAGTGACCAGTGAACAGTGACCAGTGACCAGTGACCAGTGACCAGCGAAAATGACCAGTGACCAGTGACCAGTGACCAGTGACCAGTGACCAGTGACAAGTGACCAGTGACAAGTGACCAGTGATCAGTGACCAGTGAACAGTGACCAGTGACCAGTGACCAGTGACCAGCGAAAATGACCAGTGACCAGTGACCAGTGACCAGCGAAATTGACCAGTGACCAGTGACCAGTGAACAGTGACAAGTGACCAGTGACAAGTGACCAACGAAAGTGACCAGTGAACAGTGACCAGGGACCAGTGACCAGTGACGAGTGACCAGTGACCAGCGAAAGTGAACAGTGAGCAGTGACCAGTGACCAGTGACAAGTGACCAGTGACCAGCTGCCAGTGACCAGTGACCAGTGACCAGTGACCAGTGACCAGTGACCAGTGACCAGTGACAAGTGACCAGTGACCAGTGACCAGTGACCAGTGACCAGTGACCAGTGACCAGTGACCAGTGACAAGTGACCAGTGACCAGCGACCAGTGACCAGTGACCAGTGACCAGTGACCAGTGACCAGCGAAAGTGACCAGTGACCAGGGACCAGTGACCAGTAACCAGCGAAATTGACCAGTGACCAGTGACCAGTGACCAGTGACAAGTGACCAGTGACCAGTGACCAGTGACCAGTGACCAGTGACCAGTGACCAGTGACCAGTGACCAGTGACCAGTGACCAGTGACCAGCGAAAGTGACCAGTGACCAGTGACCAGTGACCAGTGACCAGCGACCAGTGACCAGTGACCAGTGACCAGCGAAATTGACCAGCGACCATTGACCAGTGACCAGCGAAAGTGACCAGTGACCAGTGACCAGTGACCAGTGACCAGCAAAATTGACCAGCAAAATTGACCAGTGACCAGTGACAAGTGACCAATGACCAGTGACCAGTGACCAGTGACCAGTGACCAGTGACGAGTGACCAGTGACCAGTGCCAACGACCAGTGACCAGTGACCATTGACCAGTGACCAGCGAAAGTGACCAGGGACCAGTGACCAGTGACCAGTGACCAGTGACCAGTGACCAGTGACCAGTGACCAGTGACCAGTGACCAGTGACCAGCGAAAGTGACCAGTGACCAGTGACCAGTGACCAGTGACCAGTGACAAGTGACCAGTGATCAGTGACCAGTGAACAGTGACCAGTGACCAGTGACCAGTGACCAGCGAAAATGACCAGTGACCAGTGACCAGTGACCAGCGAAATTGACCAGTGACCAGTGACCAGTGAACAGTGACAAGTGACCAGTGACAAGTGACCAACGAAAGTGACCAGTGAACAGTGACCAGGGACCAGTGACCAGTGACGAGTGACCAGTGACCAGCGAAAGTGAACAGTGAGCAGTGACCAGTGACCAGTGACCAGTGACCAGTGACCAGCGAAAGTGACCAGTGACCAGTGACCAGTGACCAGTGACCAGTGACAAGTGACCTGGGACCAGTGACCAGTGACCAGTGACCAGTGACCAGCGAAATTGACCAGTGACCAGTGACCGGTGACCAGTCACCAGTGACCAGCGACCAGTGACCAGAGACCAGTAACCAGTGACCAGTGACCAGCGAAATTGACCAGCGACCATTGACCAGTGACCAGCGAAAGTGACCAGTGACCAGTGACCAGTGACCAGTGACCAGCAAAATTGACCAGCAAAATTGACCAGTGACCAGTGACAAGTGACCAATGACCAGTGACCAGTGACCAGTGACCAGTGACCAGTGACGAGTGACCAGTGACCAGTGCCAACGACCAGTGACCAGCGAAATTGACCAGTGACCAGTGACCAGTGACCAGTCACCAGTGACCAGCGACCAGTGACCAGAGACCAGTAACCAGTGACCAGTGACCAGCGAAATTGACCAGCGACCATTGACCAGTGACCAGCGAAAGTGACCAGTGACCAGTGACCAGTGACCAGTGACCAGCAAAATTGACCAGCAAAATTGACCAGTGACCAGTGACAAGTGACCAATGACCAGTGACCAGTGACCAGTGACCAGTGACCAGTGACCAGTGACCAGCGAAAGTGACCAGTGACCAGGGACCAGTGACCAGTGACCAGCGAAATTGACCAGTGACCAGTGACCAGTGACCAGTGACAAGTGACCAGTGACCAGTGACCAGTGACCAGTGACCAGTGACCAGTGACCAGTGACCAGTGACCAGTGACCAGTGACCAGCGAAAGTGACCAGTGACCAGTGACCAGTGACCAGTGACCAGCGACCAGTGACCAGTGACCAGTGACCAGCGAAATTGACCAGCGACCATTGACCAGTGACCAGCGAAAGTGACCAGTGACCAGTGACCAGTGACCAGTGACCAGCAAAATTGACCAGCAAAATTGACCAGTGACCAGTGACAAGTGACCAATGACCAGTGACCAGTGACCAGTGACCAGTGACCAGTGACGAGTGACCAGTGACCAGTGCCAACGACCAGTGACCAGTGACCATTGACCAGTGACCAGCGAAAGTGACCAGGGACCAGTGACCAGTGACCAGTGACCAGTGACCAGTGACCAGTGACCAGTGACCAGTGACCAGTGACAAGTGACCAGTGACAAGTGACCAGTGATCAGTGACCAGTGAACAGTGACCAGTGACCAGTGACCAGTGACCAGCGAAAATGACCAGTGACCAGTGACCAGTGACCAGCGAAATTGACCAGTGACCAGTGACCAGTGAACAGTGACAAGTGACCAGTGACAAGTGACCAACGAAAGTGACCAGTGAACAGTGACCAGGGACCAGTGACCAGTGACGAGTGACCAGTGACCAGCGAAAGTGAACAGTGAGCAGTGACCAGTGACCAGTGACCAGTGACCAGTGACCAGCGAAAGTGACCAGTGACCAGTGACCAGTGACCAGTGACCAGTGACAAGTGACCTGGGACCAGTGACCAGTGACCAGTGACCAGTGACCAGCGAAATTGACCAGTGACCAGTGACCAGTGACCAGTCACCAGTGACCAGCGACCAGTGACCAGAGACCAGTAACCAGTGACCAGTGACCAGTGACCACTGACCAGCGAAAGTGACCAGTGAACAGTGACCAGTGACCAGTGACCAGTGACCAGTGACCTGTGACCAGTGACCAGTGACCAGTGACCAGTGACCAGTGACCAGTGACCAGCGAAAGTGACCAGTGACGAGTGACCAGTGACAAGTGACCAGTGACCAGTGACCAGTGACCAGTGACCAGTGACTAGTGACCAGCAACCAGTGACCAGTGACCAGTGACCAGTGCCAACGACCAGTGACCAGTGACCATTGACCAGTGACCAGCGAAAGTGACCAGGGACCAGTGACCAGTGACCAGGGACCAGTGACCAGTGACCAGTGACCAGTGACCAGTGACCAGTGACCAGTGACCAGTGACCAGTGACCAGTGACCAGTGACCAGTGACCAGTGACCAGTGACAAGTGACCAGTGACCAGTGACCAGTGATCAGTGACCAGTGAACAGTGACCAGTGACCAGTGACCAGCGAAAATGACCAGTGACCAGTGACCAGTGACCAGCGAAATTGACCAGTGACCAGTGACCAGTGACCAGTGACAAGTGACCAGTGACCAGTGACCAGTGACCAGTGACCAGTGACCAGTGACCAGTGACCAGTGACCAGTGACCAGTGACCAGCGAAAGTGACCAGTGACCAGTGACCAGTGACCAGTGACCAGCGACCAGTGACCAGTGACCAGTGACCAGCGAAATTGACCAGCGACCATTGACCAGTGACCAGCGAAAGTGACCAGTGACCAGTGACCAGTGACCAGTGACCAGCAAAATTGACCAGCAAAATTGACCAGTGACCAGTGACAAGTGACCAATGACCAGTGACCAGTGACCAGTGACCAGTGACGAGTGACCAGTGACCAGTGCCAACGACCAGTGACCAGTGACCATTGACCAGTGACCAGCGAAAGTGACCAGGGACCAGTGACCAGTGACCAGTGACCAGTGACCAGTGACCAGTGACCAGTGACCAGTGACCAGTGACCAGTGACAAGTGACCAGTGACAAGTGACCAGTGATCAGTGACCAGTGAACAGTGACCAGTGACCAGTGACCAGTGACCAGCGAAAATGACCAGTGACCAGTGACCAGTGACCAGCGAAATTGACCAGTGACCAGTGACCAGTGAACAGTGACAAGTGACCAGTGACAAGTGACCAACGAAAGTGACCAGTGAACAGTGACCAGGGACCAGTGACCAGTGACGAGTGACCAGTGACCAGCGAAAGTGAACAGTGAGCAGTGACCAGTGACCAGTGACCAGTGACCAGTGACCAGCGAAAGTGACCAGTGACCAGTGACCAGTGACCAGTGACCAGTGACCAGTGACCAGTGACAAGTGACCTGGGACCAGTGACCAGTGACCAGTGACCAGTGACCAGCGAAATAGACCAGTGACCAGTGACCAGTGACCAGTCACCAGTGACCAGCGACCAGTGACCAGAGACCAGTAACCAGTGACCAGTGACCAGTGACCACTGACCAGCGAAAGTGACCAGTGAACAGTGACCAGTGACCAGTGACCAGTGACCTGTGACCAGTGACCAGTGACCAGTGACCAGTGACCAGTGACCAGCGAAAGTGACCAGTGACGAGTGACCAGTGACAAGTGACCAGTGACCAGTGACCAGTGACCAGTGACCAGTGACCAGTGACTAGTGACCAGCAACCAGTGACCAGTGACCAGTGACCAGTGCCAACGACCAGTGACCAGTGACCATTGACCAGTGACCAGCGAAAGTGACCAGGGACCAGTGACCAGTGACCAGGGACCAGTGACCAGTGACCAGTGACCAGTGACCAGTGACCAGTGACCAGTGACCAGTGACCAGTGACCAGTGACCAGTGACCAGTGACCAGTGACAAGTGACCAGTGACCAGTGACCAGTGATCAGTGACCAGTGAACAGTGACCAGTGACCAGTGACCAGTGACCAGCGAAAATGACCAGTGACCAGTGACCAGTGACCAGCGAAATTGACCAGTGACCAGTGACCAGTGACCAGTGACCAGCAAAATTGACCAGCAAAATTGACCAGTGACCAGTGACCAGTGACCAATGACCAGTGACCAGTGACCAGTGACCAGTGACAAGTGACCAGTGACCAGTGACCAGTGACCAGTGACCAGTGACCAGTGCCAACGACCAGTGACCAGTGACCATTGACCAGTGACCAGCGAAAGTGACCAGGGACCAGTGACCAGTGACCAGTGACCAGTGACCAGTGACCAGTGACAAGTGACCAGTGACCAGTGACCAGTGATCAGTGACCAGTGAACAGTGACCAGTGACCAGTGACCAGTGACCAGCGAAAATGACCAGTGTCCAGTGACCAGTGACCAGCGAAATTGACCAGTGACCAGTGACCAGTGAACAGTGACAAGTGACCAGTGACAAGTGACCAACGAAAGTGACCAGTGAACAGTGACCAGGGACCAGTGACCAGTGACCAGTGACCAGTGACCAGCGACCAGTGACCAGTGACCAGTGACCAGTGACCAGTGACCAGTGACCAGTGACAAGTGACCAGTGACCAGCTGCCAGTGACCAGTGACCAGTGACCAGCGAAAGTGACCAGTGACCAGTGACCAGTGACCAGTGACCAGTGACCAGTGACCAGTGACCAGTGACCAGTGACCAGTGACCAGTGACAAGTGACCAGTGACCAGCGACCAGTGACCAGTGACCAGTGACCAGTGACCAGTGACCAGCGAAAGTGACCAGTGACCAGGGACCAGTGACCAGTGACCAGCGAAATTGACCAGTGACCAGTGACCAGTGACCAGTGACCAGTGACCTGTGACAAGTGACCAGTGACCAGTGACCAGTGACCAGTGACCAGTGACCAGTGACCAGTGACCAGTGACCAGTGACCAGTGACCAGTGACCAGCGAAAGTGACCAGTGACCAGTGACCAGTGACCAGTGACCAGCGACCAGTGACCAGTGACCAGTGACCAGCGAAATTGACCAGCGACCATTGACCAGTGACCAGCGAAAGTGACCAGTGACAAGTGACCAGTGACCAGCGACCAGTGACCAGCGAAAGTGACCAGTGACCAGTGACCAGTGACCAGCGACCAGTGACCAGTGACCAGTGACCAGTGACCAGCAAAATTGACCAGCAAAATTGACCAGTGACCAGTGACCAGTGACCAATGACCAGTGACCAGTGACCAGTGACCAGTGACCAGTGACAAGTGACCAGTGACCAGTGACCAGTGACCAGTGCCAACGACCAGTGACCAGTGACCATTGACCAGTGACCAGCGAAAGTGACCAGGGACCAGTGACCAGTGACCAGTGACGAGTGACCAGTGACCAGTGACCAGTGACCAGTGACCAGTGACCAGTGACCAGTGACCAGTGACCAGTGACAAGTGACCAGTGACCAGTGACCAGCGAAAATGACCAGTGACCAGTGACCAGTGACCAGCGAAATTGACCAGTGACCAGTGACCAGTGAACAGTGACAAGTGACCAGTGACAAGTGACCAACGAAAGTGGACAGTGAGCAGTGACCAGTGACCAGTGACCAGTGGCCAGTGACCAGCGAAAGTGACCAGTGACCAGTGACCAGTGACCAGTGACCAGTGACCAGTGACAAGTGACCTGGGACCATTGACCAGTAACCAGTGACCAGCGAAAGTGACCAGTGACCAGTGACCAGTGATCAGTGACCAGTGAACAGTGACCAGTGACCAGTGACCAGTGACCAGCGAAAATGACCAGTGACCAGTGACCAGTGACCAGCGAAATTGACCAGTGACCAGTGACCAGTGACCAGTGACCAGCAAAATTGACCAGCAAAATTGACCAGTGACCAGTGACCAGTGACCAATGACCAGTGACCAGTGACCAGTGACCAGTGACAAGTGACCAGTGACCAGTGACCAGTGACCAGTGACCAGTGACCAGTGCCAACGACCAGTGACCAGTGACCATTGACCAGTGACCAGCGAAAGTGACCAGGGACCAGTGACCAGTGACCAGTGACCAGTGACCAGTGACCAGTGACAAGTGACCAGTGACCAGTGACCAGTGATCAGTGACCAGTGAACAGTGACCAGTGACCAGTGACCAGTGACCAGCGAAAATGACCAGTGTCCAGTGACCAGTGACCAGCGAAATTGACCAGTGACCAGTGACCAGTGAACAGTGACAAGTGACCAGTGACAAGTGACCAACGAAAGTGACCAGTGAACAGTGACCAGGGACCAGTGACCAGTGACCAGTGACCAGTGACCAGCGACCAGTGACCAGTGACCAGTGACCAGTGACCAGTGACCAGTGACCAGTGACAAGTGACCAGTGACCAGCTGCCAGTGACCAGTGACCAGTGACCAGCGAAAGTGACCAGTGACCAGTGACCAGTGACCAGGGACCAGTGACCAGTGACCAGCGAAATTGACCAGTGACCAGTGACCAGTGACCAGTGACCAGTGACCTGTGACAAGTGACCAGTGACCAGTGACCAGTGACCAGTGACCAGTGACCAGTGACCAGTGACCAGTGACCAGTGACCAGTGACCAGCGAAAGTGACCAGTGACCAGTGACCAGTGACCAGTGACCAGCGACCAGTGACCAGTGACCAGTGACCAGCGAAATTGACCAGCGACCATTGACCAGTGACCAGCGAAAGTGACCAGTGACAAGTGACCAGTGACCAGCGACCAGTGACCAGCGAAAGTGACCAGTGACCAGTGACCAGTGACCAGCGACCAGTGACCAGTGACCAGTGACCAGTGACCAGCAAAATTGACCAGCAAAATTGACCAGTGACCAGTGACCAGTGACCAATGACCAGTGACCAGTGACCAGTGACCAGTGACCAGTGACAAGTGACCAGTGACCAGTGACCAGTGACCAGTGCCAACGACCAGTGACCAGTGACCATTGACCAGTGACCAGCGAAAGTGACCAGGGACCAGTGACCAGTGACCAGTGACCAGTGACCAGTGACCAGTGACCAGTGACCAGTGACCAGTGACCAGTGACCAGTGACCAGTGACCAGTGACAAGTGACCAGTGACCAGTGACCAGCGAAAATGACCAGTGACCAGTGACCAGTGACCAGCGAAATTGACCAGTGACCAGTGACCAGTGAACAGTGACAAGTGACCAGTGACAAGTGACCAACGAAAGTGGACAGTGAGCAGTGACCAGTGACCAGTGACCAGTGGCCAGTGACCAGCGAAAGTGACCAGTGACCAGTGACCAGTGACCAGTGACCAGTGACCAGTGACAAGTGACCTGGGACCATTGACCAGTAACCAGTGACCAGCGAAAGTGACCAGTGACCAGTGACCAGTGACCAGTGACCAGTGACCAGTGACCAGTGACCAGTGACCAGCGAAATTGACCAGTGACCATTGACCAGTGACCAGTGACAAGTGACCAGTGACCAGTGACCAGTGACCAGTGACCAGTGACCAGTGACCAGTGACGAGTGACCAGTGATCAGCGAAAGTGAACAGTGACCAGTGACCAGTGACCAGTGACCAGCGAAATTGACCAGTGACCAGTGACCAGTGACCAGTGACCAGTGACCAGCGACCAGTGACCAGAGACCAGTAACCAGTGACCAGTGACCAGTGACCACTGACCAGCGAAAGTGACCAGTGAACAGTGACCAGTGACCAGTGACCTGTGACCAGTGACCAGTGACCAGTGACCAGTGACCAGTGACCAGCGAAAGTGACCAGTGACGAGTGACCAGTGACAAGTGACCAGTGACCAGTGACCAGTGACCAGTGACTAGTGACCAGCAACCAGTGACCAGTGACCAGTGACCAGTGACCAGCAAAATTGACCAGCAAAATTGACCAGTGACCAGTGACCAGTGACCAATGACCAGTGACCAGTGACCAGTGACCAGTGACAAGTGACCAGTGACCAGTGACCAGTGCCAACGACCAGTGACCAGTGACAAGTGACCAGTGACCAGTGACCAGTGATCAGTGACCAGTGAACAGTGACCAGTGACCAGTGACAAGTGACCAGCGAAAATGACCAGTGACCAGTGACCAGTGACCAGCGAAATTGACCAGTGACCAGTGACCAGTGAACAGTGACAAGTGACCAGTGACAAGTGACCAACGAAAGTGACCAGTGAACAGTGACCAGGGACCAGTGACCAGTGACGAGTGACCAGTGACCAGCGAAAGTGAACAGTGAGCAGTGACCAGTGACCAGTGACCAGTGACCACTGACCAGCGAAAGTGACCAGTGACCAGTGACCAGTGACCAGTGACCAGTGACCAGTGACAAGTGACCTGGGACCAGTGACCAGTGACCAGTGACCAGTGACCAGTGACCAGTGACCAGTGACCAGTGACCAGCGAAAGTGACCAGTGACGAGTGACCAGTGACAAGTGACCAGTGACCAGTGACCAGTGACTAGTGACCAGCAACCAGTGACCAGTGACCAGTGACCAGTGATCAGCGAAAGTGAACAGTGACCAGTGACCAGTGACCAGTGACCAGCGAAAGTGACCAGTGACCAGTGACCAGTGACCAGTGACCAGTGACAAGTGACCTGGGACCAGTGACCAGTGACCAGTGACCAGCGAATGTGACCAGTGACCAGTGACCAGTGACCAGTGACCAGTGACCAGCGAAATTGACCAGTGACCATTGACCAGTGACCAGTGACCAGTGACCAGTGACAAGTGACCAGTGACCAGTGACCAGCGACCAGTGACCAGTGACCAGCAAAAATGACCAGTGACCAGTGACCAGTGACCAGTGACCAGTGACCAGTGACCAGTGACCAGTGACCAGCGAAAGTGACAAGTGACAAGTGACCTGGGACCAGTGACCAGTGACCAGTGACCAGTGACCAGTGACCAGTGACCAGCGAAATTGACCAGTGACCATTGACCAGTGACCAGTGACCAGTGACCAGTGACAAGTGACCAGTGACCAGTGTCCAGCGACCAGTGACCAGTGACCAGTGACCAGTGACCAGCGAAAGTGACCAGTGACGAGTGACCAGTGACAAGTGACCAGTGACCAGTGACCAGTGACCAGTGACCAGTGACCAGTGACTAGTGACCAGCAACCAGTGACCAGTGACCAGTGACCAGTGCCAACGACCAGTGACCAGTGACCATTGACCAGTGACCAGCGAAAGTGACCAGGGACCAGTGACCAGTGACCAGTGACCAGTGACCAGTGACCAGTGACCAGTGACCAGTGACCAGTGACCAGTGACCAGTGACCAGTGACGAGTGACCAGTGATCAGCGAAAGTGAACAGTGACCAGTGACCAGTGACCAGTGACCAGTGACCAGCGAAAGTGAACAGTGACCAGTGACCAGTGACCAGTGACCAGTGACAAGTGACCTGGGACCAGTGACCAGTGACCAGTGACCAGCGAAAGTGACCAGTGACCAGTGACCAGTGACCAGTGACCAGTGACCAGTGACAAGTGACCTGGGACCAGTGACCAGTGACCAGTGACCAGTGACCAGTGACCAGTGACCAGTGACCAGTGACCAGTGACCAGTGGCCAGTGACAAGTGACCTGGGACCAGTGAAAGTGACCAGTGACCAGTGAACAGTGACCAGCGAAATTGACCAGTGACCAGTGACCAGTGACCAGCGAAATTGACCAGTGACCAGTGACCAGTGACCAGTGACCAGTCACCAGTGACCAGCGACCAGTGACCAGAGACCAGTAACCAGTGACCAGTGACCAGTGACCACTGACCAGCGAAAGTGACCAGTGAACAGTGACCAGTGACCAGTGACCTGTGACCAGTGACCAGTGACCAGTGACCAGTGACCAGTGACCAGTGACCAGCGAAAGTGACCAGTGACGAGTGACCAGTGACAAGTGACCAGTGACCAGTGACCAGTGACCAGTGACCAGTGCCAACGACCAGTGACCAGTGACCATTGACCAGTGACCAGTGACCAGTGACCAGCGAATGTGACCAGTGACGAGTGACCAGTGACAAGTGACCAGTGACCAGTGACCAGTGACTAGTGACCAGCAACCAGTGACCAGTGACCAGTGACCAGTGATCAGCGAAAGTGAACAGTGAGCAGTGACCAGTGACCAGTGACCAGTGACCACTGACCAGCGAAAGTGACCAGTGACCAGTGACCAGTGACCAGTGACCAGTGACCAGTGACAAGTGACCTGGGACCAGTGACCAGTGACCAGTGACCAGTGACCAGTGACCAGTGACCAGTGACCAGTGACCAGTGACCAGTGACCAGCGAAAGTGACCAGTGACGAGTGACCAGTGACAAGTGACCAGTGACCAGTGACCAGTGACTAGTGACCAGCAACCAGTGACCAGTGACCAGTGACCAGTGATCAGCGAAAGTGAACAGTGACCAGTGACCAGTGACCAGTGACCAGCGAAAGTGACCAGTGACCAGTGACCAGTGACCAGTGACCAGTGACAAGTGACCTGGGACCAGTGACCAGTGACCAGTGACCAGCGAATGTGACCAGTGACCAGTGACCAGTGACCAGTGACCAGTGACCAGCGAAATTGACCAGTGACCATTGACCAGTGACCAGTGACCAGTGACCAGTGACAAGTGACCAGTGACCAGTGACCAGCGACCAGTGACCAGTGACCAGCAAAAATGACCAGTGACCAGTGACCAGTGACCAGTGACCAGTGACCAGTGACCAGTGACCAGTGACCAGCGAAAGTGACAAGTGACAAGTGACCTGGGACCAGTGACCAGTGACCAGTGACCAGTGACCAGTGACCAGTGACCAGCGAAATTGACCAGTGACCATTGACCAGTGACCAGTGACCAGTGACCAGTGACAAGTGACCAGTGACCAGTGTCCAGCGACCAGTGACCAGTGACCAGTGACCAGTGACCAGCGAAAGTGACCAGTGACGAGTGACCAGTGACAAGTGACCAGTGACCAGTGACCAGTGACCAGTGACCAGTGACCAGTGACTAGTGACCAGCAACCAGTGACCAGTGACCAGTGACCAGTGCCAACGACCAGTGACCAGTGACCATTGACCAGTGACCAGCGAAAGTGACCAGGGACCAGTGACCAGTGACCAGTGACCAGTGACCAGTGACCAGTGACCAGTGACCAGTGACCAGTGACCAGTGACCAGTGACCAGTGACCAGTGACGAGTGACCAGTGATCAGCGAAAGTGAACAGTGACCAGTGACCAGTGACCAGTGACCAGTGACCAGCGAAAGTGAACAGTGACCAGTGACCAGTGACCAGTGACCAGTGACAAGTGACCTGGGACCAGTGACCAGTGACCAGTGACCAGCGAAAGTGACCAGTGACCAGTGACCAGTGACCAGTGACCAGTGACCAGTGACAAGTGACCTGGGACCAGTGACCAGTGACCAGTGACCAGTGACCAGTGACCAGTGACCAGTGACCAGTGACCAGTGACCAGTGGCCAGTGACAAGTGACCTGGGACCAGTGAAAGTGACCAGTGACCAGTGAACAGTGACCAGCGAAATTGACCAGTGACCAGTGACCAGTGACCAGCGAAATTGACCAGTGACCAGTGACCAGTGACCAGTGACCAGTCACCAGTGACCAGCGACCAGTGACCAGAGACCAGTAACCAGTGACCAGTGACCAGTGACCACTGACCAGCGAAAGTGACCAGTGAACAGTGACCAGTGACCAGTGACCTGTGACCAGTGACCAGTGACCAGTGACCAGTGACCAGTGACCAGTGACCAGCGAAAGTGACCAGTGACGAGTGACCAGTGACAAGTGACCAGTGACCAGTGACCAGTGACCAGTGACCAGTGCCAACGACCAGTGACCAGTGACCATTGACCAGTGACCAGCGAAAGTGACCAGGGACCAGTGACCAGTGACCAGTGACCAGTGACCAGTGACCAGTGACCAGTGACCAGTGACCAGTGACCAGTGACCAGTGACCAGTGACGAGTGACCAGTGATCAGCGAAAGTGAACAGTGACCAGTGACAAGTGACCAGTGACCAGTGACCAGTGACCAGTGACCAGTGACCAGTGACTAGTGACCAGCAACCAGTGACCAGTGACCAGTGACCAGTGCCAACGACCAGTGACCAGTGACCATTGACCAGTGACCAGCGAAAGTGACCAGGGACCAGTGACCAGTGACCAGTGACCAGTGACCAGTGACCAGTGACCAGTGACCAGTGACCAGTGACCAGTGACCAGTGACCAGTGACGAGTGACCAGTGATCAGCGAAAGTGAACAGTGACCAGTGACCAGTGACCAGTGACCAGTGACCAGCGAAAGTGAACAGTGACCAGTGACCAGTGACCAGTGACCAGTGACAAGTGACCTGGGACCAGTGACCAGTGACCAGTGACCAGCGAAAGTGACCAGTGACCAGTGACCAGTGACCAGTGACCAGTGACCAGTGACAAGTGACCTGGGACCAGTGACCAGTGACCAGTGACCAGTGACCAGTGACCAGTGACCAGTGACCAGTGACCAGTGACCAGTGGCCAGTGACAAGTGACCTGGGACCAGTGAAAGTGACCAGTGACCAGTGAACAGTGACCAGCGAAATTGACCAGTGACCAGTGACCAGTGACCAGCGAAATTGACCAGTGACCAGTGACCAGTGACCAGTCACCAGTGACCAGCGACCAGTGACCAGAGACCAGTAACCAGTGACCAGTGACCAGTGACCACTGACCAGCGAAAGTGACCAGTGAACAGTGACCAGTGACCAGTGACCTGTGACCAGTGACCAGTGACCAGTGACCAGTGACCAGTGACCAGTGACCAGCGAAAGTGACCAGTGACGAGTGACCAGTGACAAGTGACCAGTGACCAGTGACCAGTGACCAGTGACTAGTGACCAGCAACCAGTGACCAGTGACCAGTGACCAGTGACCAGCAAAATTGACCAGCAAAATTGACCAGTGACCAGTGACCAGTGACCAATGACCAGTGACCAGTGACCAGTGACCAGTGACAAGTGACCAGTGACCAGTGACCAGTGCCAACGACCAGTGACCAGTGACAAGTGACCAGTGACCAGTGACCAGTGATCAGTGACCAGTGAACAGTGACCAGTGACCAGTGACCAGTGACCAGCGAAAATGACCAGTGACCAGTGACCAGTGACCAGCGAAATTGACCAGTGACCAGTGACCAGTGAACAGTGACAAGTGACCAGTGACAAGTGACCAACGAAAGTGACCAGTGAACAGTGACCAGGGACCAGTGACCAGTGACGAGTGACCAGTGACCAGCGAAAGTGAACAGTGAGCAGTGACCAGTGACCAGTGACCAGTGACCAGTGACCAGCGAAAGTGACCAGTGACCAGTGACCAGTGACCAGTGACCAGTGACCAGTGACAAGTGACCTGGGACCAGTGACCAGTGACCAGTGACCAGTGACCAGTGACCAGTGACCAGTGACCAGTGACCAGCGAAAGTGACCAGTGACAAGTGACCAGTGACAAGTGACCAGCAAAATTGACCAGCAAAATTGACCAGTGACCAGTGACCAGTGACCAATGACCAGTGACCAGTGACCAGTGACCAGTGACAAGTGACCAGTGACCAGTGACCAGTGCCAACGACCAGTGACCAGTGACAAGTGACCAGTGACCAGTGACCAGTGATCAGTGACCAGTGAACAGTGACCAGTGACCAGTGACCAGTGACCAGCGAAAATGACCAGTGACCAGTGACCAGTGACCAGCGAAATTGACCAGTGACCAGTGACCAGTGACCAGTGACAAGTGACCAGTGACCAGTGACCAGTGCCAACGACCAGTGACCAGTGACAAGTGACCAGTGACCAGTGACCAGTGATCAGTGACCAGTGAACAGTGACCAGTGACCAGTGACCAGTGACCAGCGAAAATGACCAGTGACCAGTGACCAGTGACCAGCGAAATTGACCAGTGACCAGTGACCAGTGAACAGTGACAAGTGACCAGTGACAAGTGACCAACGAAAGTGACCAGTGAACAGTGACCAGGGACCAGTGACCAGTGACGAGTGACCAGTGACCAGCGAAAGTGAACAGTGAGCAGTGACCAGTGACCAGTGACCAGTGACCAGTGACCAGCGAAAGTGACCAGTGACCAGTGACCAGTGAACAGTGACAAGTGACATGGGACCAGTGACCAGTGACCAGTGACCAGTGACCAGTGACCAGTGACCAGTGACCAGTGACCAGTGACCAGCGAAAGTGACCAGTGACAAGTGACCAGTGACAAGTGACCAGTGACCAGTGACCGGTGACCAGTGACCAGTGACCAGTGAACAGTGACGAGTGACCAGTGATCAGCGAAAGTGAACAGTGACCAGTGACCAGTGACCAGTGACCAGCGAAAGTGACCAGTGACCAGTGACCAGTGACCAGTGACCAGCGACCAGTGACCAGTGACCAGCAAAAATGACCAGTGACCAGTGACCAGTGACCAGTGACCAGTGACCAGTGACCTGGGACCAGTGACCAGTGACCAGTGACCAGCGAAAGTGACCAGTGACCAGTGACCAGTGACCAATGACCAGTGACCAGTGACCAGTGACCAGTGACCAGCGAAATTGACCAGTGACCATTGACCAGTGACCAGTGACCAGTGACCAGTGACAAGTGACCAGTGACCAGTGACCAGTGACCAGCGACCAGTGACCAGTGACCAGCAAAAATGACCAGTGACCAGTGACCAGTGACCAGTGACCAGTGACCAGTGACCAGTGACCAGTGACCAGTGACAAGTGACCAGTGACCAGTGACCAGTGATCAGTGACCAGTGAACAGTGACCAGTGACCAGTGACCAGTGACCAGCGAAAATGACCAGTGACCAGTGACCAGTGACCAGCCAAATTGACCAGTGACCAGTGACCAGTGAACAGTGACAAGTGACCAGTGACAAGTGACCAACGAAAGTGGCCAGTGAAAAGTGACCAGGGACCAGTGACCAGTGACGAGTGACCAGTGACCAGCGAAAGTGAACAGTGAGCAGTGACCAGTGACCAGTGACCAGTGACCAGTGACCAGCGAAAGTGACCAGTGACCAGTGACCAGTGACCAGTGACCAGTGACCAGTGACAAGTGACCTGGGACCAGTGACCAGTGACCAGTGACCAGTGACCAGCGAAATTGACCAGTGACCAGTGACCAGTGACCAGTCACCAGTGACCAGCGACCAGTGACCAGTGACCAGCGAAAATGACCAGTGACCAGTGACCAGTGACCAGCGAAATTGACCAGTGACCAGTGACCAGTGAACAGTGACAAGTGACCAGTGACAAGTGACCAACGAAAGTGGCCAGTGAACAGTGACCAGGGACCAGTGACCAGTGACGAGTGACCAGTGACCAGCGAAAGTGAACAGTGAGCAGTGACCAGTGACCAGTGACCATTGACCAGTGACCAGCGAAAGTGACCAGGGACCAGTGACCAGTGACCAGTGACCAGTGACCAGTGACCAGTGACCAGTGACCAGTGACCAGTGACAAGTGACCAGTGACCAGTGAACAGTGACCAGTGACCAGTGACCAGCGACCAGTGACCAGTGACCAGTGACCAGGGACCAGTGACCAGCGAAAGTGACCAGTGACCAGTGACCAGTGACCAGTGAACAGCGAAAGTGACCAGTGACCAGTGACCTGTGACCTGTGACCAGTGACCAGTGACCAGTGACCAGTGACCATTGACCAGTGACCAGCGAAAGTGACCAGGGACCAGTGACCAGTGACCAGTGACCAGTGACCAGTGACCAGTGACCAGTGACCAGTGACCAGTGACCAGTGACCAGTGACCAGTGACAAGTGACCAGTGATCAGTGACCAGTGAACAGTGACCAGTGACTTGTGACCAGTGACCAGCGAAAATGACCAGTGACCAGTGACCAGTGACCAGCGAAATTGACCAGTGACCAGTGACCAGTGAACAGTGACAAGTGACCAGTGACAAGTGACCAACGAAAGTGACCAGTGAACAGTGACCAGGGACCAGTGACCAGTGACGAATGACCAGTGACCAGCGAAAGTGAACAGTGAGCAGAGACCAGTGACCAGTGACCAGTGACCAGTGACCAGCGAAATTGACCAGTGACCAGTGACCAGTGACCAGTCACCAGTGACCAGCGACCAGTGACCAGAGACCAGTAACCAGTGACCAGTGACCAGTGACCACTGACCAGCGAAAGTGACCAGTGAACAGTGACCAGTGACCAGTGACCAGTGACCTGTGACCAGTGACCAGTGACCAGTAACCAGTGACCAGTGACCAGCGAAAGTGACCAGTGACGAGTGACCAGTGACAAGTGACCAGTGACCAGTGACCAGTGACCAGTGACCAGTGACTAGTGACCAGCAACCAGTGACCAGTGACCAGTGACCAGTGCAAACGACCAGTGACCAGTGACCATTGACCAGTGACCAGCGAAAGTGACCAGGGACAAGTGACCAGTGACCAGTGACCAGTGACCAGTGACCAGTGACCAGTGACCAGTGACCAGTGACCAGTGACCAGTGACAAGTGACCAGTGACCAGTGACCAGTGATCAGTGACCAGTGAACAGTGACCAGTGACCAGTGACCAGTGACCAGCGAAAATGACCAGTGACCAGTGACCAGTGACCAGCGAAATTGACCAGTGACCAGTGGCCAGTGACCAGTGACCAGTGACCAGTGACAAGTGACCAGTGACCAGTGACCAGTGATCAGTGACCAGTGAACAGTGACCAGTGACCAGTGACCAGTGACCAGCGAAAATGACCAGTGACCAGTGACCAGTGACCAGTGACTAGCCAAATTGAGCAGTGAGCAGTGACCAGTGACCAGTGACCAGTGACCAGTGACCAGTGACCAGCGAAATTGACCAGCGACCATTGACCAGTGACCAGCGAAAGTAACCAGTGACGAGTGACCTGTGACAAGTGACCAGTGACCAGCGACCAGTGACCAGCGAAAGTGACCAGTGACCAGTGACCAGTGACCAGCGACCAGTGACCAGTGACCAGTGACCAGTGACCATTGACCAGCAAAATTGACCAGCAAAATTGACCAGTGACAAGTGACCAGTGACCAATGACCAGTGACCAGTGACCAGTGACCAGTGACAAGTGACCAGTGACCAGTGACCAGTGACCAGTGACCAGTGACCAGTGCCAACGACCAGTGACCAGTGACCATTGACCAGTGACCAGCGAATGTGACCAGGGACCAGTGACCAGTGACCAGTGACCAGTGACCAGTGACCAGTGAACAGTGACCAGTGACCAGTGACCAGTGACCAGTGACCAGTGACAAGTGACCAGTGACCAGTGACCAGTGATCAGTGACCAGTGAACAGTGACCAGTGACCAGTGACCAGCGAAAATGACCAGTGACCAGTGACCAGTGACCAGCGAAATTGACCTGTGACCAGTGACCAGTGAACAGTGACCAGTGACCATTGACCAGTGACCAGCGAAAGTGACCAGGGACCAGTGACCAGTGATCAGTGACCAGTGACCAGTGACCAGTGACCAGTGACCAGTGACCAGTGACCAGTGACCAGTGACCAGTGACCAGTGACCAGTGACAAGTGACCAGTGACCAGTGACCAGTGATCAGTGACCAGTGAACAGTGACCAGTGACCAGTGACCAGTGACCAGCGAAAATGACCAGTGACCAGTGACCAGTGACCAGCGAAATTGACCAGTGACCAGTGACCAGTGACCAGTGACCAGTGACCAGTGACCAGTGACAAGTGACCAGTGACCAGTGACCAGTGATCAGTGACCAGTGAACAGTGACCAGTGACCAGTGACCAGTGACCAGCGAAAATGACCAGTGACCAGTGACCAGTGACCAGTGACTAGCCAAATTGAGCAGTGAGCAGTGACCAGTGACCAGTGACCAGTGACCAGTGACCAGTGACCAGCGAAATTGACCAGCGACCATTGACCAGTGACCAGCGAAAGTAACCAGTGACGAGTGACCTGTGACAAGTGACCAGTGACCAGCGACCAGTGACCAGCGAAAGTGACCAGTGACCAGTGACCAGTGACCAGCGACCAGTGACCAGTGACCAGTGACCAGTGACCAGTGACCAGCAAAATTGACCAGCAAAATTGACCAGTGACCAGTGACCAGTGACCAATGACCAGTGACCAGTGACCAGTGACCAGTGACAAGTGACCAGTGACCAGTGACCAGTGACCAGTGACCAGTGACCAGTGCCAACGACCAGTGACCAGTGACCATTGACCAGTGACCAGCGAAAGTGACCAGGGACCAGTGACCAGTGACCAGTGACCAGTGAACAGTGACCAGTGACCAGTGACCAGTGACCAGTGACCAGTGACAAGTGACCAGTGACCAGTGACCAGTGATCAGTGACCAGTGAACAGTGACCAGTGACCAGTGACCAGTGACCAGCGAAAATGACCAGTGACCAGTGACCAGTGACCAGCGAAATTGACCTGTGACCAGTGACCAGTGAACAGTGACAAGTGACCAGTGACAAGTGACCAACGAAAGTGACAAGTGAACAGTGACCAGGGACCAGTGACCAGTGACCAGTGACCAGTGACCAGCGACCAGTGACCAGTGACCAGTGACCAGTGACCAGTGACCAGTGACCAGTGACAAGTGACCAGTGACCAGCTGCCAGTGACCAGTGACCAGTGACCAGTGATCAGTGACCAGCGAAAGTGACCAGTGACCAGTGACCAGTGACCAGTGACCAGTGACCAGTGACCAGTGACCAGTGACCAGTGACAAGTGACCAGTGACCAGCGACCAGTGACCAGTGACCAGTGACCAGTGACCAGTGACCAGCGAAAGTGACCAGTGACCAGGGACCAGTGACCAGTGACCAGCGAAATTGACCAGTGACCAGTGACCAGTGACCAGTGACAAGTGACCAGTGACCAGTGACCAGTGACCAGTGACCAGTGACCAGTGACCAGTGACCAGTGACCAGTGACCAGTGAACAGTGACAAGTGACCAGTGACAAGTGACCAACGAAAGTGACCAGTGAACAGTGACCAGGGACCAGTGACCAGTGACGAGTGACCAGTGACCAGCGAAAGTGAACAGTGAGCAGTGACCAGTGACCAGTGACCAGTGACCAGTGACCAGCGAAAGTGACCAGTGACCAGTGACCAGTGACCAGTGACCAGTGACCAGTGACCAGTGACAAGTGACCTGGGACCAGTGACCAGTGACCAGTGACCAGTGACCAGTGACCAGTGACCAGCGAAATTGACCAGTGACCAGTGACCAGTGACCAGTCACCAGTGACCAGCGACCAGTGACCAGAGACCAGTAACCAGTGACCAGTGACCAGTGACCACTGACCAGCGAAAGTGACCAGTGAACAGTGACCAGTGACCAGTGACCAGTGACCTGTGACCAGTGACCAGTGACCAGTGACCAGTGACCAGTGACCAGCGAAAGTGACCAGTGACGAGTGACCAGTGACAAGTGACCAGTGACCAGTGACCAGTGACCAGTGACCAGTGACCAGTGACTAGTGACCAGCAACCAGTGACCAGTGACCAGTGACCAGTGCCAACGACCAGTGACCAGTGACCATTGACCAGTGACCAGCGAAAGTGACCAGGGACCAGTGACCAGTGACCAGGGACCAGTGACCAGTGACCAGTGAACAGTGACCAGTGACCAGTGACCAGTGTCCAGTGACCAGTGACCAGTGACCAGTGACCAGTGACAAGTGACCAGTGACCAGTGACCAGTGATCAGTGACCAGTGAACAGTGACCAGTGACCAGTGACCAGTGACCAGCGAAAATGACCAGTGACCAGTGACCAGTGACCAGCGAAATTGACCAGTGACCAGTGACCAGTGACCAGTGACCAGCAAAATTGACCAGCAAAATTGACCAGTGACCAGTGACCAGTGACCAATGACCAGTGACCAGTGACCAGTGACCAGTGACAAGTGACCAGTGACCAGTGACCAGTGACCAGTGACCAGTGACCAGTGCCAACGACCAGTGACCAGTGACCATTGACCAGTGACCAGCGAAAGTGACCAGGGACCAGTGACCAGTGACCAGTGACCAGTGACCAGTGACCAGTGACCAGTGACCAGTGACCAGTGACCAGTGACCAGTGACAAGTGACCAGTGACCAGTGACCAGTGATCAGTGACCAGTGAACAGTGACCAGTGACCAGTGACCAGTGACCAGCGAAAATGACCAGTGACCAGTGACCAGTGACCAGCGAAATTGACCAGTGACCAGTGACCAGTGAACAGTGACAAGTGACCAGTGACAAGTGACCAACGAAAGTGACCAGTGAACAGTGACCAGGGACCAGTGACCAGTGACCAGTGACCAGCGACCAGTGACCAGTGACCAGTGACCAGTGACCAGTGACCAGTGACCAGTGACCAGTGACAAGTGACCAGTGACCAGCTGCCAGTGACCAGTGACCAGTGACCAGTGACCAGTGACCAGCGAAAGTGACCAGTGACCAGTGACCAGTGACCAGTGACCAGTGACCAGTGACCAGTGACCAGTGACCAGTGACCAGTGACCAGTGACCAGTGACCAGCGAAATTGACCAGCGACCATTGACCAGTGACCAGCGAAAGTGACCAGTGACAAGTGACCAGTGACCAGCGACCAGTGACCAGCGAAAGTGACCAGTGACCAGTGACAAGTGACCAGTGACCTTGACCAGTGACCAGTGACCAGTGACCAGTGACCAGTGACCAGTGACCAGTGACCAGTGACCAGTGACCAGCGAAAGTGACCAGTGACCAGTGACCAGTGACCAGTGACCAGCGACCAGTGACCAGTGACCAGTGACCAGCGAAATTGACCAGCGACCATTGACCAGTGACCAGCGAAAGTGACCAGTGACAAGTGACCAGTGACCAGCGACCAGTGACCAGCGAAAGTGACCAGTGACCAGTGACCAGTGACCAGCGACCAGTGACCAGTGACCAGTGACCAGTGACCAGCAAAATTGACCAGCAAAATTGACCAGTGACCAGTGACCAGTGACCAATGACCAGTGACCAGTGACCAGTGACCAGTGACCAGTGACAAGTGACCAGTGACCAGTGACCAGTGACCAGTGACCAGTGACCAGTGCCAACGACCAGTGACCAGTGACCATTGACCCGTGACCAGCGAAAGTGACCAGGGACCAGTGACCAGTGACCAGTGACCAGTGACCAGTGACCAGTGACCAGTGACCAGTGACCAGTGACCAGTGACCAGTGACCAGTGACCAGTGACAAGTGACCAGTGACCAGTGACCAGTGATCAGTGACCAGTGAACAGTGACCAGTGACCAGTGACCAGTGACCAGCGAAAATGACCAGTGACCAGTGACCAGTGACCAGCGAAATTGACCAGTGACCAGTGACCAGTGAACAGTGACAAGTGACCAGTGACAAGTGACCAACGAAAGTGGCCAGTGAACAGTGACCAGGGACCAGTGACCAGTGACGAGTGACCAGTGACCAGCGAAAGTGAACAGTGAGCAGTGACCAGTGACCAGTGACCAGTGGCCAGTGACCAGCGAAAGTGACCAGTGACCAGTGACCAGTGACCAGTGACCAGTGACCTGTGACAAGTGACCTGGGACCAGTGACCAGTAACCAGTGACCAGCGAAAGTGACCAGTGACCAGTGACCAGTGACCAGTGACCAGTGACCAGTGACCAGTGACCAGTGACCAGCGAAATTGACCAGTGACCATTGACCAGTGACCAGTGACCAGTGACCAGTGACAAGTGACCAGTGACCAGTGACCAGCGACCAGTGACCAGTGCCAACGACCAGTTACCAGTGACCATTGACCAGTGACCAGCGAAAGTGACCAGGGACCAGTGACCAGTGACCAGTGACCAGTGACCAGTGACCAGTGACCAGTGACCAGTGACCAGTGACGAGTGACCAGTGATCAGCGAAAGTGAACAGTGACCAGTGACCAGTGACCAGTGACCAGTGACCAGCGAAAGTGAACAGTGACCAGTGACCTGTGACCAGTGACCAGTGACAAGTGACCAGTGACCAGTGACCAGTGATCAGTGACCAGTGACCAGCGACCAGTGACCAGTGACCAGCAAAAATGACCAGTGACCAGTGACCAGTGACCAGTGACCAGTGACCAGTGACCAGTGACCAGTGACCAGCGAAATTGACCAGTGACCATTGACCAGTGACCAGTGACCAGTGACCAGTGACCAGTGACCAGTGACCAGTGACCAGTGACCAGTGACAAGTGACCAGTGACCAGTGACCAGTGATCAGTGACCAGTGACCAGCGACCAGTGACCAGTGACCAGCAAAAATGACCAGTGACCAGTGACCAGTGACCAGTGACCAGTGACCAGTGACCAGTGACCAGTGACTAGTGACCAGCAACCAGTGACCAGTGACCAGTGACCAGTGCCAACGACCAGTTACCAGTGACCATTGACCAGTGACCAGCGAAAGTGACCAGGGACCAGTGACCAGTGACCAGTGACCAGTGACCAGTGACCAGTGACCAGTGACCAGTGACCAGTGACCAGTGACCAGTGACCAGTGACCAGTGACGAGTGACCAGTGATCAGCGAAAGTGAACAGTGACCAGTGACCAGTGACCAGTGACCAGTGACCAGCGAAAGTGAACAGTGACCAGTGACCAGTGACCAGTGACCAGTGACAAGTGACCTGGGACCAGTGACCAGTGACCAGTGACCAGCGAAAGTGACCAGTGACCAGTGACCAGTGACCAGTGACCAGTGACCAGTGACAAGTGACCTGGGACCAGTGACCAGTGACCAGTGACCAGTGACCAGTGACCAGTGACCAGTGACCAGTGACCAGTGACCAGTGGCCAGTGACAAGTGACCTGGGACCAGTGAAAGTGACCAGTGACCAGTGAACAGTGACCAGCGAAATTGACCAGTGACCAGTGACCAGTGACCAGCGAAATTGACCAGTGACCAGTGACCAGTGACCAGTCACCAGTGACCAGCGACCAGTGACCAGAGACCAGTAACCAGTGACCAGTGACCAGTGACCACTGACCAGCGAAAGTGACCAGTGAACAGTGACCAGTGACCAGTGACCTGTGACCAGTGACCAGTGACCAGTGACCAGTGACCAGTGACCAGTGACCAGCGAAAGTGACCAGTGACGAGTGACCAGTGACAAGTGACCAGTGACCAGTGACCAGTGACCAGTGACTAGTGACCAGCAACCAGTGACCAGTGACCAGTGACCAGTGACCAGCAAAATTGACCAGCAAAATTGACCAGTGACCAGTGACCAGTGACCAGTGACCAGTGACCAGTGACCAGTGACAAGTGACCAGTGACCAGTGACCAGTGCCAACGACCAGTGACCAGTGACAAGTGACCAGTGACCAGTGACCAGTGATCAGTGACCAGTGAACAGTGACCAGTGACCAGTGACCAGTGACCAGCGAAAATGACCAGTGACCAGTGACCAGTGACCAGCGAAATTGACCAGTGACCAGTGACCAGTGAACAGTGACAAGTGACCAGTGACAAGTGACCAACGAAAGTGACCAGTGAACAGTGACCAGGGACCAGTGACCAGTGACGAGTGACCAGTGACCAGCGAAAGTGAACAGTGACCAGTGACCAGTGACCAGTGACCAGTGACCAGTGACCAGCGAAAGTGACCAGTGACCAGTGACCAGTGACCAGTGACAAGTGACCTGGGACCAGTGACCAGTGACCAGTGACCAGTGACCAGTGACCAGTGACCAATGACCAGTGACCAGCGAAAGTGACCAGTGACGAGTGACCAGTGACAAGTGACCAGTGACCAGTGACCAGTGACCAGTGACCAGTGACCAGTGACCAGTGACGAGTGACCAGTGATCAGCGAAAGTGAACAGTGACCAGTGACCAGTGACCAGTGACCAGCGAAAGTGACCAGTGACCAGTGACCAGTGACCAGTGACCAGTGACAAGTGACCTGGGACCAGTGACCAGTGACCAGTGACCAGCGAAAGTGACCAGTGACCAGTGACCAGTGACCAGTGACCAGTGACCAGTGACCAGTGACCAGTGACCAGCGAAATTGACCAGTGACCATTGACCAGTGACCAGTGACCAATGACCAGTGACAAGTGACCAGTGACCAGTGACCAGCGACCAGTGACCAGTGACCAGCAAAAATGACCAGTGACCAGTGACCAGTGACCAGTGACCAGTGACCAGTGACCAGTGACCAGTGACCAGCGAAAGTGACAAGTGACAAGTGACCTGGGACCAGTGACCAGTGACCAGTGACCAGTGACCAGTGACCAGCGAAATTGACCAGTGACCATTGACCAGTGACCAGTGACCAGTGACCAGTGACAAGTGACCAGTGACCAGTGACCAGCGACCAGTGACCAGTGACCAGTGACCAGTGACCAGCGAAAGTGACCAGTGACGAGTGACCAGTGACAAGTGACCAGTGACCAGTGACCAGTGACCAGTGACCAGTGACCAGTGACCAGCAAAATTGACCAGCAAAATTGACCAGTGACCAGTGACCAGTGACCAGTGACAAGTGACCAGTGACCAGTGACCAGTGCCAACGACCAGTGACCAGTGACAAGTGACCAGTGACCAGTGACCAGTGATCAGTGACCAGTGAACAGTGACCAGTGACCAGTGACCAGTGACCAGCGAAAATGACCAGTGACCAGTGACCAGTGACCAGCGAAATTGACCAGTGACCAGTGACCAGTGAACAGTGACAAGTGACCAGTGACAAGTGACCAACGAAAGTGACCAGTGAACAGTGACCAGGGACCAGTGACCAGTGACGAGTGACCAGTGACCAGCGAAAGTGAACAGTGAGCAGTGACCAGTGACCAGTGACCAGTGACCACTGACCAGCGAAAGTGACCAGTGACCAGTGACCAGTGACCAGTGACCAGTGACCAGTGACAAGTGACCTGGGACCAGTGACCAGTGACCAGTGACCAGTGACCAGTGACCAGTGACCAGTGACCAGTGACCAGCGAAAGTGACCAGTGACGAGTGACCAGTGACAAGTGACCAGTGACCAGTGACCAGTGACCAGTGACCAGTGACGAGTGACCAGTGATCAGCGAAAGTGAACAGTGACCAGTGACCAGTGACCAGTGACCAGCGAAAGTGACCAGTGACCAGTGACCAGTGACCAGTGACCAGTGACCAGTGACAAGTGACCAGTGACCAGTGACCAGTGACCAGTGACCAGCGAAAGTGACCAGTGACCAGTGACCAGTGACCAGTGACCAGTGACCAGCGAAATTGACCAGTGACCATTGACCAGTGACCAGTGACCAGTGACCAGTGACAAGTGACCAGTGACCAGTGACCAGCGACCAGTGACCAGTGACCAGTGACCAGTGACCAGCGAAAGTGACCAGTGACGAGTGACCAGTGACAAGTGACCAGTGACCAGTGACCAGTGACCAGTGACCAGTGACTAGTGACCAGCAACCAGTGACCAGTGACCAGTGCCAACGACCAGTGACCAGTGACCATTGACCAGTGACCAGCGAAAGTGACCAGGGACCAGTGACCAGTGACCAGTGACCAGTGACCAGTGACCAGTGACCAGTGACCAGTGACAAGTGACCAGTGACCAGTGACCAGTGATCAGTGACCAGTGAACAGTGACCAGTGACCAGTGACCAGTGACCAGCGAAAATGACCAGTGACCAGTGACCAGTGACCAGCGAAATTGACCAGTGACCAGTGACCAGTGAACAGTGACAAGTGACCAGTGACAAGTGACCAACGAAAGTGACCAGTGACCAGTGACCAGTGACCAGTGACCAGTGACCAGTGACCAGTGACCAGTGCCAACGACCAGTGACCAGTGACCATTGACCAGTGACCAGCGAAAGTGACCAGGGACCAGTGACCAGTGACCAGTGACCAGTGACCAGTGACCAGTGACCAGTGACCAGTGACCAGTGACAAGTGACCAGTGACCAGTGACCATTGATCAGTGACCAGTGAACAGTGACCAGCGAAAATGACCAGTGACCAGTGACCAGTGACCAGCGAAATTGACCAGTGACCAGTGACCAGTGAACAGTGACAAGTGACCAGTGACAAGTGACCAACGAAAGTGACCAGTGAACAGTGACCAGGGACCAGTGACCAGTGACGAGTGACCAGTGACCAGCGAAAGTGAACAGTGAGCAGTGACCAGTGACCAGTGACCAGTGACCAGTGACCAGTGACCAGTGACCAGTGACCAGCGAAAGTGACAAGTGACAAGTGACCTGGGACCAGTGACCAGTGACAAGTGACCAGTGACCAGCGACCAGTGACCAGTGACCAGTGACCAGTGACCAGTGACCAGCGAAAGTGACCAGTGACCAGGGACCAGTGACCAGTGACCAGCGAAATTGACCAGTGACCAGTGACCAGTGACCAGTGACAAGTGACCAGTGACCAGTGACCAGTGACCAGTGACCAGTGACCAGTGCCAACGACCAGTGACCAGTGACCATTGACCAGTGACCAGCGAAAGTGACCAGGGACCAGTGACCAGTGACCAGTGACCAGTGACCAGTGACCAGTGACCAGTGACCAGTGAAAGTGACCAGTGACCAGTGACCAGTGACCAGTGACCAGTGACCAGTGACAAGTGACCTGGGACCAGTGAAAGTGACCAGTGACCAGTGAACAGTGACCAGCGAAATTGACCAGTTTCCAGTGACCAGTGATAAGTGACCAGTGACCAGTGACCAGCGAAAGTGACCAGTGAACAGTGATCAGCGAAATTGACCAGTGACCATTAACCAGTGACCAGCGAAAGTGACCAGTGACGAGTGACCAGTGACAAGTGACCAGTGACAAGTGACCAGTTACCACTGACCAGTGACCAGTGACCAGCGACCAGTGACCAGTGACCAGTGACCAGTGACCAGTGACCAGTGACCACTGACCAGCGAAAGTGACCAGTGAACAGTGACCAGTGACCAGTGACCAGTGACCTGTGACCAGTGACCAGTGACCAGTGACCAGTGACCAGTGACCAGCGAAAGTGACCAGTGACGAGTGACCAGTGACAAGTGACCAGTGACCAGTGACCAGTGACCAGTGACCAGTGACCAGTGACTAGTGACCAGCAACCAGTGACCAGTGACCAGTGACCAGTGCCAACGACCAGTGACCAGTGACCATTGACCAGTGACCAGCGAAAGTGACCAGGGACCAGTGACCAGTGACCAGTGACCAGTGACCAGTACCCAGTGACCAGTGACCAGTGACCAGTGACCAGTGACCAGTGACCAGTGACCAGTGACCAGTGACCAGTGACAAGTGACCAGTGACCAGTGACCAGTGATCAGTGACCAGTGACCAGCGAAATTGACCAGTGACCAGTGACCAGTGACCAGTGAACAGTGACAAGTGACCAGTGACAAGTGACCAGTGACCAGTGACCAGTGACCAGTGACCAGTGACCAGTGACCAGTGACCAGTGACCAGTGACCAGTGACCAGTGACCAGTGACCAGTGACCACTGACAAGCGAAAGTGACCAGTGAACAGTGACCAGTGATCAGTGACCAGTGAACAGTGACCAGTGACCAGTGACCAGTGACCAGCGAAAATGACCAGTGACCAGTGACCAGTGACCAGCGAAATTGACCAGTGACCAGTGACCAGTGAACAGTGACAAGTGACCAGTGACAAGTGACCAACGAAAGTGACCAGTGAACAGTGACCAGGGACCAGTGACCAGTGACCAGTGACGAGTGACCAGTGACCAGCGAAAGTGAACAGTGAGCAGTGACCAGTGACCAGTGACCAGTGACCAGTGACCAGTGACCAGTGACCAGTGACCAGTGACCAGTGCCAACGACCAGTGACCAGTGACCATTGAGCAGTGACCAGCGAAAGTGACCAGGGACCAGTGACCAGTGACCAGTGACCAGTGACCAGTGACCAGTGACAAGTGACCAGTGACAAGTGACCAACGAAAGTGACCAGTGAACAGTGACCAGGGACCAGTGACCAGTGACGAGTGACCAGTGACCAGCGAAAGTGACCAGTGACCAGTGACCAGTGACCAGTGACCAGTGACCAGTGACAAGTGACCAGTGACCAGTGACCAGTGATCAGTGACCAGTGAACAGTGACCAGTGACCAGTGACCAGTGACCAGCGAAAATGACCAGTGACCAGTGACCAGTGACCAGTGACCAGTGAACAGTGACAAGTGACCAGTGACAAGTGACCAACGAAAGTGACCAGTGAACAGTGACCAGGGACCAGTGACCAGTGACGAGTGACCAGTGACCAGCGAAAGTGAACAGTGAGCAGTGACCAGTGACCAGTGACCAGTGACCAGTGACCAGTGACCAGTGACCAGTGAGCAGTGACCAGCGAAATTGACCGGTTTCCAGTGACCAGTGACAAGTGACCAGTGACCAGTGACCAGCGAAAGTGACCAGTGACGAGTGACCAGTGACAAGTGACCAGTGACAAGTGACCAGTAACCACTGACCAGTGACCAGTGACCAGCGACCAGTGACCAGTGACCAGTGACCAGGGACCAGTGACCAGCGAAAGTGACCAGTGACCAGTGACCAGTGACCAGTGAACAGCGAAAGTGACCAGTGACCAGTGACCAGTGACCAGTGACCAGCGAAAGTGACCAGGGACAAGCGACCAGTGACCAGTGACCAGTGACCAGTGACCAGTGACCAGTGACCAGTGACCAGTGACCAGTCACCAGCGACAAGTGACCAGTGACCAGTGACCAGTGACCAGTGACCAGTGACCACTGACCAGCGAAAGTGACCAGTGACCAGGGACCAGTGACCAGTGACCAGCAAAATTGACCAGTGACCAGTGACCAGTGACCAGTGACCAATGACCAGTGACCGGTGACCAGTGACCAGTGACCAGTGACCAGTGACCAGTGACCAGTGACCAGTGACCAGCGAAAGTGACCAGTGACCAGTGACCAGTGACCAGGGACCAGTGACAAGTGACCAGTGACCAGCGACCAGTGACCAGTGACCAGTGACCAGTGACCAGTGACCAGCGAAAGTGACCAGTGACCAGGGACCAGTGACCAGTGACCAGCGAAATTGACCAGTGACCAGTGACCAGTGACCAGTGACAAGTGACCAGTGACCAGTGACCAGTGACCAGTGACCAGTGACCAGTGCCAACGACCAGTGACCAGTGACCATTGACCAGTGACCAGCGAAAGTGACCAGGGACCAGTGACCAGTGACCAGTGACCAGTGACCAGTGACCAGTGACCAGTGACCAGTGACCAGTGACCAGTGACCAGTGACCAGTGACAAGTGACCAGTGACCACTGACCAGCGAAAGTGACCAGGGACCAGTGACCAGTGACCAGTGACCAGTGACCAGTGACCAGTGACCAGTGACCAGTGACCAGTGACCAGTGACCAGTGACCAGTGACCAGTGACCAGTGACCAGTGACAAGTGACCAGTGACCAGTGACCAGTGATCAGTGACCAGTGAACAGTGACCAGTGACCAGTGACCAGTGACCAGCGAAAATGACCAGTGACCAGTGACCAGTGACCAGTGACCAGCGAAATTGACCAGTGACCAGTGACCAGTGAACAGTGACAAGTGACCAGTGACAAGTGACCAACGAAAGTGACCAGTGAACAGTGACCAGGGACCAGTGACCAGTGACGAGTGACCAGTGACCAGCGAAAGTGAACAGTGAGCAGTGACCAGTGACCAGTGACCAGTGACCAGTGACCAGTGACCAGTGAGCAGTGACCAGCGAAATTGACCGGTTTCCAGTGACCAGTGACAAGTGACCAGTGACCAGTGACCAGCGAAAGTGACCAGTGACGAGTGACCAGTGACAAGTGACCAGTGACAAGTGACCAGTAACCACTGACCAGTGACCAGTGACCAGCGACCAGTGACCAGTGACCAGTGACCAGGGACCAGTGACCAGCGAAAGTGACCAGTGACCAGTGACCAGTGACCAGTGACCAGTGACCAGTGACCACTGACCAGCGAAAGTGACCAGTGACCAGGGACCAGTGACCAGTGACCAGCAAAATTGACCAGTGACCAGTGACCAGTGACCAGTGACCAATGACCAGTGACCGGTGACCAGTGACCAGTGACCAGTGACCAGTGACCAGTGACCAGTGACCAGTGACCAGTGACCAGCGAAAGTGACCAGTGACCAGTGACCAGTGACCAGTGACCAGTGACCAGCGAAAGTGACCAGTGACCAGGGACCAGTGACCAGTGACCAGCGAAATTGACCAGTGACCAGTGACCAGTGACCAGTGACAAGTGACCAGTGACCAGTGACCAGTGACCAGTGACCAGTGACCAGTGCCAACGACCAGTGACCAGTGACCATTGACCAGTGACCAGCGAAAGTGACCAGGGACCAGTGACCAGTGACCAGTGACCAGTGACCAGTGACCAGTGACCAGTGACCAGTGACCAGTGACCAGTGACCAGTGACCAGTGACCAGTGACAAGTGACCAGTGACCAGTGACCAGTGATCAGTGACCAGTGAACAGTGACCAGTGACCAGTGACCAGCGACCAGTGACCAGTGACCAGTGACCAGGGACCAGTGACCAGCGAAAGTGACCAGTGACCAGTGACCAGTGACCAGTGAACAGCGAAAGTGACCAGTGACCAGTGACCTGTGACCTGTGACCAGTGACCAGTGACCAGTGACGAGCGAAATGGACCAGTGACCAGTGTCCAGTGACCAGTGACCAGTGATAAGTGACCAGTGACCAGTGACCAGTGACCATTGACCAGTGACCAGTGACCAGTGACCAGCGAAAGTGACCAGGGACAAGCGACCAGTGACCAGTGACCAGTGACCAGTGACCAGTGACCAGTGACCAGTGACCAGTGACCAGCGACCAGTGACCAGCGAAAGTGACCAGTGACCAGTGACCAGTGACCAGTGACCAGTGACCAGTGACCAGTGACCAGTGACAAGTGACCTGGGACCAGTGAAAGTGACCAGGGACCAGTGAACAGTGACCAGCGAAATTGACCAGTTTCCAGTGACCAGTGATAAGTGACCAGTGACCAGTGACCAGCGAAAGTGACCAGTGAACAGTGATCAGCGAAATTGACCAGTGACCATTAACCAGTGACCAGCGAAAGTGACCAGTGACGAGTGACCAGTGACAAGTGACCAGTGACAAGTGACCAGTGACCACTGACCAGTGACCAGTGACCAGCGACCAGTGACCAGTGACCAGTGACCGGGGACCTGTGACCAGCGAAAGTGACCAGCGACCAGTGACCAGTGACCAGTGACCAGTGACTAGCCAAATTGAGCAGTGACCAGTGACCAGTGACCAGTGACCAGTGACCAGCGAAATTGACCAGCGACCATTGACCAGTGACCAGCGAAAGTGACCAGTGACGAGTGACCTGTGACAAGTGACCAGTGAACAGCGACCAGTGACCAGCGAAAGTGACCAGTGACCAGTGACCAGTGACCAGCGACCAGTGACCTGTGACCAGTGACCAGCAAAATTGACCAGCAAAATTGACCAGTGACCAGTGACAAGTGACCAATGACCAGTGACCAGTGACAAGTGACCAGTGACCAGTGACCAGTGACCAGTGACCAGTGACCAGTGCCAACGACCAGTGACCAGTGACCATTGACCAGTGACCAGCGAAAGTGACAAGGGACCAGTGACCAGTGACCAGTGACCAGTGACCAGTGACCAGTGACCAGTGACCACTGACCAGTGACCAGTGACCAGTGACCAGTGACAAGTGACCAGTGATCAGTGACCAGTGAACAGTGACCAGTGACTTGTGACCAGTGACCAGCGAAAATGACCAGTGACCAGTGACCAGTGACCAGCGAAATTGACCAGTGACCAGTGACCAGTGATCAGTGACAAGTGACCAGTGACAAGTGATCAACGAAAGTGACCAGTGAACAGTGACCAGGGAACAGTGACCAGTGACGAGTGACCAGTGACCAGCGAAAGTGAACAGTGAGCAGAGACCAGTGACCAGTGACCAGTGACCAGCGAAAGTGACCAGTGACCAGTGACCAGTGACCAGTGACCAGTGACCAGTGACAAGTGACCTGGGACCAGTGACCAGTGACCAGTGACCAGTGACCAGCGAAATTGACCAGTGACCAGTGACCAGTCACCAGTCACCAGTGACCAGCGACCAGTGACCAGAGACCAGTAACCAGTGACCAGTGACCAGTGACCACTGACCAGCGAAAGTGACCAGTGAACAGTGACCAGTGACCAGTGACCAGTGACCTGTGACCAGTGACCAGTGACCAGTGACCAGTGACCAGTGACCAGCGAAAGTGACCAGTGACGAGTGACCAGTGACAAGTGACCAGTGACCAGTGACCAGTGACCAGTGACCAGTGACTAGTGACCAGCAACCAGTGACCAGTGACCAGTGACCAGTGCCAACGACCAGTGACCAGTGACCATTGACCAGTGACCAGCGAAAGTGACCAGGGACCAGTGACCAGTGACCAGTGACCAGTGACCAGTGACCAGTGACCAGTGACCAGTGACCAGTGACCAGTGACCAGTGACCAGTGACCAGTGACCAGTGACAAGTGACCAGTGACCAGTGACCAGTGATCAGTGACCAGTGAACAGTGACCAGTGACCAGTGACCAGTGACCAGCGAAAATGACCAGTGACCAGCGAAATTGACCAGTGACCAGTGACCAGTGACCAGTGACCAGTGACCAGTGACCAGTGACAAGTGACCAGTGACCAGTGACCAGTGATCAGTGACCAGTGAACAGTGACCAGTGACCAGTGACCAGTGACCAGCGAAAATGACCAGTGACCAGTGACCAGTGACCAGTGACTAGCCAAATTGAGCAGTGAGCAGTGACCAGTGACCAGTGACCAGTGACCAGTGACCAGTGACCAGCGAAATTGACCAGCGACCATTGACCAGTGACCAGCGAAAGTAACCAGTGACGAGTGACCTGTGACAAGTGACCAGTGACCAGCGACCAGTGACCAGCGAAAGTGACCAGTGACCAGTGACCAGTGACCAGCGACCAGTGACCAGTGACCAGTGACCAGCAAAATTGACCAGCAAAATTGACCAGTGACCAGTGACCAGTGACCAATGACCAGTGACCAGTGACCAGTGACCAGTGACAAGTGACCAGTGACCAGTGACCAGTGACCAGTGACCAGTGACCAGTGCCAACGACCAGTGACCAGTGACCATTGACCAGTGACCAGCGAAAGTGACCAGGGACCAGTGACCAGTGACCAGTGACCAGTGACCAGTGACCAGTGAACAGTGACCAGTGACAAGTGACCAGTGACCAGTGACCAGTGATCATTGACCAGTGAACAGTGACCAGTGACCAGTGACCAGTGACCAGCGAAAATGACCAGTGACCAGTGACCAGTGACCAGCGAAATTGACCTGTGACCAGTGACCAGTGAACAGTGACAAGTGACCAGTGACAAGTGACCAACGAAAGTGACAAGTGAACAGTGACCAGGGACCAGTGACCAGTGACCAGTGACCAGCGACCAGTGACCAGTGACCAGTGACCAGTGACCAGTGACCAGTGACCAGTGACAAGTGACCAGTGACCAGTGACCAGCTGCCAGTGACCAGTGACCAGTGACCAGTGATCAGTGACCAGCGAAAGTGACCAGTGACCAGTGACCAGTGACCAGTGACCAGTGACCAGTGACCAGTGACCAGTGACCAGTGACCAGTGACAAGTGACCAGTGACCAGCGACCAGTGACCAGTGACCAGCGAAAGTGACCAGTGACCAGGGACCAGTGACCAGTGACCAGCGAAATTGACCAGTGACCAGTGACCAGTGACCAGTGACAAGTGACCAGTGACCAGTGACCAGTGACCAGTGACCAGTGACCAGTGACCAGTGACCAGTGACCAGCGAAAGTGACCAGTGACCAGTGACCAGTGACCAGTGACCAGCGACCAGTGACCAGTGACCAGTGACCAGCGAAATTGACCAGCGACCATTGACCAGTGACCAGCGAAAGTGACCAGTGACCAGTGACCAGTGACCAGTGACCAGCAAAATTGACCAGCAAAATTGACCAGTGACCAGTGACAAGTGACCAATGACCAGTGACCAGTGACCAGTGACCAGTGACCAGTGACGAGTGACCAGTGACCAGTGCCAACGACCAGTGACCAGTGACCATTGACCAGTGACCAGCGAAAGTGACCAGGGACCAGTGACCAGTGACCAGTGACCAGTGACCAGTGACCAGTGACCAGTGACCAGTGACCAGTGACAAGTGACCAGTGACAAGTGACCAGTGATCAGTGACCAGTGAACAGTGACCAGTGACCAGTGACCAGTGACCAGCGAAAATGACCAGTGACCAGTGACCAGTGACCAGCGAAATTGACCAGTGACCAGTGACCAGTGAGCAGTGACAAGTGACCAGTGACAAGTGACCAACGAAAGTGACCAGTGAACATTGACCAGGGACCAGTGACCAGTGACGAGTGACCAGTGACCAGAGAAAGTGAACAGTGAGCAGTGACCAGTGACCAGTGACCAGTGACCAGTGACCAGTGACCAGTGACCAGTGACCAGTGAGCAGTGACCAGCGAAATTGACCGGTTTCCAGTGACCAGTGACAAGTGACCAGTGACCAGTGACCAGCGAAAGTGACCAGTGACGAGTGACCAGTGACAAGTGACCAGTGACAAGTGACCAGTAACCACTGACCAGTGACCAGTGACCAGCGACCAGTGACCAGTGACCAGTGACCAGGGACCAGTGACCAGCGAAAGTGACCAGTGACCAGTGACCAGTGACCAGTGAACAGCGAAAGTGACCAGTGACCAGTGACCAATGACAAGTGACCAGTGACCAGTGACGAGCGAAATGGACCAGTGTCCAGTGTCCAGTGACCAGTGACCAGTGATAAGTGACCAGTGACCAGTGACCAGTGACCATTGACCAGTGACCAGTGACCAGTGACCAGCGAAAGTGACCAGGGACAAGCGACCAGTGACCAGTGACCAGTGACCAGTGACCAGTGACCAGTGACCAGTGACCAGTGACCAGTGACCAGTGACCAGCGACCAGTGACCAGTGACCAGTGACCAGTGACCAGTGACCAGTGACCACTGACCAGCGAAAGTGACCAGTGACCAGGGACCAGTGACCAGTGACCAGCAAAATTGACCAGTGACCAGTGACCAGTGACCAGTGACCAATGACCAGTGACCGGTGACCAGTGACCAGTGACCAGTGACCAGTGACCAGTGACCAGTGACCAGTGACCAGCGAAAGTGACCAGTGACCAGTGACCAGTGACCAGGGACCAGTGACAAGTGACCAGTGACCAGCGACCAGTGACCAGTGACCAGTGACCAGTGACCAGCAAAATTGACCAGCAAAATTGACCAGTGACCAGTGACCAGTGACCAATGACCAGTGACCAGTGACCAGTGACCAGTGACAAGTGACCAGTGACCAGTGACCAGTGCCAACGACCAGTGACCAGTGACAAGTGACCAGTGACCAGTGACCAGTGATCAGTGACCAGTGAACAGTGACCAGTGACCAGTGACCAGTGACCAGCGAAAATGACCAGTGACCAGTGACCAGTGACCAGCGAAATTGACCAGTGACCAGTGACCAGTGAACAGTGACAAGTGACCAGTGACAAGTGACCAACGAAAGTGACCAGTGAACAGTGACCAGGGACCAGTGACCAGTGACGAGTGACCAGTGACCAGCGAAAGTGAACAGTGAGCAGTGACCAGTGACCAGTGACCAGTGACCACTGACCAGCGAAAGTGACCAGTGACCAGTGACCAGTGACCAGTGACCAGTGACCAGTGACAAGTGACCTGGGACCAGTGACCAGTGACCAGTGACCAGTGACCAGTGACCAGTGACCAGTGACCAGTGACCAGCGAAAGTGACCAGTGACGAGTGACCAGTGACAAGTGACCAGTGACCAGTGACCAGTGACCAGTGACCAGTGACCAGTGACCAGTGACCAGTGACGAGTGACCAGTGATCAGCGAAAGTGAACAGTGACCAGTGACCAGTGACCAGTGACCAGCGAAAGTGACCAGTGACCAGTGACCAGTGACCAGTGACCAGTAACAAGTGACCTGGGACCAGTGACCAGTGACCAGTGACCAGCGAAACTGACCAGTGACCAGTGACCAGTGACCAGTGACCAGTGACCAGTGACCAGTGACCAGTGACCAGCGAAATTGACCAGTGACCATTGACCAGTGACCAGTGACCAGTGACCAGTGACAAGTGACCAGTGACCAGTGACCAGCGACCAGTGACCAGTGACCAGCAAAAATGACCAGTGACCAGTGACCAGTGACCAGTGACCAGTGACCAGTGACCAGTGACCAGCGAAAGTGACAAGTGACAAGTGACCTGGGACCAGTGACCAGTGACCAGTGACCAGTGACCAGTGACCAGTGACCAGCGAAATTGACCAGTGACCATTGACCAGTGACCAGTGACCAGTGACCAGTGACAAGTGACCAGTGACCAGTGACCAGCGACCAGTGACCAGTGACCAGTGACCAGTGACCAGCGAAAGTGACCAGTGACGAGTGACCAGTGACAAGTGACCAGTGACCAGTGACCAGTGACCAGTGACCAGTGACCAGCAAAATTGACCAGCAAAATTGACCAGTGACCAGTGACCAGTGACCAATGACCAGTGACCAGTGACCAGTGACCAGTGACAAGTGACCAGTGACCACTGACCAGTGCCAACGACCAGTGACCAGTGACAAGTGACCAGTGACCAGTGACCTGTGATCAGTGACCAGTGAACAGTGACCAGTGACCAGTGACCAGTGACCAGCGAAAATGACCAGTGACCAGTGACCAGTGACCAGCGAAATTGACCAGTGACCAGTGACCAGTGAACAGTGACAAGTGACCAGTGACAAGTGACCAACGAAAGTGACCAGTGAACAGTGACCAGGGACCAGTGACCAGTGACGAGTGACCAGTGACCAGCGAAAGTGAACAGTGAGCAGTGACCAGTGACCAGTGACCAGTGACCACTGACCAGCGAAAGTGACCAGTGACCAGTGACCAGTGACCAGTGACCAGTGACCAGTGACAAGTGACCTGGGACCAGTGACCAGTGACCAGTGACCAGTGACCAGTGACCAGTGACCAGTGACCAGCGAAAGTGACCAGTGACGAGTGACCAGTGACAAGTGACCAGTGACCAGTGACCAGTGACCAGTGACCAGTGACCAGTGACCAGTGACGAGTGACCAGTGATCAGCGAAAGTGAACAGTGACCAGTGACCAGTGACCAGTGACCAGCGAAAGTGACCAGTGACCAGTGACCAGTGACCAGTGACCAGTGACAAGTGACCTGGGACCAGTGACCAGTGACCAGTGACCAGCGAAAGTGACCAGTGACCAGTGACCAGTGACCAGTGACCAGTGACCAGTGACCAGTGACCAGTGACCAGCGAAATTGACCAGTGACCATTGACCAGTGACCAGTGACCAGTGACCAGTGACAAGTGACCAGTGACCAGTGACCAGCGACCAGTGACCAGTGACCAGCAAAAATGACCAGTGACCAGTGACCAGTGACCAGTGACCAGTGACCAGTGACCAGTGACCAGTGACCAGCGAAAGTGACAAGTGACAAGTGACCTGGGACCAGTGACCAGTGACCAGTGACCAGTGACCAGTGACCAGCGAAATTGACCAGTGACCATTGACCAGTGACCAGTGACCAGTGACCAGTGACAAGTGACCAGTGACCAGTGACCAGCGACCAGTGACCAGTGACCAGTCACCAGTGACCAGCGAAAGTGACCAGTGACGAGTGACCAGTGACAAGTGACCAGTGACCAGTGACCAGTGACCAGTGACCAGTGACCAGTGACTAGTGACCAGCAACCAGTGACCAGTGACCAGTGACCAGTGCCAACGACCAGTGACCAGTGACCATTGACCAGTGACCAGCGAAAGTGACCAGGGACCAGTGACCAGTGACCAGTGACCAGTGACCAGTGACCAGTGACCAGTGACCAGTGACAAGTGACCAGTGACCAGTGACCAGTGATCAGTGACCAGTGAACAGTGACCAGTGACCAGTGACCAGTGACCAGCGAAAATGACCAGTGACCAGTGACCAGTGACCAGCGAAATTGACCAGTGACCAGTGACCAGTGAACAGTGACAAGTGACCAGTGACAAGTGACCAACGAAAGTGACCAGTGAACAGTGACCAGGGACCAGTGACCAGTGACGAGTGAGCAGTGACCAGCGAAAGTGAACAGTGAGCAGTGACCAGTGACCAGTGACCAGTGACCAGTGACCAGTGACCAGTGACCAGTGACCAGTGCCAACGACCAGTGACCAGTGACCATTGACCAGTGACCAGCGAAAGTGACCAGGGACCAGTGACCAGTGACCAGTGACCAGTGACCAGTGACCAGTGACCAGTGACCAGTGACCAGTGACCAGTGACCAGTGACCAGTGACAAGTGACCAGTGACCAGTGACCATTGATCAGTGACCAGTGAACAGTGACCAGTGACCAGTGACCAGTGACCAGCGAAAATGACCAGTGACCAGTGACCAGTGACCAGCGAAATTGACCAGTGACCAGTGACCAGTGAACAGTGACAAGTGACCAGTGACAAGTGACCAACGAAAGTGACCAGTGAACAGTGACCAGGGACCAGTGACCAGTGACGAGTGACCAGTGACCAGCGAAAGTGAACAGTGAGCAGTGACCAGTGACCAGTGACCAGTGACCAGTGACCAGTGACCAGTGACCAGTGACCAGTGACCAGTGAGCAGTGACCAGCGAAATTGACCGGTTTCCAGTGACCAGTGACAAGTGACCAGTGACCAGTGACCAGCGAAAGTGACCAGTGACGAGTGACCAGTGACAAGTGACCAGTGACAAGTGACCAGTGACCAGTGACCAGTGACCAGTGACCAGTGACCAGTGACCAGTGACCAGTGACCAGCGAAAGTGACCAGTGACCAGTGACCTGTGACCAGTGACCAGTGACAAGTGACCAGTGACCAGCGACCAGTGACCAGTGACCAGTGACCAGTGACCAGTGACCAGTGACGAGCGAAATGGACCAGTGACCAGTGTCCAGTGACCAGTGACCAGTGATAAGTGACCAGTGACCAGTGACCAGTGACCAGCGAAAGTGACCAGGGACCAGTGACCAGTGACCAGTGACCAGTGACCAGTGACCAGTGACCAGTGACCAGTGACCAGTGACAAGTGACCAGTGACCAGTGACCAGTGATCAGTGACCAGTGAACAGTGACCAGTGACCAGTGACCAGTGACCAGCGACCAGCGAAAATGACCAGTGACCAGTGACCAGTGACCAGCGAAATTGACCAGTGACCAGTGACCAGTGAACAGTGACAAGTGACCAGTGACAAGTGACCAACGAAAGTGACCAGTGAACAGTGACCAGGGACCAGTGACCAGTGACGAGTGAGCAGTGACCAGCGAAAGTGAACAGTGAGCAGTGACCAGTGACCAGTGACCAGTGACCAGTGACCAGTGACCAGTGACCAGTGACCAGTGCCAACGACCAGTGACCAGTGACCATTGACCAGTGACCAGCGAAAGTGACCAGGGACCAGTGACCAGTGACCAGTGACCAGTGACCAGTGACCAGTGACCAGTGACCAGTGACCAGTGACCAGTGACAAGTGACCAGTGACCAGTGACCATTGATCAGTGACCAGTGAACAGTGACCAGTGACCAGTGACCAGTGACCAGCGAAAATGACCAGTGACCAGTGACCAGTGACCAGCGAAATTGACCAGTGACCAGTGACCAGTGAACAGTGACAAGTGACCAGTGACAAGTGACCAACGAAAGTGACCAGTGAACAGTGACCAGGGACCAGTGACCAGTGACGAGTGACCAGTGACCAGCGAAAGTGAACAGTGAGCAGTGACCAGCGACCAGTGACCAGTGACCAGTGACCAGTGACCAGCGAAAGTGACCAGTGACGAGTGACCAGTGACAAGTGACCAGTGACCAGTGACCAGTGACCAGTGACCAGTGACCAGTGACAAGTGACCAGTGTCCAGCGACCAGTGACCAGTGACCAGTGACCAGTGACCAGTGACCAGCGAAAGTGACCAGTAACCAGGGACCAGTGACCAGTGACCAGCGAAATTGACCAGTGACCAGTGACCAGTGACCAGTGACCAGTGACCAGTGACCAGTGACCAGTGACAAGTGACCAGTTACCAGCGACCAGTGACCAGTGACCAGTGACCAGTGACCAGTGACCAGCGAAAGTGACCAGTGACCAGGGACCAGTGACCAGTGACCAGCGAAATTGACCAGTGACCAGTGACCAGTGACCAGTGACAAGTGACCAGTGACCAGTGACCAGTGACCAGTGACCAGTGACCAGTGACCAGTGACCAGTGACCAGTGACCAGTGACCAGCGAAAGTGACCAGTGACCAGTGACCAGTGTCCAGTGACCAGCGACCAGTGACCAGTGACCAGTGACCAGCGAAATTGACCAGCGACCATTGACCAGTGACCAGCGAAAGTGACCAGTGACCAGTGACCAGTGACCAGTGACCAGCAAAATTGACCAGCAAAATTGACCAGTGACCAGTGACAAGTGACCAATGACCAGTGACCAGTGACCAGTGACCAGTGACCAGTGACCAGTGACCAGTGACCAGTGCCAACGACCAGTGACCAGTGACCATTGACCAGTGACCAGCGAAAGTGACCAGGGACCAGTGACCAGTGACCAGTGACCAGTGACCAGTGACCAGTGACCAGTGACCAGTGACCAGTGACAAGTGACCAGTGACAAGTGACCAGTGATCAGTGACCAGTGAACAGTGACCAGTGACCAGTGACCAGTGACCAGCGAAAATGACCAGTGACCAGTGACCAGTGACCAGCGAAATTGACCAGTGACCAGTGACCAGTGAACAGTGACAAGTGACCAGTGACAAGTGACCAACGAAAGTGACCAGTGAACAGTGACCAGGGACCAGTGACCAGTGACCAGTGACCAGTGACCAGTGACCAGTGACGAGTGACCAGTGATCAGCGAAAGTGAACAGTGACCAGTGACCAGTGACCAGTGACCAGTGACCAGCGAAAGTGAACAGTGACCAGTGACCAGTGACCAGTGACCAGTGACAAGTGACCTGGGACCAGTGACCAGTGACCAGTGACCAGCGAAAGTGACCAGTGACCAGTGACCAGTGACCAGTGACCAGTGACCAGTGACCAGTGACCAGTGACCAGTGACCAGTGACCAGCGAAATTGACCAGTGACCAGTGACCATTGACCAGTGACCAGTGACCAGTGACCAGTGACAAGTGACCAGTGACCAGTGACCAGCGACCAGTGACCAGTGACCAGCAAAAATGACCAGTGACCAGTGACCAGTGACCAGTGACCAGTGACCAGTGACCAGTGACCAGTGACCAGTGACCAGTGACTAGTGACCAGCAACCAGTGACCAGTGACCAGTGACCAGTGCCAACGACCAGTGACCAGTGACCATTGACCAGTGACCAGCGAAAGTGACCAGGGACCAGTGACCAGTGACCAGTGACCAGTGACCAGTGACCAGTGACCAGTGACCAGTGACCAGTGACCAGTGACCAGTGACCAGTGACCAGTGACCAGTGACGAGTGACCAGTGATCAGCGAAAGTGAACAGTGACCAGTGACCAGTGACCAGTGACCAGTGACCAGCGAAAGTGAACAGTGACCAGTGACCAGTGACCAGTGACCAGTGACATGTGACCTGGGACCAGTGACCAGTGACCAGTGACCAGCGAAAGTGACCAGTGACCAGTGACCAGTGACCAGTGACCAGTGACCAGTGACCAGTGACCAGCGAAATTGACCAGTGACCAGTGACCATTGACCAGTGACCAGTGACCAGTGACCAGTGACAAGTGACCAGTGACCAGTGACCAGCGACCAGTGACCAGTGACCAGCAAAAATGACCAGTGACCAGTGACCAGTGACCAGTGACCAGCGAAAGTGACAAGTGACAAGTGACCTGGGACCAGTGACCAGTGACAAGTGACCAGTGACCAGCGACCAGTGACCAGTGACCAGTGACCAGTGACCAGGGACCAGTGACCAGTGACCAGCGAAATTGACCAGTGACCAGTGACCAGTGACCAGTGACAAGTGACCAGTGACCAGTGACCAGTGACCAGTGACCAGTGACCAGTGCCAACGACCAGTGACCAGTGACCATTGACCAGTGACCAGCGAAAGTGACCAGGGACCAGTGACCAGTGACCAGTGACCAGTGACCAGTGACCAGTGACCAGTGAAAGTGACCAGTGACCAGTGACCAGTGACCAGTGACCAGTGACCAGTGACAAGTGACCTGGGACCAGTGAAAGTGACCAGTGACCAGTGAACAGTGACCAGCGAAATTGACCAGTTTCCAGTGACCAGTGATAAGTGACCAGTGACCAGTGACCAGCGAAAGTGACCAGTGAACAGTGATCAGCGAAATTGACCAGTGACCATTAACCAGTGACCAGCGAAAGTGACCAGTGACGAGTGACCAGTGACAAGTGACCAGTGACAAGTGTCCAGTGACCACTGACCAGTGACCAGTGACCAGTGACCAGTGACCAGCGAAATTGACCAGTGACCAGTGACCAGTGAACAGTGACAAGTGACCAGTGACAAGTGACCAACGAAAGTGACCAGTGAACAGTGACCAGGGACCAGTGACCAGTGACGAGTGACCAGTGACCAGCGAAAGTGAACAGTTAGCAGTGACCAGTGACCAGTGACCAGTGACCAGTGACCAGCGAAAGTGACCAGTGACCAGTGACCAGTGACCAGTGACCAGTGACCAGTGACCAGTGACAAGTGACCTGGGACCAGTGACCAGTGACCAGTGACCAGTGACCAGCGAAATTGACCAGTGACCAGTGACCAGTGACCAGTCACCAGTGACCAGCGACCAGTGACCAGAGACCAGTAACCAGTGACCAGTGACCACTGACCACTGACCAGCGAAAGTGACCAGTGAACAGTGACCAGTGACCAGTGACCAGTGACCTGTGACCAGTGACCAGTGACCAGTGACCAGTGACCAGTGACCAGCGAAAGTGACCAGTGACGAGTGACCAGTGACAAGTGACCAGTGACCAGTGACCAGTGACCAGTGACTAGTGACCAGCAACCAGTGACCAGTGACCAGTGACCAGTGCCAACGACCAGTGACCAGTGACCATTGACCAGTGACCAGCGAAAGTGACCAGGGACCAGTGACCAGTGACCAGTGACCAGTGACCAGTGACCAGTGACCAGTGACCAGTGACCAGTGACCAGTGACCAGTGACCAGTGACCAGTGACCAGTGACCAGTGACCAGTGACGAGTGACCAGTGATCAGCGAAAGTGAACAGTGACCAGTGACCAGTGACCAGTGACCAGTGAACAGCGAAAGTGAACAGTGACCAGTGACCAGTGACCAGTGACCAGTGACAAGTGACCTGGGACCAGTGACCAGTGACCAGTGACCAGCGAAAGTGACCAGTGACCAGTGACCAGTGACCAGTGACCAGTGACCAGTGACCAGTGACCAGTGACCAGTGACCAGTGACCAGCGAAATTGACCAGTGACCAGTGACCAGCGAAATTGACCAGTGACCAGTGACCATTGACCAGTGACCAGTGACCAGTGACCAGTGACAAGTGACCAGTGACCAGTGACCAGCGACCAGTGACCAGTGACCAGCAAAAATGACCAGTGACCAGTGACCAGTGACCAGTGACCAGTGACCAGTGACCAGTGACCAGTGACCAGTGACCAGTGACTAGTGACCAGCAACCAGTGACCAGTGACCAGTGACCAGTGCCAACGACCAGTGACCAGTGACCATTGACCAGTGACCAGCGAAAGTGACCAGGGACCAGTGACCAGTGACCAGTGACCAGTGACCAGTGACCAGTGACCAGTGACCAGTGACCAGTGACCAGTGACCAGTGACCAGTGACCAGTGACCAGTGACCAGTGACGAGTGACCAGTGATCAGCGAAAGTGAACAGTGACCAGTGACCAGTGACCAGTGACCAGTGACCAGCGAAAGTGAACAGTGACCAGTGACCAGTGACCAGTGACCAGTGACAAGTGACCTGGGACCAGTGACCAGTGACCAGTGACCAGCGAAAGTGACCAGTGACCAGTGACCAGTGACCAGTGACCAGTGACCAGCGAAATTGACCAGTGACCAGTGACCATTGACCAGTGACCAGTGACCAGTGACCAGTGACAAGTGACCAGTGACCAGTGACCAGCGACCAGTGACCAGTGACCAGCAAAAATGACCAGTGACCAGTGACCAGTGACCAGTGACCAGCGAAAGTGACAAGTGACAAGTGACCTGGGACCAGTGACCAGTGACAAGTGACCAGTGACCAGCGACCAGTGACCAGTGACCAGTGACCAGTGACCAGTGACCAGCGAAAGTGACCAGTGACCAGGGACCAGTGACCTGTGACCAGCGAAATTGACCAGTGACCAGTGACCAGTGACCAGTGACAAGTGACCAGTGACCAGTGACCAGTGACCAGTGACCAGTGACCAGTGCCAACGACCAGTGACCAGTGACCATTGACCAGTGACCAGCGAAAGTGACCAGGGACCAGTGACCAGTGACCAGTGACCAGTGACCAGTGACCAGTGACCAGTGACCAGTGAAAGTGACCAGTGACCAGTGACCAGTGACCAGTGACCAGTGACCAGTGACAAGTGACCTGGGACCAGTGAAAGTGACCAGTGACCAGTGAACAGTGACCAGCGAAATTGACCAGTTTCCAGTGACCAGTGATAAGTGACCAGTGACCAGTGACCAGCGAAAGTGACCAGTGAACAGTGATCAGCGAAATTGACCAGTGACCATTAACCAGTGACCAGCGAAAGTGACCAGTGACGAGTGACCAGTGACAAGTGACCAGTGACAAGTGACCAGTGACCACTGACCAGTGACCAGTGACCAGCGACCAGTGACCAGTGACCAGTGACCAGTGACCAGTGACCAGTGACCACTGACCAGCGAAAGTGACCAGTGAACAGTGACCAGTGACCAGTGACCAGTGACCTGTGACCAGTGACCAGTGACCAGTGACCAGAGACCAGTGACCAGCGAAAGTGACCAGTGACGAGTGACCAGTGACAAGTGACCAGTGACCAGTGACCAGTGACCAGTGACCAGTGACCAGTGACTAGTGACCAGCAACCAGTGACCAGTGACCAGTGACCAGTGCCAACGACCAGTGACCAGTGACCATTGACCAGTGACCAGCGAAAGTGACCAGGGACCAGTGACCAGTGACCAGTGACCAGTGACCAGTACCCAGTGACCAGTGACCAGTGACCAGTGACCAGTGACCAGTGACCAGTGACCAGTGACCAGTGACCAGTGACAAGTGACCAGTGACCAGTGACCAGTGATCAGTGACCAGTGACCAGCGAAATTGACCAGTGACCAGTGACCAGTGAACAGTGACAAGTGACCAGTGACAAGTGACCAGTGACCAGTGACCAGTGACCAGTGACCAGTGACCAGTGACCAGTGACCAGTGACCAGTGACCAGTGACCAGTGACCAGTGACCAGTGACCAGCGAAAGTGACCAGTGACGAGTGACCAGTGACAAGTGACCAGTTACCAGTGACCAGTGACCAGTGAATAGTGACCAGCAACCAGTGACCAGTGACCAGTGACCAGTGCCAACGACCAGTGACCAGTGACCATTGACCAGTGACCAGCGAAAGTGACCAGGGACCAGTGACCAGTGACCAGTGACCAGTGACCAGTGACCAGTGACCAGTGACCAGTGACCAGTGACCAGTGACAAGTGACCAGTAACCAGTGACCAGTGATCAGTGACCAGTGAACAGTGACCAGTGACCAGTGACCAGTGACCAGCGAAAATGACCCGTGACCAGTGACCAGTGACCAGCGAAATTGACCAGTGACCAGTGACCAGTGAACAGTGACAAGTGACCAGTGACAAGTGACCAACGAAAGTGACCAGTGAACAGTGACCAGGGACCAGTGACCAGTGACGAGTGACCAGTGACCAGCGAAAGTGAACAGTGAGCAGTGACCAGTGACCAGTGACCAGTGACCAGTGACCAGTGACCAGTGCCATCGACCAGTGACCAGTGACCATTGACCAGTGACCAGCGAAAGTGACCAGGGACCAGTGACCAGTGACCAGTGACCAGTGACCAGTGACCAGTGACCAGTGACAAGTGACCAGTGACAAGTGACCAACGAAAGTGACCAGTGAACAGTGACCAGGGACCAGTGACCAGTGACGAGTGACCAGTGACCAGCGAAAGTGAACAGTGAGCAGTGACCAGTGACCAGTGACCAGTGACCAGTGACCAGTGACCAGTGACCAGTGACCAGTGCCAACGACCAGTGACCAGTGACCATTGACCAGTGACCAGCGAAAGTGACCAGGGACCAGTGACCAGTGACCAGTGACCAGTGACCAGTGACCAGTGACCAGTGACCAGTGACCAGTGACCAGTGACCAGTGACCAGTGACCAGTGACCAGTGACCAGTGACAAGTGACCAGTGACCAGTGACCAGTGATCAGTGACCAGTGACCAGTGACCAGCGAAAATGACCAGTGACCAGTGACCAGTGACCAGCGAAATTTACCAGTGACCAGTGACCAGTGAACAGTGACAAGTGACCAGTGACAAGTGACCAACGAAAGTGACCAGTGAACAGTGACCAGGGACCAGTGACCAGTGACGAGTGACCAGTGACCAGCGAAAGTGAACAGTGAGCAGTGACCAGTGACCAGTGACCAGTGACCAGTGACCAGTGACCAGTGACCAGTGAGCAGTGACCAGCGAAATTGACCGGTTTCCAGTGACCAGTGACAAGTGACCAGTGACCAGTGCACGCGAAAGTGACCAGTGACGAGTGACCAGTGACAAGTGACCAGTGACAAGTGACCAGTAACCACTGACCAGTGACCAGTGACCAGCGACCAGAGACCAGTGACCAGTGACCAGGGACCAGTGAGCAGCGAAAGTGACCAGTGACCAGTGACCAGTGACCAGTGAACAGCGAAAGTGACCAGTGACCAGTGACCAGTGACCAGTGACCAGTGACCAGTGACCAGTGACGAGCGAAATGGACCAGTGACCAGTGTCCAGTGACCAGTGACCAGTGATAAGTGACCAGTGACCAGTGACCAGTGACCATTGACCAGTGACCAGTGACCAGTGACCAGCGAAAGTGACCAGGGACAAGCGACCAGTGACCAGTGACCAGTGACCAGTGACCAGTGACCAGTGACCAGTGACCAGTGACCAGTGACCAGCGACCAGTGACCAGTGACCAGTGACCAGTGACCAGTGACCAGTGACCACTGACCAGCGAAAGTGACCAGTGACCAGGGACCAGTGACCAGTGACCAGCAAAATTGACCAGTGACCAGTGACCAGTGACCAGTGACCAATGACCAGTGACCGGTGACCAGTGACCAGTGACCAGTGACCAGTGACCAGTGACCAGTGACCAGTGACCAGTGACCAGTGACCAGGGACCAGTGACAAGTGACCAGTGACCAGCGACCAGTGACCAGTGACCAGTGACCAGTGACCAGTGACCAGCGAAAGTGACCAGTGACCAGGGACCAGTGACCAGTGACCAGCGAAATTGACCAGTGACCAGTGACCAGTGACCAGTGACAAGTGACCAGTGACCAGTGACCAGTGACCAGTGACCAGTGACCAGTGCCAACGACCAGTGACCAGTGACCATTGACCAGTGACCAGCGAAAGTGACCAGTGACCAGTGACCAGTGACCAGTGAACAGCGAAAGTGACCAGTGACCAGTGACCAATGACCAGTGACCAGTGACCAGTGACGAGCGAAATGGACCAGTGACCAGTGTCCAGTGACCAGTGACCGGTGACCAGTGACCAGTGACCAGTGATAAGTGACCAGTGACCAGTGACCAGTGACCATTGACCAGTGACCAGTGACCAGTGACCAGCGAAAGTGACCAGGGACAAGCGACCAGTGACCAGTGACCAGCGACCAGTGACCAGTGACCAGTGACCAGCGAAATTGACCAGCGACCATTGACCAGTGACCAGCGAAAGTGACCAGTGACCAGTGACCAGTGACCAGTGACCAGCAAAATTGACCAGCAAAATTGACCAGTGACCAGTGACAAGTGACCAATGACCAGTGACCAGTGACCAGTGACCAGTGACCAGTGACGAGTGACCAGTGACCAGTGCCAACGACCAGTGACCAGTGACCATTGACCAGTGACCAGCGAAAGTGACCAGGGACCAGTGACCAGTGACCAGTGACCAGTGACCAGTGACCAGTGACCAGTGACCAGTGACCAGTGACAAGTGACCAGTGACAAGTGACCAGTGATCAGTGACCAGTGAACAGTGACCAGTGACCAGTGACCAGTGACCAGCGAAAATGACCAGTGACCAGTGACCAGTGACCAGCGAAATTGACCAGTGACCAGTGACCAGTGAACAGTGACAAGTGACCAGTGACAAGTGACCAACGAAAGTGACCAGTGAACAGTGACCAGGGACCAGTGACCAGTGACGAGTGACCAGTGACCAGCGAAAGTGAACAGTGAGCAGTGACCAGTGACCAGTGACCAGTGACCAGTGACCAGTGACCAGTGACCAGTGAGCAGTGACCAGCGAAATTGACCGGTTTCCAGTGACCAGTGACAAGTGACCAGTGACCAGTGACCAGCGAAAGTGACCAGTGACGAGTGACCAGTGACAAGTGACCAGTGACAAGTGACCAGTAACCACTGACCAGTGACCAGTGACCAGCGACCAGTGACCAGTGACCAGTGACCAGGGACCAGTGACCAGCGAAAGTGACCAGTGACCAGTGACCAGTGACCAGTGAACAGCGAAAGTGACCAGTGACCAGTGACCAATGACCAGTGACCAGTGACCAGTGACGAGCGAAATGGACCAGTGACCAGTGTCCAGTGACCAGTGACCAGTGACCAGTGACCAGTGACCAGTGATAAGTGACCAGTGACCAGTGACCAGTGACCATTGACCAGTGACCAGTGACCAGTGACCAGCGAAAGTGACCAGGGACAAGCGACCAGTGACCAGTGACCAGTGACCAGTGACCAGTGACCAGTGACCAGTGACCAGTGACCAGTGACCAGTGACCAGCGACCAGTGACCAGTGACCAGTGACCAGTGACCAGTGACCAGTGACCACTGACCAGCGAAAGTGACCAGTGACCAGGGACCAGTGACCAGTGACCAGCAAAATTGACCAGTGACCAGTGACCAGTGACCAGTGACCAATGACCAGTGACCGGTGACCAGTGACCAGTGACCAGTGACCAGTGACCAGTGACCAGTGACCAGTGACCAGTGACCAGCGAAAGTGACCAGTGACCAGTGACCAGTGACCAGGGACCAGTGACAAGTGACCAGTGACCAGCGACCAGTGACCAGTGACCAGTGACCAGTGACCAGCGAAAGTGACCAGTGACCAGGGACCAGTGACCAGTGACCAGCGAAATTGACCAGTGACCAGTGACCAGTGACCAGTGACAAGTGACCAGTGACCAGTGACCAGTGACCAGTGACCAGTGACCAGTGACCAGTGCCAACGACCAGTGACCAGTGACCATTGACCAGTGACCAGCGAAAGTGACCAGGGACCAGTGACCAGTGACCAGTGACCAGTGACCAGTGACCAGTGACCAGTGACCAGTGACCAGTGACCAGTGACCAGTGACAAGTGACCAGTGACCAGTGACCAGTGATCAGTGACCAGTGAACAGTGACCAGTGACCAGTGACCAGCGACCAGTGACCAGTGACCAGTGACCAGGGACCAGTGACCAGCGAAAGTGACCAGTGACCAGTGACCAGTGACCAGTGAACAGCGAAAGTGACCAGTGACCAGTGACCTGTGACCTGTGACCAGTGACCAGTGACCAGTGACCAGTGACCAGCGAAAGTGACCACGGACAAGCGACCAGTGACCAGTGACCAGTGACCAGTGACCAGTGACCAGTGACCAGTGACCAGTGACCAGCGACCAGTGACCAGCGAAAGTGACCAGTGACCAGTGACCAGTGACCAGTGACCAGTGACCAGCGAAAGTGACCAGGGACAAGCGACCAGTGACCAGTGACCAGTGACCAGTGACCAGTGACCAGTGACCAGTGACCAGTGACCAGTGACCAGTGACCAGTGACCCGTGACCAGTGACCAGCGACCAGTGACCAGCGAAAGTGACCAGTGACCAGTGACCAGTGACCAGTGACCAGTGACCAGTGACCAGTGACAAGTGACCTGGGACCAGTGAAAGTGACCAGGGACCAGTGAACAGTGTCCAGCGAAATTGACCAGTTTCCAGTGACCAGTGATAAGTGACCAGTGACCAGTGACCAGCGAAAGTGACCAGTGAACAGTGATCAGCGAAATTGACCAGTGACCATTAACCAGTGACCAGCGAAAGTGACCAGTGACGAGTGACCAGTGACAAGTGACCAGTGACAAGTGACCAGTGACCACTGACCAGTGACCAGTGACCAGCGACCAGTGACCAGTGACCAGTGACCGGGGACCAGTGACCAGCGAAAGTGACCAGCGACCAGTGACCAGTGACCAGTGACCAGTGACTAGCCAAATTGAGCAGTGACCAGTGACCAGTGACCAGTGACCAGTGACCAGCGAAATTGACCAGCGACCATTTACCAGTGACCAGCGAAAGTGACCAGTGACGAGTGACCTGTGACAAGTGACCAGTGAACAGCGACCAGTGACCAGCGAAAGTGACCAGTGACCAGTGACCAGTGACCAGCGACCAGTGACCAGTGACCAGTGACCAGCAAAATTGACCAGCAAAATTGACCAGTGACCAGTGACAAGTGACCAATGACCAGTGACCAGTGACCAGTGACCAGTGACTAGTGACCAGTGACCAGTGACCAGTGACCAGTGACCAGTGACCAGTGCCAACGACCAGTGACCAGTGACCATTGACCAGTGACCAGCGAAAGTGACCAGGGACCAGTGACCAGTGACCAGTGACCAGTGACCAGTGACCAGTGACCAGTGACCAGTGACCAGTGACAAGTGACCAGTGATCAGTGACCAGTGAACAGTGACCAGTGACTTGTGACCAGTGACCAGCGAAAATGACCAGTGACCAGTGACCAGTGACCAGCGAAATTGACCAGTGACCAGTGACCAGTGAACAGTGACAAGTGACCAGTGACAAGTGACCAACGAAAGTGACCAGTGAACAGTGACCAGGGACCAGTGACCAGTGACGAGTGACCAGTGACCAGCGAAAGTGAACAGTGAGCAGAGACCAGTGACCAGTGACCAGTGACCAGTGACCAGCGAAAGTGACCAGTGACCAGTGACCAGTGACCAGTGACCAGTGACAAGTGACCTGGGACCAGTGACCAGTGACCAGTGACCAGCGAAATTGACCAGTGACCAGTGACCAGTGACCAGTCACCAGTGACCAGCGACCAGTGACCAGAGACCAGTAACCAGTGACCAGTGACCAGTGACCACTGACCAGCGAAAGTGACCAGTGAACAGTGACCAGTGACCAGTGACCAGTGACCTGTGACCAGTGACCAGTGACCAGTGACCAGTGACCAGTGACCAGCGAAAGTGACCAGTGACGAGTGACCAGTGACAAGTGACCAGTGACCAGTGACCAGTGACCAGTGACCAGTGACTAGTGACCAGCAACCAGTGACCAGTGACCAGTGACCAGTGCCAACGACCAGTGACCAGTGACCATTGACCAGTGACCAGCGAAAGTGACCAGGGACCAGTGACCAGTGACCAGTGACCAGTGACCAGTGACCAGTGACCAGTGACCAGTGACCAGTGACCAGTGACCAGTGACCAGTGACCAGTGACCAGTGACAAGTGACCAGTGACCAGTGACCAGTGATCAGTGACCAGTGAACAGTGACCAGTGACCAGTGACCAGTGACCAGCGAAAATGACCAGTGACCAGTGACCAGTGACCAGCGAAATTGACCAGTGACCAGTGACCAGTGACCAGTGACCAGTGACCAGTGACAAGTGACCAGTGACCAGTGACCAGTGATCAGTGACCAGTGAACAGTGACCAGTGACCAGTGACCAGTGACCAGTGACTAGCCAAATTGAGCAGTGAGCAGTGACCAGTGACCAGTGACCAGTGACCAGTGACCAGTGACCAGCGAAATTGACCAGCGACCATTGACCAGTGACCAGCGAAAGTAACCAGTGACGAGTGACCTGTGACAAGTGACCAGTGACCAGCGACCAGTGACCAGCGAAAGTGACCAGTGACCAGTGACCAGTGACCAGCGACCAGTGACCAGTGACCAGTGACCAGTGACCAGTGACCAGCAAAATTGACCAGCAAAATTGACCAGTGACCAGTGACCAGTGACCAATGACCAGTGACCAGTGACCAGTGACCAGTGACAAGTGACCAGTGACCAGTGACCAGTGACCAGTGACCAGTGACCAGTGCCAACGACCAGTGACCAGTGACCATTGACCAGTGACCAGCGAAAGTGACCAGGGACCAGTGACCAGTGACCAGTGACCAGTGACCAGTGACCAGTGACCAGTGACCAGTGACCAGCGACCAGTGACCAGTGACCAGTGACCAGTGACCAGTGACCAGTGACCAGTGACCAGTGACAAGTGACCAGTGACCAGCTGCCAGTGACCAGTGACCAGTGACCAGTGATCAGTGACCAGCGAAAGTGACCAGTGACCAGTGACCAGTGACCAGTGACCAGTGACCAGTGACCAGTGACCAGTGACCAGTGACCAGTGACAAGTGACCAGTGACCAGCGACCAGTGACCAGTGACCAGTGACCAGTGACCAGTGACCAGCGAAAGTGACCAGTGACCAGGGACCAGTGACCAGTGACCAGCGAAATTGACCAGTGACCAGTGACCAGTGACCAGTGACAAGTGACCAGTGACCAGTGACCAGTGACCAGTGACCAGTGACCAGTGACCAGTGACCAGTGACCAGTGACCAGTGACCAGTGACCAGTGACCAGCGAAAGTGACCAGTGACCAGTGACCAGTGACCAGTGACCAGTGACCAGCGACCAGTGACCAGTGACCAGTGACCAGCGAAATTGACCAGCGACCATTGACCAGTGACCAGCGAAAGTGACCAGTGACCAGTGACCAGTGACCAGTGACCAGCAAAATTGACCAGCAAAATTGACCAGTGACCAGTGACAAGTGACCAATGACCAGTGACCAGTGACCAGTGACCAGTGACCAGTGACGAGTGACCAGTGACCAGTGCCAACGACCAGTGACCAGTGACCATTGACCAGTGACCAGCGAAAGTGACCAGGGACCAGTGACCAGTGACCAGTGACCAGTGACCAGTGACCAGTGACCAGTGACAAGTGACCAGTGACAAGTGACCAGTGATCAGTGACCAGTGAACAGTGACCAGTGACCAGTGACCAGTGACCAGCGAAAATGACCAGTGACCAGTGACCAGTGACCAGCGAAATTGACCAGTGACCAGTGACCAGTGAACAGTGACAAGTGACCAGTGACAAGTGACCAACGAAAGTGACCAGTGAACAGTGACCAGGGACCAGTGACCAGTGACGAGTGACCAGTGACCAGCGAAAGTGAACAGTGAGCAGTGACCAGTGACCAGTGACAAGTGACCAGTGACCAGCTGCCAGTGACCAGTGACCAGTGACCAGTGACCAGTGACCAGTGACCAGTGACCAGTGACCAGTGACCAGTGACCAGTGACAAGTGACCAGTGATCAGTGACCAGTGAACAGTGACCAGTGACCAGTGACCAGTGACCAGCGAAAATGACCAGTGACCAGTGACCAGTGACCAGTGACCAGTGACCAGTGACAAGTGACCAGTGACAAGTGACCAGTGATCAGTGACCAGTGAACAGTGACCAGTGACCAGTGACCAGTGACCAGCGAAAATGACCAGTGACCAGTGACCAGTGACCAGCGAAATTGACCAGTGACCAGTGACCAGTGAACAGTGACAAGTGACCAGTGACAAGTGACCAACGAAAGTGACCAGTGAACAGTGACCAGGGACCAGTGACCAGTGACGAGTGACCAGTGACCAGCGAAAGTGAACAGTGAGCAGTGACCAGTGACCAGTGACAAGTGACCAGTGACCAGCTGCCAGTGACCAGTGACCAGTGACCAGTGACCAGTGACCAGTGACCAGTGACCAGTGACAAGTGACCAGTGACCAGTGACCAGTGACCAGTGACCAGTGACCAGTGACCAGTGACCAGTGACAAGTGACCAGTGACCAGCGACCAGTGACCAGTGACCAGTGACCAGTGACCAGTGACCAGCGAAAGTGACCAGTGACCAGGGACCAGTGACCAGTAACCAGCGAAATTGACCAGTGACCAGTGACCAGTGACCAGTGACAAGTGACCAGTGACCAGTGACCAGTGACCAGTGACCAGTGACCAGTGACCAGTGACCAGTGACCAGTGACCAGTGACCAGCGAAAGTGACCAGTGACCAGTGACCAGTGACCAGTGACCAGCGACCAGTGACCAGTGACCAGTGACCAGCGAAATTAACCAGCGACCATTGACCAGTGACCAGCGAAAGTGACCAGTGACCAGTGACCAGTGACCAGTGACCAGCAAAATTGACCAGCAAAATTGACCAGTGACCAGTGACAAGTGACCAATGACCAGTGACCAGTGACCAGTGACCAGTGACCAGTGACGAGTGACCAGTGACCAGTGCCAACGACCAGTGACCAGTGACCATTGACCAGTGACCAGCGAAAGTGACCAGGGACCAGTGACCAGTGACCAGTGACCAGTGACCAGTGACCAGTGACCAGTGACCAGTGACCAGTGACAAGTGACCAGTGACAAGTGACCAGTGATCAGTGACCAGTGAACAGTGACCAGTGACCAGTGACCAGTGACCAGCGAAAATGACCAGTGACCAGTGACCAGTGACCAGCGAAATTGACCAGTGACCAGTGACCAGTGAACAGTGACAAGTGACCAGTGACAAGTGACCAACGAAAGTGACCAGTGAACAGTGACCAGGGACCAGTGACCAGTGACGAGTGACCAGTGACCAGCGAAAGTGAACAGTGAGCAGTGACCAGTGACCAGTGACCAGTGACCAGTGACCAGCGAAAGTGACCAGTGACCAGTGACCAGTGACCAGTGACCAGTGACAAGTGACCTGGGACCAGTGACCAGTGACCAGTGACCAGTGACCAGCGAAATTGACCAGTGACCAGTGACCGGTGACCAGTCACCAGTGACCAGCGACCAGTGACCAGAGACCAGTAACCAGTGACCAGTGACCAGCGAAATTGACCAGCGACCATTGACCAGTGACCAGCGAAAGTGACCAGTGACCAGTGACCAGTGACCAGTGACCAGCAAAATTGACCAGCAAAATTGACCAGTGACCAGTGACAAGTGACCAATGACCAGTGACCAGTGACCAGTGACCAGTGACCAGTGACGAGTGACCAGTGACCAGTGCCAACGACCAGTGACCAGCGAAATTGACCAGTGACCAGTGACCAGTGACCAGTCACCAGTGACCAGCGACCAGTGACCAGAGACCAGTAACCAGTGACCAGTGACCAGCGAAATTGACCAGCGACCATTGACCAGTGACCAGCGAAAGTGACCAGTGACCAGTGACCAGTGACCAGTGACCAGCAAAATTGACCAGCAAAATTGACCAGTGACCAGTGACAAGTGACCAATGACCAGTGACCAGTGACCAGTGACCAGTGACCAGTGACCAGTGACCAGTGACCAGTGACCAGTGACCAGTGACCAGTGACAAGTGACCAGTGACAAGTGACCAGTGATCAGTGACCAGTGAACAGTGACCAGTGACCAGTGACCAGTGACCAGCGAAAATGACCAGTGACCAGTGACCAGTGACCAGCGAAATTGACCAGTGACCAGTGACCAGTGAACAGTGACAAGTGACCAGTGACAAGTGACCAACGAAAGTGACCAGTGAACAGTGACCAGGGACCAGTGACCAGTGACGAGTGACCAGTGACCAGCGAAAGTGAACAGTGAGCAGTGACCAGTGACCAGTGACCAGTGACCAGTGACCAGCGAAAGTGACCAGTGACCAGTGACCAGTGACCAGTGACAAGTGACCTGGGACCAGTGACCAGTGACCAGTGACCAGTGACCAGCGAAATTGACCAGTGACCAGTGACCAGTGACCAGTCACCAGTGACCAGCGACCAGTGACCAGTGACCAGTGACCAGTGACCAGTGACCAGTGACCAGTGACCAGCGAAAGTGACCAGTGACCAGTGACCAGTGACCAGTGACCAGCGACCAGTGACCAGTGACCAGTGACCAGCGAAATTGACCAGCGACCATTGACCAGTGACCAGCGAAAGTGACCAGTGACAAGTGACCAGTGACCAGCGACCAGTGACCAGCGAAAGTGACCAGTGACCAGTACCAGTGACAAGTGACCAACGAAAGTGACCAGTGAACAGTGACCAGGGACCAGTGACCAGTGACGAGTGACCAGTGACCAGCGAAAGTGAACAGTGAGCAGTGACCAGTGACCAGTGACCAGTGACCAGTGACCAGCGAAAGTGACCAGTGACCAGTGACCAGTGACCAGTGACAAGTGACCTGGGACCAGTGACCAGTGACCAGTGACCAGTGACCAGCGAAATTGACCAGTGACCAGTGACCAGTGACCAGTCACCAGTGACCAGCGACCAGTGACCAGAGACCAGTAACCAGTGACCAGTGACCAGTGACCACTGACCAGCGAAAGTGACCAGTGAACAGTGACCAGTGACCAGTGACCAGTGACCAGTGACCAGTGACCTGTGACCAGTGACCAGTGACCAGTGACCAGTGACCAGTGACCAGTGACCAGCGAAAGTGACCAGTGACGAGTGACCAGTGACAAGTGACCAGTGACCAGTGACCAGTGACCAGTGACCAGTGACTAGTGACCAGCAACCAGTGACCAGTGACCAGTGACCAGTGCCAACGACCAGTGACCAGTGACCATTGACCAGTGACCAGCGAAAGTGACCAGGGACCAGTGACCAGTGACCAGGGACCAGTGACCAGTGACCAGTGACCAGTGACCAGTGACCAGTGACCAGTGACCAGTGACCAGTGACCAGTGACCAGTGACCAGTGGCCAGTGACCAGCGAAAGTGACCAGTGACCAGTGACCAGTGACCAGTGACCAGTGACCAGTGACAAGTGACCTGGGACCATTGACCAGTAACCAGTGACCAGCGAAAGTGACCAGTGACCAGTGACCAGTGATCAGTGACCAGTGAACAGTGACCAGTGACCAGTGACCAGTGACCAGCGAAAATGACCAGTGACCAGTGACCAGTGACCAGCGAAATTGACCAGTGACCAGTGACCAGTGACCAGTGACCAGCAAAATTGACCAGCAAAATTGACCAGTGACCAGTGACCAGTGACCAATGACCAGTGACCAGTGACCAGTGACCAGTGACAAGTGACCAGTGACCAGTGACCAGTGACCAGTGACCAGTGACCAGTGCCAACGACCAGTGACCAGTGACCATTGACCAGTGACCAGCGAAAGTGACCAGGGACCAGTGACCAGTGACCAGTGACCAGTGACCAGTGACCAGTGACAAGTGACCAGTGACCAGTGACCAGTGATCAGTGACCAGTGAACAGTGACCAGTGACCAGTGACCAGTGACCAGCGAAAATGACCAGTGTCCAGTGACCAGTGACCAGCGAAATTGACCAGTGACCAGTGACCAGTGAACAGTGACAAGTGACCAGTGACAAGTGACCAACGAAAGTGACCAGTGAACAGTGACCAGGGACCAGTGACCAGTGACCAGTGACCAGTGACCAGCGACCAGTGACCAGTGACCAGTGACCAGTGACCAGTGACCAGTGACCAGTGACAAGTGACCAGTGACCAGCTGCCAGTGACCAGTGACCAGTGACCAGCGAAAGTGACCAGTGACCAGTGACCAGTGACCAGGGACCAGTGACCAGTGACCAGCGAAATTGACCAGTGACCAGTGACCAGTGACCAGTGACCAGTGACCTGTGACAAGTGACCAGTGACCAGTGACCAGTGACCAGTGACCAGTGACCAGTGACCAGTGACCAGTGACCAGTGACCAGTGACCAGCGAAAGTGACCAGTGACCAGTGACCAGTGACCAGTGACCAGCGACCAGTGACCAGTGACCAGTGACCAGCGAAATTGACCAGCGACCATTGACCAGTGACCAGCGAAAGTGACCAGTGACAAGTGACCAGTGACCAGCGACCAGTGACCAGCGAAAGTGACCAGTGACCAGTGACCAGTGACCAGCGACCAGTGACCAGTGACCAGTGACCAGTGACCAGCAAAATTGACCAGCAAAATTGACCAGTGACCAGTGACCAGTGACCAATGACCAGTGACCAGTGACCAGTGACCAGTGACCAGTGACAAGTGACCAGTGACCAGTGACCAGTGACCAGTGCCAACGACCAGTGACCAGTGACCATTGACCAGTGACCAGCGAAAGTGACCAGGGACCAGTGACCAGTGACCAGTGACCAGTGACCAGTGACCAGTGACCAGTGACCAGTGACCAGTGACCAGTGACCAGTGACCAGTGACCAGTGACAAGTGACCAGTGACCAGTGACCAGCGAAAATGACCAGTGACCAGTGACCAGTGACCAGCGAAATTGACCAGTGACCAGTGACCAGTGAACAGTGACAAGTGACCAGTGACAAGTGACCAACGAAAGTGGACAGTGAGCAGTGACCAGTGACCAGTGACCAGTGGCCAGTGACCAGCGAAAGTGACCAGTGACCAGTGACCAGTGACCAGTGACCAGTGACCAGTGACAAGTGACCTGGGACCATTGACCAGTAACCAGTGACCAGCGAAAGTGACCAGTGACCAGTGACCAGTGACCAGTGACCAGTGACCAGTGACCAGTGACCAGTGACCAGCGAAATTGACCAGTGACCATTGACCAGTGACCAGTGACAAGTGACCAGTGACCAGTGACCAGTGACCAGTGACCAGTGACCAGTGACCAGTGACGAGTGACCAGTGATCAGCGAAAGTGAACAGTGACCAGTGACCAGTGACCAGTGACCAGCGAAATTGACCAGTGACCAGTGACCAGTGACCAGTGACCAGTGACCAGCGACCAGTGACCAGAGACCAGTAACCAGTGACCAGTGACCAGTGACCACTGACCAGCGAAAGTGACCAGTGAACAGTGACCAGTGACCAGTGACCTGTGACCAGTGACCAGTGACCAGTGACCAGTGACCAGTGACCAGCGAAAGTGACCAGTGACGAGTGACCAGTGACAAGTGACCAGTGACCAGTGACCAGTGACCAGTGACTAGTGACCAGCAACCAGTGACCAGTGACCAGTGACCAGTGACCAGCAAAATTGACCAGCAAAATTGACCAGTGACCAGTGACCAGTGACCAATGACCAGTGACCAGTGACCAGTGACCAGTGACAAGTGACCAGTGACCAGTGACCAGTGCCAACGACCAGTGACCAGTGACAAGTGACCAGTGACCAGTGACCAGTGATCAGTGACCAGTGAACAGTGACCAGTGACCAGTGACAAGTGACCAGCGAAAATGACCAGTGACCAGTGACCAGTGACCAGCGAAATTGACCAGTGACCAGTGACCAGTGAACAGTGACAAGTGACCAGTGACAAGTGACCAACGAAAGTGACCAGTGAACAGTGACCAGGGACCAGTGACCAGTGACGAGTGACCAGTGACCAGCGAAAGTGAACAGTGAGCAGTGACCAGTGACCAGTGACCAGTGACCACTGACCAGCGAAAGTGACCAGTGACCAGTGACCAGTGACCAGTGACCAGTGACCAGTGACAAGTGACCTGGGACCAGTGACCAGTGACCAGTGACCAGTGACCAGTGACCAGTGACCAGTGACCAGTGACCAGTGACCAGTGACCAGCGAAAGTGACCAGTGACGAGTGACCAGTGACAAGTGACCAGTGACCAGTGACCAGTGACTAGTGACCAGCAACCAGTGACCAGTGACCAGTGACCAGTGATCAGCGAAAGTGAACAGTGACCAGTGACCAGTGACCAGTGACCAGCGAAAGTGACCAGTGACCAGTGACCAGTGACCAGTGACCAGTGACAAGTGACCTGGGACCAGTGACCAGTGACCAGTGACCAGCGAATGTGACCAGTGACCAGTGACCAGTGACCAGTGACCAGTGACCAGCGAAATTGACCAGTGACCATTGACCAGTGACCAGTGACCAGTGACCAGTGACAAGTGACCAGTGACCAGTGACCAGCGACCAGTGACCAGTGACCAGCAAAAATGACCAGTGACCAGTGACCAGTGACCAGTGACCAGTGACCAGTGACCAGTGACCAGTGACCAGCGAAAGTGACAAGTGACAAGTGACCTGGGACCAGTGACCAGTGACCAGTGACCAGTGACCAGTGACCAGTGACCAGTGACCAGCGAAATTGACCAGTGACCATTGACCAGTGACCAGTGACCAGTGACCAGTGACAAGTGACCAGTGACCAGTGTCCAGCGACCAGTGACCAGTGACCAGTGACCAGTGACCAGCGAAAGTGACCAGTGACGAGTGACCAGTGACAAGTGACCAGTGACCAGTGACCAGTGACCAGTGACCAGTGACCAGTGACTAGTGACCAGCAACCAGTGACCAGTGACCAGTGACCAGTGCCAACGACCAGTGACCAGTGACCATTGACCAGTGACCAGCGAAAGTGACCAGGGACCAGTGACCAGTGACCAGTGACCAGTGACCAGTGACCAGTGACCAGTGACCAGTGACCAGTGACCAGTGACCAGTGACCAGTGACGAGTGACCAGTGATCAGCGAAAGTGAACAGTGACCAGTGACCAGTGACCAGTGACCAGTGACCAGCGAAAGTGAACAGTGACCAGTGACCAGTGACCAGTGACCAGTGACAAGTGACCTGGGACCAGTGACCAGTGACCAGTGACCAGCGAAAGTGACCAGTGACCAGTGACCAGTGACCAGTGACCAGTGACCAGTGACAAGTGACCTGGGACCAGTGACCAGTGACCAGTGACCAGTGACCAGTGACCAGTGACCAGTGACCAGTGACCAGTGACCAGTGGCCAGTGACAAGTGACCTGGGACCAGTGAAAGTGACCAGTGACCAGTGAACAGTGACCAGCGAAATTGACCAGTGACCAGTGACCAGTGACCAGCGAAATTGACCAGTGACCAGTGACCAGTGACCAGTGACCAGTCACCAGTGACCAGCGACCAGTGACCAGAGACCAGTAACCAGTGACCAGTGACCAGTGACCACTGACCAGCGAAAGTGACCAGTGAACAGTGACCAGTGACCAGTGACCTGTGACCAGTGACCAGTGACCAGTGACCAGTGACCAGTGACCAGTGACCAGCGAAAGTGACCAGTGACGAGTGACCAGTGACAAGTGACCAGTGACCAGTGACCAGTGACCAGTGACCAGTGCCAACGACCAGTGACCAGTGACCATTGACCAGTGACCAGCGAAAGTGACCAGGGACCAGTGACCAGTGACCAGTGACCAGTGACCAGTGACCAGTGACCAGTGACCAGTGACCAGTGACCAGTGACCAGTGACCAGTGACGAGTGACCAGTGATCAGCGAAAGTGAACAGTGACCAGTGACAAGTGACCAGTGACCAGTGACCAGTGACCAGTGACCAGTGACCAGTGACTAGTGACCAGCAACCAGTGACCAGTGACCAGTGACCAGTGCCAACGACCAGTGACCAGTGACCATTGACCAGTGACCAGCGAAAGTGACCAGGGACCAGTGACCAGTGACCAGTGACCAGTGACCAGTGACCAGTGACCAGTGACCAGTGACCAGTGACCAGTGACCAGTGACCAGTGACGAGTGACCAGTGATCAGCGAAAGTGAACAGTGACCAGTGACCAGTGACCAGTGACCAGTGACCAGCGAAAGTGAACAGTGACCAGTGACCAGTGACCAGTGACCAGTGACAAGTGACCTGGGACCAGTGACCAGTGACCAGTGACCAGCGAAAGTGACCAGTGACCAGTGACCAGTGACCAGTGACCAGTGACCAGTGACAAGTGACCTGGGACCAGTGACCAGTGACCAGTGACCAGTGACCAGTGACCAGTGACCAGTGACCAGTGACCAGTGACCAGTGACCAGTGGCCAGTGACAAGTGACCTGGGACCAGTGAAAGTGACCAGTGACCAGTGAACAGTGACCAGCGAAATTGACCAGTGACCAGTGACCAGAGACCAGCGAAATTGACCAGTGACCAGTGACCAGTGACCAGTCACCAGTGACCAGCGACCAGTGACCAGAGACCAGTAACCAGTGACCAGTGACCAGTGACCACTGACCAGCGAAAGTGACCAGTGAACAGTGACCAGTGACCAGTGACCTGTGACCAGTGACCAGTGACCAGTGACCAGTGACCAGTGACCAGTGACCAGCGAAAGTGACCAGTGACGAGTGACCAGTGACAAGTGACCAGTGACCAGTGACCAGTGACCAGTGACTAGTGACCAGCAACCAGTGACCAGTGACCAGTGACCAGTGACCAGCAAAATTGACCAGCAAAATTGACCAGTGACCAGTGACCAGTGACCAATGACCAGTGACCAGTGACCAGTGACCAGTGACAAGTGACCAGTGACCAGTGACCAGTGCCAACGACCAGTGACCAGTGACAAGTGACCAGTGACCAGTGACCAGTGATCAGTGACCAGTGAACAGTGACCAGTGACCAGTGACCAGTGACCAGCGAAAATGACCAGTGACCAGTGACCAGTGACCAGCGAAATTGACCAGTGACCAGTGACCAGTGAACAGTGACAAGTGACCAGTGACAAGTGACCAACGAAAGTGACCAGTGAACAGTGACCAGGGACCAGTGACCAGTGACGAGTGACCAGTGACCAGCGAAAGTGAACAGTGAGCAGTGACCAGTGACCAGTGACCAGTGACCAGTGACCAGCGAAAGTGACCAGTGACCAGTGACCAGTGACCAGTGACCAGTGACCAGTGACAAGTGACCTGGGACCAGTGACCAGTGACCAGTGACCAGTGACCAGTGACCAGTGACCAGTGACCAGTGACCAGCGAAAGTGACCAGTGACAAGTGACCAGTGACAAGTGACCAGCAAAATTGACCAGCAAAATTGACCAGTGACCAGTGACCAGTGACCAATGACCAGTGACCAGTGACCAGTGACCAGTGACAAGTGACCAGTGACCAGTGACCAGTGCCAACGACCAGTGACCAGTGACAAGTGACCAGTGACCAGTGACCAGTGATCAGTGACCAGTGAACAGTGACCAGTGACCAGTGACCAGTGACCAGCGAAAATGACCAGTGACCAGTGACCAGTGACCAGCGAAATTGACCAGTGACCAGTGACCAGTGACCAGTGACAAGTGACCAGTGACCAGTGACCAGTGCCAACGACCAGTGACCAGTGACAAGTGACCAGTGACCAGTGACCAGTGATCAGTGACCAGTGAACAGTGACCAGTGACCAGTGACCAGTGACCAGCGAAAATGACCAGTGACCAGTGACCAGTGACCAGCGAAATTGACCAGTGACCAGTGACCAGTGAACAGTGACAAGTGACCAGTGACAAGTGACCAACGAAAGTGACCAGTGAACAGTGACCAGGGACCAGTGACCAGTGACGAGTGACCAGTGACCAGCGAAAGTGAACAGTGAGCAGTGACCAGTGACCAGTGACCAGTGACCAGTGACCAGCGAAAGTGACCAGTGACCAGTGACCAGTGACCAGTGACCAGTGAACAGTGACAAGTGACATGGGACCAGTGACCAGTGACCAGTGACCAGTGACCAGTGACCAGTGACCAGTGACCAGTGACCAGCGAAAGTGACCAGTGACAAGTGACCAGTGACAAGTGACCAGTGACCAGTGACCGGTGACCAGTGACCAGTGACCAGTGAACAGTGACGAGTGACCAGTGATCAGCGAAAGTGAACAGTGACCAGTGACCAGTGACCAGTGACCAGCGAAAGTGACCAGTGACCAGTGACCAGTGACCAGTGACCAGCGACCAGTGACCAGTGACCAGCAAAAATGACCAGTGACCAGTGACCAGTGACCAGTGACCAGTGACCAGTGACCTGGGACCAGTGACCAGTGACCAGTGACCAGCGAAAGTGACCAGTGACCAGTGACCAGTGACCAGTGACCAGTGACCAGTGACCAGTGACCAGTGACCAGCGAAATTGACCAGTGACCATTGACCAGTGACCAGTGACCAGTGACCAGTGACAAGTGACCAGTGACCAGTGACCAGTGACCAGCGACCAGTGACCAGTGACCAGCAAAAATGACCAGTGACCAGTGACCAGTGACCAGTGACCAGTGACCAGTGACCAGTGACCAGTGACCAGTGACAAGTGACCAGTGACCAGTGACCAGTGATCAGTGACCAGTGAACAGTGACCAGTGACCAGTGACCAGTGACCAGCGAAAATGACCAGTGACCAGTGACCAGTGACCAGCCAAATTGACCAGTGACCAGTGACCAGTGAACAGTGACAAGTGACCAGTGACAAGTGACCAACGAAAGTGGCCAGTGAAAAGTGACCAGGGACCAGTGACCAGTGACGAGTGACCAGTGACCAGCGAAAGTGAACAGTGAGCAGTGACCAGTGACCAGTGACCAGTGACCAGTGACCAGCGAAAGTGACCAGTGACCAGTGACCAGTGACCAGTGACCAGTGACCAGTGACAAGTGACCTGGGACCAGTGACCAGTGACCAGTGACCAGTGACCAGCGAAATTGACCAGTGACCAGTGACCAGTGACCAGTCACCAGTGACCAGCGACCAGTGACCAGTGACCAGTGACCAGCGAAAATGACCAGTGACCAGTGACCAGTGACCAGCGAAATTGACCAGTGACCAGTGACCAGTGAACAGTGACAAGTGACCAGTGACAAGTGACCAACGAAAGTGGCCAGTGAACAGTGACCAGGGACCAGTGACCAGTGACGAGTGACCAGTGACCAGCGAAAGTGAACAGTGAGCAGTGACCAGTGACCAGTGACCATTGACCAGTGACCAGCGAAAGTGACCAGGGACCAGTGACCAGTGACCAGTGACCAGTGACCAGTGACCAGTGACCAGTGACCAGTGACCAGTGACAAGTGACCAGTGACCAGTGAACAGTGACCAGTGACCAGTGACCAGCGACCAGTGACCAGTGACCAGTGACCAGGGACCAGTGACCAGCGAAAGTGACCAGTGACCAGTGACCAGTGACCAGTGAACAGCGAAAGTGACCAGTGACCAGTGACCTGTGACCTGTGACCAGTGACCAGTGACCAGTGACCAGTGACCATTGACCAGTGACCAGCGAAAGTGACCAGGGACCAGTGACCAGTGACCAGTGACCAGTGACCAGTGACCAGTGACCAGTGACCAGTGACCAGTGACCAGTGACCAGTGACCAGTGACAAGTGACCAGTGATCAGTGACCAGTGAACAGTGACCAGTGACTTGTGACCAGTGACCAGCGAAAATGACCAGTGACCAGTGACCAGTGACCAGCGAAATTGACCAGTGACCAGTGACCAGTGAACAGTGACAAGTGACCAGTGACAAGTGACCAACGAAAGTGACCAGTGAACAGTGACCAGGGACCAGTGACCAGTGACGAATGACCAGTGACCAGCGAAAGTGAACAGTGAGCAGAGACCAGTGACCAGTGACCAGTGACCAGTGACCAGCGAAATTGACCAGTGACCAGTGACCAGTGACCAGTCACCAGTGACCAGCGACCAGTGACCAGAGACCAGTAACCAGTGACCAGTGACCAGTGACCACTGACCAGCGAAAGTGACCAGTGAACAGTGACCAGTGACCAGTGACCAGTGACCTGTGACCAGTGACCAGTGACCAGTAACCAGTGACCAGTGACCAGCGAAAGTGACCAGTGACGAGTGACCAGTGACAAGTGACCAGTGACCAGTGACCAGTGACCAGTGACCAGTGACTAGTGACCAGCAACCAGTGACCAGTGACCAGTGACCAGTGCAAACGACCAGTGACCAGTGACCATTGACCAGTGACCAGCGAAAGTGACCAGGGACAAGTGACCAGTGACCAGTGACCAGTGACCAGTGACCAGTGACCAGTGACCAGTGACCAGTGACCAGTGACCAGTGACAAGTGACCAGTGACCAGTGACCAGTGATCAGTGACCAGTGAACAGTGACCAGTGACCAGTGACCAGTGACCAGCGAAAATGACCAGTGACCAGTGACCAGTGACCAGCGAAATTGACCAGTGACCAGTGGCCAGTGACCAGTGACCAGTGACCAGTGACAAGTGACCAGTGACCAGTGACCAGTGATCAGTGACCAGTGAACAGTGACCAGTGACCAGTGACCAGTGACCAGCGAAAATGACCAGTGACCAGTGACCAGTGACCAGTGACTAGCCAAATTGAGCAGTGAGCAGTGACCAGTGACCAGTGACCAGTGACCAGTGACCAGTGACCAGCGAAATTGACCAGCGACCATTGACCAGTGACCAGCGAAAGTAACCAGTGACGAGTGACCTGTGACAAGTGACCAGTGACCAGCGACCAGTGACCAGCGAAAGTGACCAGTGACCAGTGACCAGTGACCAGCGACCAGTGACCAGTGACCAGTGACCAGTGACCATTGACCAGCAAAATTGACCAGCAAAATTGACCAGTGACAAGTGACCAGTGACCAATGACCAGTGACCAGTGACCAGTGACCAGTGACAAGTGACCAGTGACCAGTGACCAGTGACCAGTGACCAGTGACCAGTGCCAACGACCAGTGACCAGTGACCATTGACCAGTGACCAGCGAATGTGACCAGGGACCAGTGACCAGTGACCAGTGACCAGTGACCAGTGACCAGTGAACAGTGACCAGTGACCAGTGACCAGTGACCAGTGACCAGTGACAAGTGACCAGTGACCAGTGACCAGTGATCAGTGACCAGTGAACAGTGACCAGTGACCAGTGACCAGCGAAAATGACCAGTGACCAGTGACCAGTGACCAGCGAAATTGACCTGTGACCAGTGACCAGTGAACAGTGACCAGTGACCATTGACCAGTGACCAGCGAAAGTGACCAGGGACCAGTGACCAGTGATCAGTGACCAGTGACCAGTGACCAGTGACCAGTGACCAGTGACCAGTGACCAGTGACCAGTGACCAGTGACCAGTGACCAGTGACAAGTGACCAGTGACCAGTGACCAGTGATCAGTGACCAGTGAACAGTGACCAGTGACCAGTGACCAGTGACCAGCGAAAATGACCAGTGACCAGTGACCAGTGACCAGCGAAATTGACCAGTGACCAGTGACCAGTGACCAGTGACCAGTGACCAGTGACCAGTGACAAGTGACCAGTGACCAGTGACCAGTGATCAGTGACCAGTGAACAGTGACCAGTGACCAGTGACCAGTGACCAGCGAAAATGACCAGTGACCAGTGACCAGTGACCAGTGACTAGCCAAATTGAGCAGTGAGCAGTGACCAGTGACCAGTGACCAGTGACCAGTGACCAGTGACCAGCGAAATTGACCAGCGACCATTGACCAGTGACCAGCGAAAGTAACCAGTGACGAGTGACCTGTGACAAGTGACCAGTGACCAGCGACCAGTGACCAGCGAAAGTGACCAGTGACCAGTGACCAGTGACCAGCGACCAGTGACCAGTGACCAGTGACCAGTGACCAGTGACCAGCAAAATTGACCAGCAAAATTGACCAGTGACCAGTGACCAGTGACCAATGACCAGTGACCAGTGACCAGTGACCAGTGACAAGTGACCAGTGACCAGTGACCAGTGACCAGTGACCAGTGACCAGTGCCAACGACCAGTGACCAGTGACCATTGACCAGTGACCAGCGAAAGTGACCAGGGACCAGTGACCAGTGACCAGTGACCAGTGAACAGTGACCAGTGACCAGTGACCAGTGACCAGTGACCAGTGACAAGTGACCAGTGACCAGTGACCAGTGATCAGTGACCAGTGAACAGTGACCAGTGACCAGTGACCAGTGACCAGCGAAAATGACCAGTGACCAGTGACCAGTGACCAGCGAAATTGACCTGTGACCAGTGACCAGTGAACAGTGACAAGTGACCAGTGACAAGTGACCAACGAAAGTGACAAGTGAACAGTGACCAGGGACCAGTGACCAGTGACCAGTGACCAGTGACCAGCGACCAGTGACCAGTGACCAGTGACCAGTGACCAGTGACCAGTGACCAGTGACAAGTGACCAGTGACCAGCTGCCAGTGACCAGTGACCAGTGACCAGTGATCAGTGACCAGCGAAAGTGACCAGTGACCAGTGACCAGTGACCAGTGACCAGTGACCAGTGACCAGTGACCAGTGACCAGTGACAAGTGACCAGTGACCAGCGACCAGTGACCAGTGACCAGTGACCAGTGACCAGTGACCAGCGAAAGTGACCAGTGACCAGGGACCAGTGACCAGTGACCAGCGAAATTGACCAGTGACCAGTGACCAGTGACCAGTGACAAGTGACCAGTGACCAGTGACCAGTGACCAGTGACCAGTGACCAGTGACCAGTGACCAGTGACCAGTGACCAGTGAACAGTGACAAGTGACCAGTGACAAGTGACCAACGAAAGTGACCAGTGAACAGTGACCAGGGACCAGTGACCAGTGACGAGTGACCAGTGACCAGCGAAAGTGAACAGTGAGCAGTGACCAGTGACCAGTGACCAGTGACCAGTGACCAGCGAAAGTGACCAGTGACCAGTGACCAGTGACCAGTGACCAGTGACCAGTGACCAGTGACAAGTGACCTGGGACCAGTGACCAGTGACCAGTGACCAGTGACCAGCGAAATTGACCAGTGACCAGTGACCAGTGACCAGTCACCAGTGACCAGCGACCAGTGACCAGAGACCAGTAACCAGTGACCAGTGACCAGTGACCACTGACCAGCGAAAGTGACCAGTGAACAGTGACCAGTGACCAGTGACCAGTGACCTGTGACCAGTGACCAGTGACCAGTGACCAGTGACCAGTGACCAGCGAAAGTGACCAGTGACGAGTGACCAGTGACAAGTGACCAGTGACCAGTGACCAGTGACCAGTGACCAGTGACCAGTGACTAGTGACCAGCAACCAGTGACCAGTGACCAGTGACCAGTGCCAACGACCAGTGACCAGTGACCATTGACCAGTGACCAGCGAAAGTGACCAGGGACCAGTGACCAGTGACCAGGGACCAGTGACCAGTGACCAGTGAACAGTGACCAGTGACCAGTGACCAGTGTCCAGTGACCAGTGACCAGTGACCAGTGACCAGTGACAAGTGACCAGTGACCAGTGACCAGTGATCAGTGACCAGTGAACAGTGACCAGTGACCAGTGACCAGTGACCAGCGAAAATGACCAGTGACCAGTGACCAGTGACCAGCGAAATTGACCAGTGACCAGTGACCAGTGACCAGTGACCAGCAAAATTGACCAGCAAAATTGACCAGTGACCAGTGACCAGTGACCAATGACCAGTGACCAGTGACCAGTGACCAGTGACAAGTGACCAGTGACCAGTGACCAGTGACCAGTGACCAGTGACCAGTGCCAACGACCAGTGACCAGTGACCATTGACCAGTGACCAGCGAAAGTGACCAGGGACCAGTGACCAGTGACCAGTGACCAGTGACCAGTGACCAGTGACCAGTGACCAGTGACCAGTGACCAGTGACCAGTGACAAGTGACCAGTGACCAGTGACCAGTGATCAGTGACCAGTGAACAGTGACCAGTGACCAGTGACCAGTGACCAGCGAAAATGACCAGTGACCAGTGACCAGTGACCAGCGAAATTGACCAGTGACCAGTGACCAGTGAACAGTGACAAGTGACCAGTGACAAGTGACCAACGAAAGTGACCAGTGAACAGTGACCAGGGACCAGTGACCAGTGACCAGTGACCAGCGACCAGTGACCAGTGACCAGTGACCAGTGACCAGTGACCAGTGACCAGTGACCAGTGACAAGTGACCAGTGACCAGCTGCCAGTGACCAGTGACCAGTGACCAGTGACCAGTGACCAGCGAAAGTGACCAGTGACCAGTGACCAGTGACCAGTGACCAGTGACCAGTGACCAGTGACCAGTGACCAGTGACCAGTGACCAGTGACCAGTGACCAGCGAAATTGACCAGCGACCATTGACCAGTGACCAGCGAAAGTGACCAGTGACAAGTGACCAGTGACCAGCGACCAGTGACCAGCGAAAGTGACCAGTGACCAGTGACAAGTGACCAGTGACCTTGACCAGTGACCAGTGACCAGTGACCAGTGACCAGTGACCAGTGACCAGTGACCAGTGACCAGTGACCAGCGAAAGTGACCAGTGACCAGTGACCAGTGACCAGTGACCAGCGACCAGTGACCAGTGACCAGTGACCAGCGAAATTGACCAGCGACCATTGACCAGTGACCAGCGAAAGTGACCAGTGACAAGTGACCAGTGACCAGCGACCAGTGACCAGCGAAAGTGACCAGTGACCAGTGACCAGTGACCAGCGACCAGTGACCAGTGACCAGTGACCAGTGACCAGCAAAATTGACCAGCAAAATTGACCAGTGACCAGTGACCAGTGACCAATGACCAGTGACCAGTGACCAGTGACCAGTGACCAGTGACAAGTGACCAGTGACCAGTGACCAGTGACCAGTGACCAGTGACCAGTGCCAACGACCAGTGACCAGTGACCATTGACCCGTGACCAGCGAAAGTGACCAGGGACCAGTGACCAGTGACCAGTGACCAGTGACCAGTGACCAGTGACCAGTGACCAGTGACCAGTGACCAGTGACCAGTGACCAGTGACCAGTGACAAGTGACCAGTGACCAGTGACCAGTGATCAGTGACCAGTGAACAGTGACCAGTGACCAGTGACCAGTGACCAGCGAAAATGACCAGTGACCAGTGACCAGTGACCAGCGAAATTGACCAGTGACCAGTGACCAGTGAACAGTGACAAGTGACCAGTGACAAGTGACCAACGAAAGTGGCCAGTGAACAGTGACCAGGGACCAGTGACCAGTGACGAGTGACCAGTGACCAGCGAAAGTGAACAGTGAGCAGTGACCAGTGACCAGTGACCAGTGGCCAGTGACCAGCGAAAGTGACCAGTGACCAGTGACCAGTGACCAGTGACCAGTGACCTGTGACAAGTGACCTGGGACCAGTGACCAGTAACCAGTGACCAGCGAAAGTGACCAGTGACCAGTGACCAGTGACCAGTGACCAGTGACCAGTGACCAGTGACCAGTGACCAGCGAAATTGACCAGTGACCATTGACCAGTGACCAGTGACCAGTGACCAGTGACAAGTGACCAGTGACCAGTGACCAGCGACCAGTGACCAGTGCCAACGACCAGTTACCAGTGACCATTGACCAGTGACCAGCGAAAGTGACCAGGGACCAGTGACCAGTGACCAGTGACCAGTGACCAGTGACCAGTGACCAGTGACCAGTGACCAGTGACGAGTGACCAGTGATCAGCGAAAGTGAACAGTGACCAGTGACCAGTGACCAGTGACCAGTGACCAGCGAAAGTGAACAGTGACCAGTGACCTGTGACCAGTGACCAGTGACAAGTGACCAGTGACCAGTGACCAGTGATCAGTGACCAGTGACCAGTGACCAGCGACCAGTGACCAGTGACCAGCAAAAATGACCAGTGACCAGTGACCAGTGACCAGTGACCAGTGACCAGTGACCAGTGACCAGTGACCAGTGACCAGCGAAATTGACCAGTGACCATTGACCAGTGACCAGTGACCAGTGACCAGTGACCAGTGACCAGTGACCAGTGACCAGTGACCAGTGACAAGTGACCAGTGACCAGTGACCAGTGATCAGTGACCAGTGACCAGCGACCAGTGACCAGTGACCAGCAAAAATGACCAGTGACCAGTGACCAGTGACCAGTGACCAGTGACCAGTGACCAGTGACCAGTGACTAGTGACCAGCAACCAGTGACCAGTGACCAGTGACCAGTGCCAACGACCAGTTACCAGTGACCATTGACCAGTGACCAGCGAAAGTGACCAGGGACCAGTGACCAGTGACCAGTGACCAGTGACCAGTGACCAGTGACCAGTGACCAGTGACCAGTGACCAGTGACCAGTGACCAGTGACCAGTGACGAGTGACCAGTGATCAGCGAAAGTGAACAGTGACCAGTGACCAGTGACCAGTGACCAGTGACCAGCGAAAGTGAACAGTGACCAGTGACCAGTGACCAGTGACCAGTGACAAGTGACCTGGGACCAGTGACCAGTGACCAGTGACCAGCGAAAGTGACCAGTGACCAGTGACCAGTGACCAGTGACCAGTGACCAGTGACAAGTGACCTGGGACCAGTGACCAGTGACCAGTGACCAGTGACCAGTGACCAGTGACCAGTGACCAGTGACCAGTGACCAGTGGCCAGTGACAAGTGACCTGGGACCAGTGAAAGTGACCAGTGACCAGTGAACAGTGACCAGCGAAATTGACCAGTGACCAGTGACCAGTGACCAGCGAAATTGACCAGTGACCAGTGACCAGTGACCAGTCACCAGTGACCAGCGACCAGTGACCAGAGACCAGTAACCAGTGACCAGTGACCAGTGACCACTGACCAGCGAAAGTGACCAGTGAACAGTGACCAGTGACCAGTGACCTGTGACCAGTGACCAGTGACCAGTGACCAGTGACCAGTGACCAGTGACCAGCGAAAGTGACCAGTGACGAGTGACCAGTGACAAGTGACCAGTGACCAGTGACCAGTGACCAGTGACTAGTGACCAGCAACCAGTGACCAGTGACCAGTGACCAGTGACCAGCAAAATTGACCAGCAAAATTGACCAGTGACCAGTGACCAGTGACCAGTGACCAGTGACCAGTGACCAGTGACAAGTGACCAGTGACCAGTGACCAGTGCCAACGACCAGTGACCAGTGACAAGTGACCAGTGACCAGTGACCAGTGATCAGTGACCAGTGAACAGTGACCAGTGACCAGTGACCAGTGACCAGCGAAAATGACCAGTGACCAGTGACCAGTGACCAGCGAAATTGACCAGTGACCAGTGACCAGTGAACAGTGACAAGTGACCAGTGACAAGTGACCAACGAAAGTGACCAGTGAACAGTGACCAGGGACCAGTGACCAGTGACGAGTGACCAGTGACCAGCGAAAGTGAACAGTGACCAGTGACCAGTGACCAGTGACCAGTGACCAGTGACCAGCGAAAGTGACCAGTGACCAGTGACCAGTGACCAGTGACAAGTGACCTGGGACCAGTGACCAGTGACCAGTGACCAGTGACCAGTGACCAGTGACCAATGACCAGTGACCAGCGAAAGTGACCAGTGACGAGTGACCAGTGACAAGTGACCAGTGACCAGTGACCAGTGACCAGTGACCAGTGACCAGTGACCAGTGACGAGTGACCAGTGATCAGCGAAAGTGAACAGTGACCAGTGACCAGTGACCAGTGACCAGCGAAAGTGACCAGTGACCAGTGACCAGTGACCAGTGACCAGTGACAAGTGACCTGGGACCAGTGACCAGTGACCAGTGACCAGCGAAAGTGACCAGTGACCAGTGACCAGTGACCAGTGACCAGTGACCAGTGACCAGTGACCAGTGACCAGCGAAATTGACCAGTGACCATTGACCAGTGACCAGTGACCAATGACCAGTGACAAGTGACCAGTGACCAGTGACCAGCGACCAGTGACCAGTGACCAGCAAAAATGACCAGTGACCAGTGACCAGTGACCAGTGACCAGTGACCAGTGACCAGTGACCAGTGACCAGCGAAAGTGACAAGTGACAAGTGACCTGGGACCAGTGACCAGTGACCAGTGACCAGTGACCAGTGACCAGCGAAATTGACCAGTGACCATTGACCAGTGACCAGTGACCAGTGACCAGTGACCAGTGACCAGTGACCAGTGACCAGTGACCAGTGACAAGTGACCAGTGACCAGTGACCAGTGATCAGTGACCAGTGACCAGCGAAATTGACCAGTGACCAGTGACCAGTGACCAGTGAACAGTGACAAGTGACCAGTGACAAGTGACCAGTGACCAGTGACCAGTGACCAGTGACCAGTGACCAGTGACCAGTGACCAGTGACCAGTGACCAGTGACCAGTGACCAGTGACCAGTGACCACTGACAAGCGAAAGTGACCAGTGAACAGTGACCAGTGATCAGTGACCAGTGAACAGTGACCAGTGACCAGTGACCAGTGACCAGCGAAAATGACCAGTGACCAGTGACCAGTGACCAGCGAAATTGACCAGTGACCAGTGACCAGTGAACAGTGACAAGTGACCAGTGACAAGTGACCAACGAAAGTGACCAGTGAACAGTGACCAGGGACCAGTGACCAGTGACCAGTGACGAGTGACCAGTGACCAGCGAAAGTGAACAGTGAGCAGTGACCAGTGACCAGTGACCAGTGACCAGTGACCAGTGACCAGTGACCAGTGACCAGTGACCAGTGCCAACGACCAGTGACCAGTGACCATTGAGCAGTGACCAGCGAAAGTGACCAGGGACCAGTGACCAGTGACCAGTGACCAGTGACCAGTGACCAGTGACAAGTGACCAGTGACAAGTGACCAACGAAAGTGACCAGTGAACAGTGACCAGGGACCAGTGACCAGTGACGAGTGACCAGTGACCAGCGAAAGTGACCAGTGACCAGTGACCAGTGACCAGTGACCAGTGACCAGTGACAAGTGACCAGTGACCAGTGACCAGTGATCAGTGACCAGTGAACAGTGACCAGTGACCAGTGACCAGTGACCAGCGAAAATGACCAGTGACCAGTGACCAGTGACCAGTGACCAGTGAACAGTGACAAGTGACCAGTGACAAGTGACCAACGAAAGTGACCAGTGAACAGTGACCAGGGACCAGTGACCAGTGACGAGTGACCAGTGACCAGCGAAAGTGAACAGTGAGCAGTGACCAGTGACCAGTGACCAGTGACCAGTGACCAGTGACCAGTGACCAGTGAGCAGTGACCAGCGAAATTGACCGGTTTCCAGTGACCAGTGACAAGTGACCAGTGACCAGTGACCAGCGAAAGTGACCAGTGACGAGTGACCAGTGACAAGTGACCAGTGACAAGTGACCAGTAACCACTGACCAGTGACCAGTGACCAGCGACCAGTGACCAGTGACCAGTGACCAGGGACCAGTGACCAGCGAAAGTGACCAGTGACCAGTGACCAGTGACCAGTGAACAGCGAAAGTGACCAGTGACCAGTGACCAGTGACCAGTGACCAGCGAAAGTGACCAGGGACAAGCGACCAGTGACCAGTGACCAGTGACCAGTGACCAGTGACCAGTGACCAGTGACCAGTGACCAGTCACCAGCGACAAGTGACCAGTGACCAGTGACCAGTGACCAGTGACCAGTGACCACTGACCAGCGAAAGTGACCAGTGACCAGGGACCAGTGACCAGTGACCAGCAAAATTGACCAGTGACCAGTGACCAGTGACCAGTGACCAATGACCAGTGACCGGTGACCAGTGACCAGTGACCAGTGACCAGTGACCAGTGACCAGTGACCAGTGACCAGCGAAAGTGACCAGTGACCAGTGACCAGTGACCAGGGACCAGTGACAAGTGACCAGTGACCAGCGACCAGTGACCAGTGACCAGTGACCAGTGACCAGTGACCAGCGAAAGTGACCAGTGACCAGGGACCAGTGACCAGTGACCAGCGAAATTGACCAGTGACCAGTGACCAGTGACCAGTGACAAGTGACCAGTGACCAGTGACCAGTGACCAGTGACCAGTGACCAGTGCCAACGACCAGTGACCAGTGACCATTGACCAGTGACCAGCGAAAGTGACCAGGGACCAGTGACCAGTGACCAGTGACCAGTGACCAGTGACCAGTGACCAGTGACCAGTGACCAGTGACCAGTGACCAGTGACCAGTGACAAGTGACCAGTGACCACTGACCAGCGAAAGTGACCAGGGACCAGTGACCAGTGACCAGTGACCAGTGACCAGTGACCAGTGACCAGTGACCAGTGACCAGTGACCAGTGACCAGTGACCAGTGACCAGTGACCAGTGACCAGTGACAAGTGACCAGTGACCAGTGACCAGTGATCAGTGACCAGTGAACAGTGACCAGTGACCAGTGACCAGTGACCAGCGAAAATGACCAGTGACCAGTGACCAGTGACCAGTGACCAGCGAAATTGACCAGTGACCAGTGACCAGTGAACAGTGACAAGTGACCAGTGACAAGTGACCAACGAAAGTGACCAGTGAACAGTGACCAGGGACCAGTGACCAGTGACGAGTGACCAGTGACCAGCGAAAGTGAACAGTGAGCAGTGACCAGTGACCAGTGACCAGTGACCAGTGACCAGTGACCAGTGAGCAGTGACCAGCGAAATTGACCGGTTTCCAGTGACCAGTGACAAGTGACCAGTGACCAGTGACCAGCGAAAGTGACCAGTGACGAGTGACCAGTGACAAGTGACCAGTGACAAGTGACCAGTAACCACTGACCAGTGACCAGTGACCAGCGACCAGTGACCAGTGACCAGTGACCAGGGACCAGTGACCAGCGAAAGTGACCAGTGACCAGTGACCAGTGACCAGTGACCAGTGACCAGTGACCACTGACCAGCGAAAGTGACCAGTGACCAGGGACCAGTGACCAGTGACCAGCAAAATTGACCAGTGACCAGTGACCAGTGACCAGTGACCAATGACCAGTGACCGGTGACCAGTGACCAGTGACCAGTGACCAGTGACCAGTGACCAGTGACCAGTGACCAGCGAAAGTGACCAGTGACCAGTGACCAGTGACCAGGGACCAGTGACAAGTGACCAGTGACCAGCGACCAGTGACCAGTGACCAGTGACCAGTGACCAGTGACCAGCGAAAGTGACCAGTGACCAGGGACCAGTGACCAGTGACCAGCGAAATTGACCAGTGACCAGTGACCAGTGACCAGTGACAAGTGACCAGTGACCAGTGACCAGTGACCAGTGACCAGTGACCAGTGCCAACGACCAGTGACCAGTGACCATTGACCAGTGACCAGCGAAAGTGACCAGGGACCAGTGACCAGTGACCAGTGACCAGTGACCAGTGACCAGTGACCAGTGACCAGTGACCAGTGACCAGTGACCAGTGACCAGTGACCAGTGACAAGTGACCAGTGACCAGTGACCAGTGATCAGTGACCAGTGAACAGTGACCAGTGACCAGTGACCAGCGACCAGTGACCAGTGACCAGTGACCAGGGACCAGTGACCAGCGAAAGTGACCAGTGACCAGTGACCAGTGACCAGTGAACAGCGAAAGTGACCAGTGACCAGTGACCTGTGACCTGTGACCAGTGACCAGTGACCAGTGACGAGCGAAATGGACCAGTGACCAGTGTCCAGTGACCAGTGACCAGTGATAAGTGACCAGTGACCAGTGACCAGTGACCATTGACCAGTGACCAGTGACCAGTGACCAGCGAAAGTGACCAGGGACAAGCGACCAGTGACCAGTGACCAGTGACCAGTGACCAGTGACCAGTGACCAGTGACCAGTGACCAGCGACCAGTGACCAGCGAAAGTGACCAGTGACCAGTGACCAGTGACCAGTGACCAGTGACCAGTGACCAGTGACCAGTGACAAGTGACCTGGGACCAGTGAAAGTGACCAGGGACCAGTGAACAGTGACCAGCGAAATTGACCAGTTTCCAGTGACCAGTGATAAGTGACCAGTGACCAGTGACCAGCGAAAGTGACCAGTGAACAGTGATCAGCGAAATTGACCAGTGACCATTAACCAGTGACCAGCGAAAGTGACCAGTGACGAGTGACCAGTGACAAGTGACCAGTGACAAGTGACCAGTGACCACTGACCAGTGACCAGTGACCAGCGACCAGTGACCAGTGACCAGTGACCGGGGACCTGTGACCAGCGAAAGTGACCAGCGACCAGTGACCAGTGACCAGTGACCAGTGACTAGCCAAATTGAGCAGTGACCAGTGACCAGTGACCAGTGACCAGTGACCAGCGAAATTGACCAGCGACCATTGACCAGTGACCAGCGAAAGTGACCAGTGACGAGTGACCTGTGACAAGTGACCAGTGAACAGCGACCAGTGACCAGCGAAAGTGACCAGTGACCAGTGACCAGTGACCAGCGACCAGTGACCTGTGACCAGTGACCAGCAAAATTGACCAGCAAAATTGACCAGTGACCAGTGACAAGTGACCAATGACCAGTGACCAGTGACAAGTGACCAGTGACCAGTGACCAGTGACCAGTGACCAGTGACCAGTGCCAACGACCAGTGACCAGTGACCATTGACCAGTGACCAGCGAAAGTGACAAGGGACCAGTGACCAGTGACCAGTGACCAGTGACCAGTGACCAGTGACCAGTGACCAGTGACCAGTGACCAGTGACCAGTGACCAGTGACAAGTGACCAGTGATCAGTGACCAGTGAACAGTGACCAGTGACTTGTGACCAGTGACCAGCGAAAATGACCAGTGACCAGTGACCAGTGACCAGCGAAATTGACCAGTGATCAGTGACAAGTGACCAGTGACAAGTGATCAACGAAAGTGACCAGTGAACAGTGACCAGGGAACAGTGACCAGTGACGAGTGACCAGTGACCAGCGAAAGTGAACAGTGAGCAGAGACCAGTGACCAGTGACCAGTGACCAGCGAAAGTGACCAGTGACCAGTGACCAGTGACCAGTGACCAGTGACCAGTGACAAGTGACCTGGGACCAGTGACCAGTGACCAGTGACCAGTGACCAGCGAAATTGACCAGTGACCAGTGACCAGTCACCAGTCACCAGTGACCAGCGACCAGTGACCAGAGACCAGTAACCAGTGACCAGTGACCAGTGACCACTGACCAGCGAAAGTGACCAGTGAACAGTGACCAGTGACCAGTGACCAGTGACCTGTGACCAGTGACCAGTGACCAGTGACCAGTGACCAGTGACCAGCGAAAGTGACCAGTGACGAGTGACCAGTGACAAGTGACCAGTGACCAGTGACCAGTGACCAGTGACCAGTGACTAGTGACCAGCAACCAGTGACCAGTGACCAGTGACCAGTGCCAACGACCAGTGACCAGTGACCATTGACCAGTGACCAGCGAAAGTGACCAGGGACCAGTGACCAGTGACCAGTGACCAGTGACCAGTGACCAGTGACCAGTGACCAGTGACCAGTGACCAGTGACCAGTGACCAGTGACCAGTGACAAGTGACCAGTGACCAGTGACCAGTGATCAGTGACCAGTGAACAGTGACCAGTGACCAGTGACCAGTGACCAGCGAAAATGACCAGTGACCAGCGAAATTGACCAGTGACCAGTGACCAGTGACCAGTGACCAGTGACCAGTGACCAGTGACAAGTGACCAGTGACCAGTGACCAGTGATCAGTGACCAGTGAACAGTGACCAGTGACCAGTGACCAGTGACCAGCGAAAATGACCAGTGACCAGTGACCAGTGACCAGTGACTAGCCAAATTGAGCAGTGAGCAGTGACCAGTGACCAGTGACCAGTGACCAGTGACCAGTGACCAGCGAAATTGACCAGCGACCATTGACCAGTGACCAGCGAAAGTAACCAGTGACGAGTGACCTGTGACAAGTGACCAGTGACCAGCGACCAGTGACCAGCGAAAGTGACCAGTGACCAGTGACCAGTGACCAGCGACCAGTGACCAGTGACCAGTGACCAGCAAAATTGACCAGCAAAATTGACCAGTGACCAGTGACCAGTGACCAATGACCAGTGACCAGTGACCAGTGACCAGTGACAAGTGACCAGTGACCAGTGACCAGTGACCAGTGACCAGTGACCAGTGCCAACGACCAGTGACCAGTGACCATTGACCAGTGACCAGCGAAAGTGACCAGGGACCAGTGACCAGTGACCAGTGACCAGTGACCAGTGACCAGTGAACAGTGACCAGTGACAAGTGACCAGTGACCAGTGACCAGTGATCATTGACCAGTGAACAGTGACCAGTGACCAGTGACCAGTGACCAGCGAAAATGACCAGTGACCAGTGACCAGTGACCAGCGAAATTGACCTGTGACCAGTGACCAGTGAACAGTGACAAGTGACCAGTGACAAGTGACCAACGAAAGTGACAAGTGAACAGTGACCAGGGACCAGTGACCAGTGACCAGTGACCAGCGACCAGTGACCAGTGACCAGTGACCAGTGACCAGTGACCAGTGACCAGTGACAAGTGACCAGTGACCAGTGACCAGCTGCCAGTGACCAGTGACCAGTGACCAGTGATCAGTGACCAGCGAAAGTGACCAGTGACCAGTGACCAGTGACCAGTGACCAGTGACCAGTGACCAGTGACCAGTGACCAGTGACCAGTGACAAGTGACCAGTGACCAGCGACCAGTGACCAGTGACCAGCGAAAGTGACCAGTGACCAGGGACCAGTGACCAGTGACCAGCGAAATTGACCAGTGACCAGTGACCAGTGACCAGTGACAAGTGACCAGTGACCAGTGACCAGTGACCAGTGACCAGTGACCAGTGACCAGTGACCAGTGACCAGCGAAAGTGACCAGTGACCAGTGACCAGTGACCAGTGACCAGCGACCAGTGACCAGTGACCAGTGACCAGCGAAATTGACCAGCGACCATTGACCAGTGACCAGCGAAAGTGACCAGTGACCAGTGACCAGTGACCAGTGACCAGCAAAATTGACCAGCAAAATTGACCAGTGACCAGTGACAAGTGACCAATGACCAGTGACCAGTGACCAGTGACCAGTGACCAGTGACGAGTGACCAGTGACCAGTGCCAACGACCAGTGACCAGTGACCATTGACCAGTGACCAGCGAAAGTGACCAGGGACCAGTGACCAGTGACCAGTGACCAGTGACCAGTGACCAGTGACCAGTGACCAGTGACCAGTGACAAGTGACCAGTGACAAGTGACCAGTGATCAGTGACCAGTGAACAGTGACCAGCGAAAATGACCAGTGACCAGTGACCAGTGACCAGCGAAATTGACCAGTGACCAGTGACCAGTGAGCAGTGACAAGTGACCAGTGACAAGTGACCAACGAAAGTGACCAGTGAACATTGACCAGGGACCAGTGACCAGTGACGAGTGACCAGTGACCAGCGAAAGTGAACAGTGAGCAGTGACCAGTGACCAGTGACCAGTGACCAGTGACCAGTGACCAGTGACCAGTGACCAGTGAGCAGTGACCAGCGAAATTGACCGGTTTCCAGTGACCAGTGACAAGTGACCAGTGACCAGTGACCAGCGAAAGTGACCAGTGACGAGTGACCAGTGACAAGTGACCAGTGACAAGTGACCAGTAACCACTGACCAGTGACCAGTGACCAGCGACCAGTGACCAGTGACCAGTGACCAGGGACCAGTGACCAGCGAAAGTGACCAGTGACCAGTGACCAGTGACCAGTGAACAGCGAAAGTGACCAGTGACCAGTGACCAATGACAAGTGACCAGTGACCAGTGACGAGCGAAATGGACCAGTGTCCAGTGTCCAGTGACCAGTGACCAGTGATAAGTGACCAGTGACCAGTGACCAGTGACCATTGACCAGTGACCAGTGACCAGTGACCAGCGAAAGTGACCAGGGACAAGCGACCAGTGACCAGTGACCAGTGACCAGTGACCAGTGACCAGTGACCAGTGACCAGTGACCAGTGACCAGTGACCAGCGACCAGTGACCAGTGACCAGTGACCAGTGACCAGTGACCAGTGACCACTGACCAGCGAAAGTGACCAGTGACCAGGGACCAGTGACCAGTGACCAGCAAAATTGACCAGTGACCAGTGACCAGTGACCAGTGACCAATGACCAGTGACCGGTGACCAGTGACCAGTGACCAGTGACCAGTGACCAGTGACCAGTGACCAGTGACCAGCGAAAGTGACCAGTGACCAGTGACCAGTGACCAGGGACCAGTGACAAGTGACCAGTGACCAGCGACCAGTGACCAGTGACCAGTGACCAGTGACCAGCAAAATTGACCAGCAAAATTGACCAGTGACCAGTGACCAGTGACCAATGACCAGTGACCAGTGACCAGTGACCAGTGACAAGTGACCAGTGACCAGTGACCAGTGCCAACGACCAGTGACCAGTGACAAGTGACCAGTGACCAGTGACCAGTGATCAGTGACCAGTGAACAGTGACCAGTGACCAGTGACCAGTGACCAGCGAAAATGACCAGTGACCAGTGACCAGTGACCAGCGAAATTGACCAGTGACCAGTGACCAGTGAACAGTGACAAGTGACCAGTGACAAGTGACCAACGAAAGTGACCAGTGAACAGTGACCAGGGACCAGTGACCAGTGACGAGTGACCAGTGACCAGCGAAAGTGAACAGTGAGCAGTGACCAGTGACCAGTGACCAGTGACCACTGACCAGCGAAAGTGACCAGTGACCAGTGACCAGTGACCAGTGACCAGTGACCAGTGACAAGTGACCTGGGACCAGTGACCAGTGACCAGTGACCAGTGACCAGTGACCAGTGACCAGTGACCAGTGACCAGCGAAAGTGACCAGTGACGAGTGACCAGTGACAAGTGACCAGTGACCAGTGACCAGTGACCAGTGACCAGTGACCAGTGACCAGTGACCAGTGACGAGTGACCAGTGATCAGCGAAAGTGAACAGTGACCAGTGACCAGTGACCAGTGACCAGCGAAAGTGACCAGTGACCAGTGACCAGTGACCAGTGACCAGTGACAAGTGACCTGGGACCAGTGACCAGTGACCAGTGACCAGCGAAACTGACCAGTGACCAGTGACCAGTGACCAGTGACCAGTGACCAGTGACCAGTGACCAGTGACCAGCGAAATTGACCAGTGACCATTGACCAGTGACCAGTGACCAGTGACCAGTGACCAGTGACAAGTGACCAGTGACCAGTGACCAGCGACCAGTGACCAGTGACCAGCAAAAATGACCAGTGACCAGTGACCAGTGACCAGTGACCAGTGACCAGTGACCAGTGACCAGCGAAAGTGACAAGTGACAAGTGACCTGGGACCAGTGACCAGTGACCAGTGACCAGTGACCAGTGACCAGTGACCAGCGAAATTGACCAGTGACCATTGACCAGTGACCAGTGACCAGTGACCAGTGACAAGTGACCAGTGACCAGTGACCAGCGACCAGTGACCAGTGACCAGTGACCAGTGACCAGCGAAAGTGACCAGTGACGAGTGACCAGTGACAAGTGACCAGTGACCAGTGACCAGTGACCAGTGACCAGTGACCAGCAAAATTGACCAGCAAAATTGACCAGTGACCAGTGACCAGTGACCAATGACCAGTGACCAGTGACCAGTGACCAGTGACAAGTGACCAGTGACCACTGACCAGTGCCAACGACCAGTGACCAGTGACAAGTGACCAGTGACCAGTGACCTGTGATCAGTGACCAGTGAACAGTGACCAGTGACCAGTGACCAGTGACCAGCGAAAATGACCAGTGACCAGTGACCAGTGACCAGCGAAATTGACCAGTGACCAGTGACCAGTGAACAGTGACAAGTGACCAGTGACAAGTGACCAACGAAAGTGACCAGTGAACAGTGACCAGGGACCAGTGACCAGTGACGAGTGACCAGTGACCAGCGAAAGTGAACAGTGAGCAGTGACCAGTGACCAGTGACCAGTGACCACTGACCAGCGAAAGTGACCAGTGACCAGTGACCAGTGACCAGTGACCAGTGACCAGTGACAAGTGACCTGGGACCAGTGACCAGTGACCAGTGACCAGTGACCAGTGACCAGTGACCAGTGACCAGCGAAAGTGACCAGTGACGAGTGACCAGTGACAAGTGACCAGTGACCAGTGACCAGTGACCAGTGACCAGTGACCAGTGACCAGTGACGAGTGACCAGTGATCAGCGAAAGTGAACAGTGACCAGTGACCAGTGACCAGTGACCAGCGAAAGTGACCAGTGACCAGTGACCAGTGACCAGTGACCAGTGACAAGTGACCTGGGACCAGTGACCAGTGACCAGTGACCAGCGAAAGTGACCAGTGACCAGTGACCAGTGACCAGTGACCAGTGACCAGTGACCAGTGACCAGTGACCAGCGAAATTGACCAGTGACCATTGACCAGTGACCAGTGACCAGTGACCAGTGACAAGTGACCAGTGACCAGTGACCAGCGACCAGTGACCAGTGACCAGCAAAAATGACCAGTGACCAGTGACCAGTGACCAGTGACCAGTGACCAGTGACCAGTGACCAGTGACCAGCGAAAGTGACAAGTGACAAGTGACCTGGGACCAGTGACCAGTGACCAGTGACCAGTGACCAGTGACCAGCGAAATTGACCAGTGACCATTGACCAGTGACCAGTGACCAGTGACCAGTGACAAGTGACCAGTGACCAGTGACCAGCGACCAGTGACCAGTGACCAGTCACCAGTGACCAGCGAAAGTGACCAGTGACGAGTGACCAGTGACAAGTGACCAGTGACCAGTGACCAGTGACCAGTGACCAGTGACCAGTGACTAGTGACCAGCAACCAGTGACCAGTGACCAGTGACCAGTGCCAACGACCAGTGACCAGTGACCATTGACCAGTGACCAGCGAAAGTGACCAGGGACCAGTGACCAGTGACCAGTGACCAGTGACCAGTGACCAGTGACCAGTGACCAGTGACAAGTGACCAGTGACCAGTGACCAGTGATCAGTGACCAGTGAACAGTGACCAGTGACCAGTGACCAGTGACCAGCGAAAATGACCAGTGACCAGTGACCAGTGACCAGCGAAATTGACCAGTGACCAGTGACCAGTGAACAGTGACAAGTGACCAGTGACAAGTGACCAACGAAAGTGACCAGTGAACAGTGACCAGGGACCAGTGACCAGTGACGAGTGAGCAGTGACCAGCGAAAGTGAACAGTGAGCAGTGACCAGTGACCAGTGACCAGTGACCAGTGACCAGTGACCAGTGACCAGTGACCAGTGCCAACGACCAGTGACCAGTGACCATTGACCAGTGACCAGCGAAAGTGACCAGGGACCAGTGACCAGTGACCAGTGACCAGTGACCAGTGACCAGTGACCAGTGACCAGTGACCAGTGACCAGTGACCAGTGACCAGTGACCAGTGACAAGTGACCAGTGACCAGTGACCATTGATCAGTGACCAGTGAACAGTGACCAGTGACCAGTGACCAGTGACCAGCGAAAATGACCAGTGACCAGTGACCAGTGACCAGCGAAATTGACCAGTGACCAGTGACCAGTGAACAGTGACAAGTGACCAGTGACAAGTGACCAACGAAAGTGACCAGTGAACAGTGACCAGGGACCAGTGACCAGTGACGAGTGACCAGTGACCAGCGAAAGTGAACAGTGAGCAGTGACCAGTGACCAGTGACCAGTGACCAGTGACCAGTGACCAGTGACCAGTGACCAGTGAGCAGTGACCAGCGAAATTGACCGGTTTCCAGTGACCAGTGACAAGTGACCAGTGACCAGTGACCAGCGAAAGTGACCAGTGACGAGTGACCAGTGACAAGTGACCAGTGACAAGTGACCAGTGACCAGTGACCAGTGACCAGTGACCAGTGACCAGTGACCAGTGACCAGTGACCAGTGACCAGCGAAAGTGACCAGTGACCAGTGACCTGTGACCTGTGACCAGTGACCAGTGACAAGTGACCAGTGACCAGCGACCAGTGACCAGTGACCAGTGACCAGTGACCAGTGACCAGTGACGAGCGAAATGGACCAGTGACCAGTGTCCAGTGACCAGTGACCAGTGATAAGTGACCAGTGACCAGTGACCAGTGACCAGCGAAAGTGACCAGGGACCAGTGACCAGTGACCAGTGACCAGTGACCAGTGACCAGTGACCAGTGACCAGTGACCAGTGACAAGTGACCAGTGACCAGTGACCAGTGATCAGTGACCAGTGAACAGTGACCAGTGACCAGTGACCAGTGACCAGCGACCAGCGAAAATGACCAGTGACCAGTGACCAGTGACCAGCGAAATTGACCAGTGACCAGTGACCAGTGAACAGTGACAAGTGACCAGTGACAAGTGACCAACGAAAGTGACCAGTGAACAGTGACCAGGGACCAGTGACCAGTGACGAGTGAGCAGTGACCAGCGAAAGTGAACAGTGAGCAGTGACCAGTGACCAGTGACCAGTGACCAGTGACCAGTGACCAGTGACCAGTGACCAGTGCCAACGACCAGTGACCAGTGACCATTGACCAGTGACCAGCGAAAGTGACCAGGGACCAGTGACCAGTGACCAGTGACCAGTGACCAGTGACCAGTGACCAGTGACCAGTGACCAGTGACCAGTGACAAGTGACCAGTGACCAGTGACCATTGATCAGTGACCAGTGAAGAGTGACCAGTGACCAGTGACCAGTGACCAGCGAAAATGACCAGTGACCAGTGACCAGTGACCAGCGAAATTGACCAGTGACCAGTGACCAGTGAACAGTGACAAGTGACCAGTGACAAGTGACCAACGAAAGTGACCAGTGAACAGTGACCAGGGACCAGTGACCAGTGACGAGTGACCAGTGACCAGCGAAAGTGAACAGTGAGCAGTGACCAGTGACCAGTGACCAGTGACCAGTGACCAGTGACCAGTGACCAGTGAGCAGTGACCAGCGAAATTGACCGGTTTCCAGTGACCAGTGACAAGTGACCAGTGACCAGTGACCAGCGAAAGTGACCAGTGACGAGTGACCAGTGACAAGTGACCAGTGACAAGTGACCAGTGACCAGTGACCAGTGACCAGTGACCAGTGACCAGTGACCAGTGACCAGTGACCAGCGAAAGTGACCAGTGACCAGTGACCTGTGACCAGTGACCAGTGACCAGTGACCAGTGACAAGTGACCAGTGACCAGCGACCAGTGACCAGTGACCAGTGACCAGTGACCAGTGACCAGTGACGAGCGAAATGGACCAGTGACCAGTGTCCAGTGACCAGTGACCAGTGATAAGTGACCAGTGACCAGTGACCAGTGACCATTGACCAGTGACCAGTGACCAGTGACCAGCGAAAGTGACCAGGGACAAGCGACCAGTGACCAGTGACCAGTGACCAGTGACCAGTGACCAGTGACCAGTGACCAGTGACCAGTGACCAGTGACCAGTGACCAGTGACCAGCGACCAGTGACCAGTGACCAGTGACCAGTGACCAGTAACCAGTGACCAGTGACCACTGACCAGCGAAAGTGACCAGTGACCAGGGACCAGTGACCAGTGACCAGCAAAATTGACCAGTGACCAGTGACCAGTGACCAGTGACCAATGACCAGTGACCGGTGACCAGTGACCAGTGACCAGTGACCAGTGACCAGTGACCAGTGACCAGCGAAAGTGACCAGTGACCAGTGACCAGTGACCAGTGACCAGTGACCAGTGACCAGTGACAAGTGACCAGTGACCAGCGACCAGTGACCAGTGACCAGTGACCAGTGACCAGTGACCAGCGAAAGTGACCAGTGACCAGGGACCAGTGACCAGTGACCAGCGAAATTGACCAGTGACCAGTGACCAGTGACCAGTGACAAGTGACCAGTGACCACTGACCAGTGACCAGTGACCAGTGACCAGTGCCAACGACCAGTGACCAGTGACCATTGACCAGTGACCAGCGAAAGTGACCAGGGACCAGTGACCAGTGACCAGTGACCAGTGACCAGTGACCAGTGACCAGTGACCAGTGACCAGTGACCAGTGACAAGTGACCAGTGACCAGTGATCAGTGACCAGTGAACAGTGACCAGTGACCAGTGACCAGCGACCAGTGACCAGTGACCAGTGACCAGGGACCAGTGACCAGCGAAAGTGACCAGTGACCAGTGACCAGTGACCAGTGAACAGCGAAAGTGACCAGTGACCAGTGACCTGTGACCTGTGACCAGTGACCAGTGACCAGTGACGAGCGAAATGGACCAGTGACCAGTGTCCAGTGACCAGTGACCAGTGATAAGTGACCAGTGACCAGTGACCAGTGACCACTGACCAGCGAAAGTGACCAGTGACCAGGGACCAGTGACCAGTGACCAGCAAAATTGACCAGTGACCAATGACCAGTGACCAGTGACCAGTGACCAGTGACCAGTGACCAGTGACCAGTGACCACTGACCAGCGAAAGTGACCAGTGACCAGGGACCAGTGACCAGTGACCAGTGACCAGTGACCAGTGACCAGTGACCAGTGACAAGTGACCAGTGACCAGTGACCAGTGATCAGTGACCAGTGAACAGTGACCAGTGACCAGTGACCAGCGACCAGTGACCAGTGACCAGTGACCAGGGACCAGTGACCAGCGAAACTGACCAGTGACCAGTGACCAGTGACCAGTGAACAGCGAAAGTGACCAGTGACCAGTGACCTGTGACCTGTGACCAGTGACCAGTGACCAGTGACGAGCGAAATGGACCAGTGACCAGTGTCCAGTGACCAGTGACCAGTGACCATTGACCAGTGACCAGTGACCAGTGACCAGCGAAAGTGACCAGGGACAAGCGACCAGTGACCAGTGACCAGTGACCAGTGACCAGTGACCAGTGACCAGTGACCAGTGACCAGTGACCAGTGACCAGCGACCAGGGACCAGCGAAAGTGACCAGTGACCAGTGACCAGTGACCAGTGACCAGTGACCAGTGACCAGTGACAAGTGACCAGTGACCAGTGACCAGTGATCAGTGACCAGTGAACAGTGACCAGTGACCAGTGACCAGTGACCAGCGAAAATGACCAGTGACCAGTGACCAGTGACCAGTGACTAGCCAAATTGAGCAGTGAGCAGTGACCAGTGACCAGTGACCAGTGACCAGTGACCAGTGACCAGCGAAATTGACCAGCGACCATTGACCAGTGACCAGCGAATGTGACCAGTCACGAGTGACCTGTGACAAGTGACCAGTGACCAGCGACCAGTGACCAGCGAAAGTGACCAGTGACCAGTGACCAGTGACCAGCGACCAGTGACCAGTGACCAGTGACCAGTGACCAGTGACCAGCAAAACTGACCAGCAAAATTGACCAGTGACCAGTGACCAGTGACCAGTGACAAGTGACCTGGGACCAGTGACCAGTGACCAGTGACCAGCGAAACTGACCAGTGACCAGTGACCAGTGACCAGTGACCAGTGACCAGTGACCAGTGACCAGTGACCAGCGAAATTGACCAGTGACCATTGACCAGTGACCAGTGACCAGTGACCAGTGACAAGTGACCAGTGACCAGTGACCAGCGACCAGTGACCAGTGACCAGCAAAAATGACCAGTGACCAGTGACCAGTGACCAGTGACCAGTGACCAGTGACCAGTGACCAGCGAAAGTGACAAGTGACAAGTGACCTGGGACCAGTGACCAGTGACCAGTGACCAGTGACCAGTGACCAGTGACCAGCGAAATTGACCAGTGACCATTGACCAGTGACCAGTGACCAGTGACCAGTGACAAGTGACCAGTGACCAGTGACCAGCGACCAGTGACCAGTGACCAGTGACCAGTGACCAGCGAAAGTGACCAGTGACGAGTGACCAGTGACAAGTGACCAGTGACCAGTGACCAGTGACCAGTGACCAGTGACCAGCAAAATTGACCAGCAAAATTGACCAGTGACCAGTGACCAGTGACCAATGACCAGTGACCAGTGACCAGTGACCAGTGACAAGTGACCAGTGACCACTGACCAGTGCCAACGACCAGTGACCAGTGACAAGTGACCAGTGACCAGTGACCTGTGATCAGTGACCAGTGAACAGTGACCAGTGACCAGTGACCAGTGACCAGCGAAAATGACCAGTGACCAGTGACCAGTGACCAGCGAAATTGACCAGTGACCAGTGACCAGTGAACAGTGACAAGTGACCAGTGACAAGTGACCAACGAAAGTGACCAGTGAACAGTGACCAGGGACCAGTGACCAGTGACGAGTGACCAGTGACCAGCGAAAGTGAACAGTGAGCAGTGACCAGTGACCAGTGACCAGTGACCACTGACCAGCGAAAGTGACCAGTGACCAGTGACCAGTGACCAGTGACCAGTGACCAGTGACAAGTGACCTGGGACCAGTGACCAGTGACCAGTGACCAGTGACCAGTGACCAGTGACCAGTGACCAGCGAAAGTGACCAGTGACGAGTGACCAGTGACAAGTGACCAGTGACCAGTGACCAGTGACCAGTGACCAGTGACCAGTGACCAGTGACGAGTGACCAGTGATCAGCGAAAGTGAACAGTGACCAGTGACCAGTGACCAGTGACCAGCGAAAGTGACCAGTGACCAGTGACCAGTGACCAGTGACCAGTGACAAGTGACCTGGGACCAGTGACCAGTGACCAGTGACCAGCGAAAGTGACCAGTGACCAGTGACCAGTGACCAGTGACCAGTGACCAGTGACCAGTGACCAGTGACCAGCGAAATTGACCAGTGACCATTGACCAGTGACCAGTGACCAGTGACCAGTGACAAGTGACCAGTGACCAGTGACCAGCGACCAGTGACCAGTGACCAGCAAAAATGACCAGTGACCAGTGACCAGTGACCAGTGACCAGTGACCAGTGACCAGTGACCAGTGACCAGCGAAAGTGACAAGTGACAAGTGACCTGGGACCAGTGACCAGTGACCAGTGACCAGTGACCAGTGACCAGCGAAATTGACCAGTGACCATTGACCAGTGACCAGTGACCAGTGACCAGTGACAAGTGACCAGTGACCAGTGACCAGCGACCAGTGACCAGTGACCAGTCACCAGTGACCAGCGAAAGTGACCAGTGACGAGTGACCAGTGACAAGTGACCAGTGACCAGTGACCAGTGACCAGTGACCAGTGACCAGTGACTAGTGACCAGCAACCAGTGACCAGTGACCAGTGACCAGTGCCAACGACCAGTGACCAGTGACCATTGACCAGTGACCAGCGAAAGTGACCAGGGACCAGTGACCAGTGACCAGTGACCAGTGACCAGTGACCAGTGACCAGTGACCAGTGACAAGTGACCAGTGACCAGTGACCAGTGATCAGTGACCAGTGAACAGTGACCAGTGACCAGTGACCAGTGACCAGCGAAAATGACCAGTGACCAGTGACCAGTGACCAGCGAAATTGACCAGTGACCAGTGACCAGTGAACAGTGACAAGTGACCAGTGACAAGTGACCAACGAAAGTGACCAGTGAACAGTGACCAGGGACCAGTGACCAGTGACGAGTGAGCAGTGACCAGCGAAAGTGAACAGTGAGCAGTGACCAGTGACCAGTGACCAGTGACCAGTGACCAGTGACCAGTGACCAGTGACCAGTGACCAGTGCCAACGACCAGTGACCAGTGACCATTGACCAGTGACCAGCGAAAGTGACCAGGGACCAGTGACCAGTGACCAGTGACCAGTGACCAGTGACCAGTGACCAGTGACCAGTGACAAGTGACCTGGGACCAGTGACCAGTGACCAGTGACCAGTGACCAGTGACCAGTGACCAGTGACCAGTGACCAGCGAAAGTGACCAGTGACAAGTGACCAGTGACAAGTGACCAGCAAAATTGACCAGCAAAATTGACCAGTGACCAGTGACCAGTGACCAATGACCAGTGACCAGTGACCAGTGACCAGTGACAAGTGACCAGTGACCAGTGACCAGTGCCAACGACCAGTGACCAGTGACAAGTGACCAGTGACCAGTGACCAGTGATCAGTGACCAGTGAACAGTGACCAGTGACCAGTGACCAGTGACCAGCGAAAATGACCAGTGACCAGTGACCAGTGACCAGCGAAATTGACCAGTGACCAGTGACCAGTGACCAGTGACAAGTGACCAGTGACCAGTGACCAGTGCCAACGACCAGTGACCAGTGACAAGTGACCAGTGACCAGTGACCAGTGATCAGTGACCAGTGAACAGTGACCAGTGACCAGTGACCAGTGACCAGCGAAAATGACCAGTGACCAGTGACCAGTGACCAGCGAAATTGACCAGTGACCAGTGACCAGTGAACAGTGACAAGTGACCAGTGACAAGTGACCAACGAAAGTGACCAGTGAACAGTGACCAGGGACCAGTGACCAGTGACGAGTGACCAGTGACCAGCGAAAGTGAACAGTGAGCAGTGACCAGTGACCAGTGACCAGTGACCAGTGACCAGCGAAAGTGACCAGTGACCAGTGACCAGTGACCAGTAACCAGTGAACAGTGACAAGTGACATGGGACCAGTGACCAGTGACCAGTGACCAGTGACCAGTGACCAGTGACAAGTGACCAGTGACAAGTGACCAGTGACCAGTGACCGGTGACCAGTGACCAGTGACCAGTGACCAGTGACGAGTGACCAGTGATCAGCGAAAGTGAACAGTGACCAGTGACCAGTGACCAGTGACCAGCGAAAGTGACCAGTGACCAGTGACCAGTGACCAGTGACCAGCGACCAGTGACCAGTGACCAGCAAAAATGACCAGTGACCAGTGACCAGTGACCAGTGACCAGTGACCAGTGACCTGGGACCAGTGACCAGTGACCAGTGACCAGCGAAAGTGACCAGTGACCAGTGACCAGTGACCAGTGACCAGTGACCAGTGACCAGTGACCAGTGACCAGCGAAATTGACCAGTGACCATTGACCAGTGACCAGTGACCAGTGACCAGTGACAAGTGACCAGTGACCAGTGACCAGTGACCAGCGACCAGTGACCAGTGACCAGCAAAAATGACCAGTGACCAGTGACCAGTGACCAGTGACCAGTGACCAGTGACCAGTGACCAGTGACCAGTGACAAGTGACCAGTGACCAGTGACCAGTGATCAGTGACCAGTGAACAGTGACCAGTGACCAGTGACCAGTGACCAGCGAAAATGACCAGTGACCAGTGACCAGTGACCAGCCAAATTGACCAGTGACCAGAGACCAGTGAACAGTGACAAGTGACCAGTGACAAGTGACCAACGAAAGTGGCCAGTGAAAAGTGACCAGGGACCAGTGACCAGTGACGAGTGACCAGTGACCAGCGAAAGTGAACAGTGAGCAGTGACCAGTGACCAGTGACCAGTGACCAGTGACCAGCGAAAGTGACCAGTGACCAGTGACCAGTGACCAGTGACCAGTGACCAGTGACAAGTGACCTGGGACCAGTGACCAGTGACCAGTGACCAGTGACCAGCGAAATTGACCAGTGACCAGTGACCAGTGACCAGTCACCAGTGACCAGCGACCAGTGACCAGTGACCAGTGACCAGCGAAAATGACCAGTGACCAGTGACCAGTGACCAGCGAAATTGACCAGTGACCAGTGACCAGTGAACAGTGACAAGTGACCAGTGACAAGTGACCAACGAAAGTGGCCAGTGAACAGTGACCAGGGACCAGTGACCAGTGACGAGTGACCAGTGACCAGCGAAAGTGAACAGTGAGCAGTGACCAGTGACCAGTGACCATTGACCAGTGACCAGCGAAAGTGACCAGGGACCAGTGACCAGTGACCAGTGACCAGTGACCAGTGACCAGTGACCAGTGACCAGTGACTTGTGACCAGTGACCAGCGAAAATGACCAGTGACCAGTGACCAGTGACCAGCGAAATTGACCAGTGACCAGTGACCAGTGAACAGTGACAAGTGACCAGTGACAAGTGACCAACGAAAGTGACCAGTGAACAGTGACCAGGGACCAGTGACCAGTGACGAATGACCAGTGACCAGCGAAAGTGAACAGTGAGCAGAGACCAGTGACCAGTGACCAGTGACCAGTGACCAGCGAAATTGACCAGTGACCAGTGACCAGTGACCAGTCACCAGTGACCAGCGACCAGTGACCAGAGACCAGTAACCAGTGACCAGTGACCAGTGACCACTGACCAGCGAAAGTGACCAGTGAACAGTGACCAGTGACCAGTGACCAGTGACCTGTGACCAGTGACCAGTGACCAGTGACCAGTGACCAGTGACCAGCGAAAGTGACCAGTGACGAGTGACCAGTGACAAGTGACCAGTGACCAGTGACCAGTGACCAGTGACCAGTGACTAGTGACCAGCAACCAGTGACCAGTGACCAGTGACCAGTGCCAACGACCAGTGACCAGTGACCATTGACCAGTGACCAGCGAAAGTGACCAGGGACAAGTGACCAGTGACCAGTGACCAGTGACCAGTGACCAGTGACCAGTGACCAGTGACCAGTGACCAGTGACCAGTGACCAGTGACCAGTGACAAGTGACCAGTGACCAGTGACCAGTGATCAGTGACCAGTGAACAGTGACCAGTGACCAGTGACCAGTGACCAGCGAAAATGACCAGTGACCAGTGACCAGTGACCAGCGAAATTGACCAGTTACCAGTGGCCAGTGACCAGTGACCAGTGACCAGTGACAAGTGACCAGTGACCAGTGACCAGTGATCAGTGACCAGTGAACAGTGACCAGTGACCAGTGACCAGTGACCAGCGAAAATGACCAGTGACCAGTGACCAGTGACCAGTGACTAGCCAAATTGAGCAGTGAGCAGTGACCAGTGACCAGTGACCAGTGACCAGTGACCAGTGACCAGCGAAATTGACCAGCGACCATTGACCAGTGACCAGCGAAAGTAACCAGTGACGAGTGACCTGTGACAAGTGACCAGTGACCAGCGACCAGTGACCAGCGAAAGTGACCAGTGACCAGTGACCAGTGACCAGCGACCAGTGACCAGTGACCAGTGACCAGTGACCATTGACCAGCAAAATTGACCAGCAAAATTGACCAGTGACAAGTGACCAGTGACCAATGACCAGTGACCAGTGACCAGTGACCAGTGACAAGTGACCAGTGACCAGTGACCAGTGACCAGTGACCAGTGACCAGTGCCAACGACCAGTGACCAGTGACCATTGACCAGTGACCAGCGAATGTGACCAGGGACCAGTGACCAGTGACCAGTGACCAGTGACCAGTGACCAGTGAACAGTGACCAGTGACCAGTGACCAGTGACCAGTGACCAGTGACAAGTGACCAGTGACCAGTGACCAGTGATCAGTGACCAGTGAACAGTGACCAGTGACCAGTGACCAGCGAAAATGACCAGTGACCAGTGACCAGTGACCAGCGAAATTGACCTGTGACCAGTGACCAGTGAACAGTGACCAGTGACCATTGACCAGTGACCAGCGAAAGTGACCAGGGACCAGTGACCAGTGATCAGTGACCAGTGACCAGTGACCAGTGACCAGTGACCAGTGACCAGTGACCAGTGACCAGTGACCAGTGACCAGTGACCAGTGACAAGTGACCAGTGACCAGTGACCAGTGATCAGTGACCAGTGAACAGTGACCAGTGACCAGTGACCAGTGACCAGCGAAAATGACCAGTGACCAGTGACCAGTGACCAGCGAAATTGACCAGTGACCAGTGACCAGTGACCAGTGACCAGTGACCAGTGACAAGTGACCAGTGACCAGTGACCAGTGATCAGTGACCAGTGAACAGTGACCAGTGACCAGTGACCAGTGACCAGCGAAAATGACCAGTGACCAGTGACCAGTGACCAGTGACTAGCCAAATTGAGCAGTGAGCAGTGACCAGTGACCAGTGACCAGTGACCAGTGACCAGTGACCAGCGAAATTGACCAGCGACCATTGACCAGTGACCAGCGAAAGTAACCAGTGACGAGTGACCTGTGACAAGTGACCAGTGACCAGCGACCAGTGACCAGCGAAAGTGACCAGTGACCAGTGACCAGTGACCAGCGACCAGTGACCAGTGACCAGTGACCAGTGACCAGTGACCAGCAAAATTGACCAGCAAAATTGACCAGTGACCAGTGACCAGTGACCAATGACCAGTGACCAGTGACCAGTGACCAGTGACAAGTGACCAGTGACCAGTGACCAGTGACCAGTGACCAGTGACCAGTGCCAACGACCAGTGACCAGTGACCATTGACCAGTGACCAGCGAAAGTGACCAGGGACCAGTGACCAGTGACCAGTGACCAGTGAACAGTGACCAGTGACCAGTGACCAGTGACCAGTGACCAGTGACAAGTGACCAGTGACCAGTGACCAGTGATCAGTGACCAGTGAACAGTGACCAGTGACCAGTGACCAGTGACCAGCGAAAATGACCAGTGACCAGTGACCAGTGACCAGCGAAATTGACCTGTGACCAGTGACCAGTGAACAGTGACAAGTGACCAGTGACAAGTGACCAACGAAAGTGACAAGTGAACAGTGACCAGGGACCAGTGACCAGTGACCAGTGACCAGTGACCAGCGACCAGTGACCAGTGACCAGTGACCAGTGACCAGTGACCAGTGACCAGTGACAAGTGACCAGTGACCAGCTGCCAGTGACCAGTGACCAGTGACCAGTGATCAGTGACCAGCGAAAGTGACCAGTGACCAGTGACCAGTGACCAGTGACCAGTGACCAGTGACCAGTGACCAGTGACCAGTGACAAGTGACCAGTGACCAGCGACCAGTGACCAGTGACCAGTGACCAGTGACCAGTGACCAGCGAAAGTGACCAGTGACCAGGGACCAGTGACCAGTGACCAGCGAAATTGACCAGTGACCAGTGACCAGTGACCAGTGACAAGTGACCAGTGACCAGTGACCAGTGACCAGTGACCAGTGACCAGTGACCAGTGACCAGTGACCAGTGACCAGTGAACAGTGACAAGTGACCAGTGACAAGTGACCAACGAAAGTGACCAGTGAACAGTGACCAGGGACCAGTGACCAGTGACGAGTGACCAGTGACCAGCGAAAGTGAACAGTGAGCAGTGACCAGTGACCAGTGACCAGTGACCAGTGACCAGCGAAAGTGACCAGTGACCAGTGACCAGTGACCAGTGACCAGTGACCAGTGACCAGTGACAAGTGACCTGGGACCAGTGACCAGTGACCAGTGACCAGTGACCAGCGAAATTGACCAGTGACCAGTGACCAGTGACCAGTCACCAGTGACCAGCGACCAGTGACCAGAGACCAGTAACCAGTGACCAGTGACCAGTGACCACTGACCAGCGAAAGTGACCAGTGAACAGTGACCAGTGACCAGTGACCAGTGACCTGTGACCAGTGACCAGTGACCAGTGACCAGTGACCAGTGACCAGCGAAAGTGACCAGTGACGAGTGACCAGTGACAAGTGACCAGTGACCAGTGACCAGTGACCAGTGACCAGTGACTAGTGACCAGCAACCAGTGACCAGTGACCAGTGACCAGTGCCAACGACCAGTGACCAGTGACCATTGACCAGTGACCAGCGAAAGTGACCAGGGACCAGTGACCAGTGACCAGGGACCAGTGACCAGTGACCAGTGAACAGTGACCAGTGACCAGTGACCAGTGTCCAGTGACCAGTGACCAGTGACCAGTGACCAGTGACAAGTGACCAGTGACCAGTGACCAGTGATCAGTGACCAGTGAACAGTGACCAGTGACCAGTGACCAGTGACCAGCGAAAATGACCAGTGACCAGTGACCAGTGACCAGCGAAATTGACCAGTGACCAGTGACCAGTGACCAGTGACCAGCAAAATTGACCAGCAAAATTGACCAGTGACCAGTGACCAGTGACCAATGACCAGTGACCAGTGACCAGTGACCAGTGACAAGTGACCAGTGACCAGTGACCAGTGACCAGTGACCAGTGACCAGTGCCAACGACCAGTGACCAGTGACCATTGACCAGTGACCAGCGAAAGTGACCAGGGACCAGTGACCAGTGACCAGTGACCAGTGACCAGTGACCAGTGACCAGTGACCAGTGACCAGTGACCAGTGACCAGTGACAAGTGACCAGTGACCAGTGACCAGTGATCAGTGACCAGTGAACAGTGACCAGTGACCAGTGACCAGTGACCAGCGAAAATGACCAGTGACCAGTGACCAGTGACCAGCGAAATTGACCAGTGACCAGTGACCAGTGAACAGTGACAAGTGACCAGTGACAAGTGACCAACGAAAGTGACCAGTGAACAGTGACCAGGGACCAGTGACCAGTGACCAGTGACCAGCGACCAGTGACCAGTGACCAGTGACCAGTGACCAGTGACCAGTGACCAGTGACCAGTGACAAGTGACCAGTGACCAGCTGCCAGTGACCAGTGACCAGTGACCAGTGACCAGTGACCAGCGAAAGTGACCAGTGACCAGTGACCAGTGACCAGTGACCAGTGACCAGTGACCAGTGACCAGTGACCAGTGACCAGTGACCAGTGACCAGTGACCAGCGAAATTGACCAGCGACCATTGACCAGTGACCAGCGAAAGTGACCAGTGACAAGTGACCAGTGACCAGCGACCAGTGACCAGCGAAAGTGACCAGTGACCAGTGACAAGTGACCAGTGACCTTGACCAGTGACCAGTGACCAGTGACCAGTGACCAGTGACCAGTGACCAGTGACCAGTGACCAGTGACCAGCGAAAGTGACCAGTGACCAGTGACCAGTGACCAGTGACCAGCGACCAGTGACCAGTGACCAGTGACCAGCGAAATTGACCAGCGACCATTGACCAGTGACCAGCGAAAGTGACCAGTGACAAGTGACCAGTGACCAGCGACCAGTGACCAGCGAAAGTGACCAGTGACCAGTGACCAGTGACCAGCGACCAGTGACCAGTGACCAGTGACCAGTGACCAGCAAAATTGACCAGCAAAATTGACCAGTGACCAGTGACCAGTGACCAATGACCAGTGACCAGTGACCAGTGACCAGTGACCAGTGACAAGTGACCAGTGACCAGTGACCAGTGACCAGTGACCAGTGACCAGTGCCAACGACCAGTGACCAGTGACCATTGACCCGTGACCAGCGAAAGTGACCAGGGACCAGTGACCAGTGACCAGTGACCAGTGACCAGTGACCAGTGACCAGTGACCAGTGACCAGTGACCAGTGACCAGTGACCAGTGACCAGTGACAAGTGACCAGTGACCAGTGACCAGTGATCAGTGACCAGTGAACAGTGACCAGTGACCAGTGACCAGTGACCAGCGAAAATGACCAGTGACCAGTGACCAGTGACCAGCGAAATTGACCAGTGACCAGTGACCAGTGAACAGTGACAAGTGACCAGTGACAAGTGACCAACGAAAGTGGCCAGTGAACAGTGACCAGGGACCAGTGACCAGTGACGAGTGACCAGTGACCAGCGAAAGTGAACAGTGAGCAGTGACCAGTGACCAGTGACCAGTGGCCAGTGACCAGCGAAAGTGACCAGTGACCAGTGACCAGTGACCAGTGACCAGTGACCTGTGACAAGTGACCTGGGACCAGTGACCAGTAACCAGTGACCAGCGAAAGTGACCAGTGACCAGTGACCAGTGACCAGTGACCAGTGACCAGTGACCAGTGACCAGTGACCAGCGAAATTGACCAGTGACCATTGACCAGTGACCAGTGACCAGTGACCAGTGACAAGTGACCAGTGACCAGTGACCAGCGACCAGTGACCAGTGCCAACGACCAGTTACCAGTGACCATTGACCAGTGACCAGCGAAAGTGACCAGGGACCAGTGACCAGTGACCAGTGACCAGTGACCAGTGACCAGTGACCAGTGACCAGTGACCAGTGACCAGTGACGAGTGACCAGTGATCAGCGAAAGTGAACAGTGACCAGTGACCAGTGACCAGTGACCAGTGACCAGCGAAAGTGAACAGTGACCAGTGACCAGTGACCAGTGACCAGTGACAAGTGACCAGTGACCAGTGACCAGTGATCAGTGACCAGTGACCAGCGACCAGTGACCAGTGACCAGCAAAAATGACCAGTGACCAGTGACCAGTGACCAGTGACCAGTGACCAGTGACCAGTGACCAGTGACCAGCGAAATTGACCAGTGACCATTGACCAGTGACCAGTGACCAGTGACCAGTGACCAGTGACCAGTGACCAGTGACCAGTGACCAGTGACAAGTGACCAGTGACCAGTGACCAGTGATCAGTGACCAGTGACCAGCGACCAGTGACCAGTGACCAGCAAAAATGACCAGTGACCAGTGACCAGTGACCAGTGACCAGTGACCAGTGACCAGTGACCAGTGACTAGTGACCAGCAACCAGTGACCAGTGACCAGTGACCAGTGCCAACGACCAGTTACCAGTGACCATTGACCAGTGACCAGCGAAAGTGACCAGGGACCAGTGACCAGTGACCAGTGACCAGTGACCAGTGACCAGTGACCAGTGACCAGTGACCAGTGACCAGTGACCAGTGACCAGTGACCAGTGACCAGTGACGAGTGACCAGTGATCAGCGAAAGTGAACAGTGACCAGTGACCAGTGACCAGTGACCAGTGACCAGCGAAAGTGAACAGTGACCAGTGACCAGTGACCAGTGACCAGTGACAAGTGACCTGGGACCAGTGACCAGTGACCAGTGACCAGCGAAAGTGACCAGTGACCAGTGACCAGTGACCAGTGACCAGTGACCAGTGACAAGTGACCTGGGACCAGTGACCAGTGACCAGTGACCAGTGACCAGTGACCAGTGACCAGTGACCAGTGACCAGTGACCAGTGGCCAGTGACAAGTGACCTGGGACCAGTGAAAGTGACCAGTGACCAGTGAACAGTGACCAGCGAAATTGACCAGTGACCAGTGACCAGTGACCAGCGAAATTGACCAGTGACCAGTGACCAGTGACCAGTCACCAGTGACCAGCGACCAGTGACCAGAGACCAGTAACCAGTGACCAGTGACCAGTGACCACTGACCAGCGAAAGTGACCAGTGAACAGTGACCAGTGACCAGTGACCTGTGACCAGTGACCAGTGACCAGTGACCAGTGACCAGTGACCAGTGACCAGCGAAAGTGACCAGTGACGAGTGACCAGTGACAAGTGACCAGTGACCAGTGACCAGTGACCAGTGACTAGTGACCAGCAACCAGTGACCAGTGACCAGTGACCAGTGACCAGCAAAATTGACCAGCAAAATTGACCAGTGACCAGTGACCAGTGACCAGTGACCAGTGACCAGTGACCAGTGACAAGTGACCAGTGACCAGTGACCAGTGCCAACGACCAGTGACCAGTGACAAGTGACCAGTGACCAGTGACCAGTGATCAGTGACCAGTGAACAGTGACCAGTGACCAGTGACCAGTGACCAGCGAAAATGACCAGTGACCAGTGACCAGTGACCAGCGAAATTGACCAGTGACCAGTGACCAGTGAACAGTGACAAGTGACCAGTGACAAGTGACCAACGAAAGTGACCAGTGAACAGTGACCAGGGACCAGTGACCAGTGACGAGTGACCAGTGACCAGCGAAAGTGAACAGTGACCAGTGACCAGTGACCAGTGACCAGTGACCAGTGACCAGCGAAAGTGACCAGTGACCAGTGACCAGTGACCAGTGACAAGTGACCTGGGACCAGTGACCAGTGACCAGTGACCAGTGACCAGTGACCAGTGACCAATGACCAGTGACCAGCGAAAGTGACCAGTGACGAGTGACCAGTGACAAGTGACCAGTGACCAGTGACCAGTGACCAGTGACCAGTGACCAGTGACCAGTGACGAGTGACCAGTGATCAGCGAAAGTGAACAGTGACCAGTGACCAGTGACCAGTGACCAGCGAAAGTGACCAGTGACCAGTGACCAGTGACCAGTGACCAGTGACAAGTGACCTGGGACCAGTGACCAGTGACCAGTGACCAGCGAAAGTGACCAGTGACCAGTGACCAGTGACCAGTGACCAGTGACCAGTGACCAGTGACCAGTGACCAGCGAAATTGACCAGTGACCATTGACCAGTGACCAGTGACCAATGACCAGTGACAAGTGACCAGTGACCAGTGACCAGCGACCAGTGACCAGTGACCAGCAAAAATGACCAGTGACCAGTGACCAGTGACCAGTGACCAGTGACCAGTGACCAGTGACCAGTGACCAGCGAAAGTGACAAGTGACAAGTGACCTGGGACCAGTGACCAGTGACCAGTGACCAGTGACCAGTGACCAGCGAAATTGACCAGTGACCATTGACCAGTGACCAGTGACCAGTGACCAGTGACAAGTGACCAGTGACCAGTGACCAGCGACCAGTGACCAGTGACCAGTGACCAGTGACCAGCGAAAGTGACCAGTGACGAGTGACCAGTGACAAGTGACCAGTGACCAGTGACCAGTGACCAGTGACCAGTGACCAGTGACCAGCAAAATTGACCAGCAAAATTGACCAGTGACCAGTGACCAGTGACCAATGACCAGTGACCAGTGACCAGTGACCAGTGACAAGTGACCAGTGACCAGTGACCAGTGCCAACGACCAGTGACCAGTGACAAGTGACCAGTGACCAGTGACCAGTGATCAGTGACCAGTGAACAGTGACCAGTGACCAGTGACCAGTGACCAGCGAAAATGACCAGTGACCAGTGACCAGTGACCAGCGAAATTGACCAGTGACCAGTGACCAGTGAACAGTGACAAGTGACCAGTGACAAGTGACCAACGAAAGTGACCAGTGAACAGTGACCAGGGACCAGTGACCAGTGACGAGTGACCAGTGACCAGCGAAAGTGAACAGTGAGCAGTGACCAGTGACCAGTGACCAGTGACCACTGACCAGCGAAAGTGACCAGTGACCAGTGACCAGTGACCAGTGACCAGTGACCAGTGACAAGTGACCTGGGACCAGTGACCAGTGACCAGTGACCAGTGACCAGTGACCAGTGACCAGTGACCAGTGACCAGCGAAAGTGACCAGTGACGAGTGACCAGTGACAAGTGACCAGTGACCAGTGACCAGTGACCAGTGACCAGTGACGAGTGACCAGTGATCAGCGAAAGTGAACAGTGACCAGTGACCAGTGACCAGTGACCAGCGAAAGTGACCAGTGACCAGTGACCAGTGACCAGTGACCAGTGACCAGTGACAAGTGACCAGTGACCAGTGACCAGTGACCAGTGACCAGCGAAAGTGACCAGTGACCAGTGACCAGTGACCAGTGACCAGTGACCAGCGAAATTGACCAGTGACCATTGACCAGTGACCAGTGACCAGTGACCAGTGACAAGTGACCAGTGACCAGTGACCAGCGACCAGTGACCAGTGACCAGTGACCAGTGACCAGCGAAAGTGACCAGTGACGAGTGACCAGTGACAAGTGACCAGTGACCAGTGACCAGTGACCAGTGACCAGTGACTAGTGACCAGCAACCAGTGACCAGTGACCAGTGCCAACGACCAGTGACCAGTGACCATTGACCAGTGACCAGCGAAAGTGACCAGGGACCAGTGACCAGTGACCAGTGACCAGTGACCAGTGACCAGTGACCAGTGACCAGTGACCAGTGACAAGTGACCAGTGACCAGTGACCAGTGATCAGTGACCAGTGAACAGTGACCAGTGACCAGTGACCAGTGACCAGCGAAAATGACCAGTGACCAGTGACCAGTGACCAGCGAAATTGACCAGTGACCAGTGACCAGTGAACAGTGACAAGTGACCAGTGACAAGTGACCAACGAAAGTGACCAGTGACCAGTGACCAGTGACCAGTGACCAGTGACCAGTGCCAACGACCAGTGACCAGTGACCATTGACCAGTGACCAGCGAAAGTGACCAGGGACCAGTGACCAGTGACCAGTGACCAGTGACCAGTGACCAGTGACCAGTGACCAGTGACCAGTGACCAGTGACAAGTGACCAGTGACCAGTGACCAGTGACCAGTGACCAGTGACCAGCGAAAGTGACCAGTGACCAGGGACCAGTGACCAGTGACCAGCGAAATTGACCAGTGACCAGTGACCAGTGACCAGTGACAAGTGACCAGTGACCAGTGACCAGTGACCAGTGACCAGTGACCAGTGCCAACGACCAGTGACCAGTGACCATTGACCAGTGACCAGCGAAAGTGACCAGGGACCAGTGACCAGTGACCAGTGACCAGTGACCAGTGACCAGTGACCAGTGACCAGTGAAAGTGACCAGTGACCAGTGACCAGTGACCAGTGACCAGTGACCAGTGACCAGTGACCAGTGACCAGCGAAAGTGACAAGTGACAAGTGACCTGGGACCAGTGACCAGTGACAAGTGACCAGTGACCAGCGACCAGTGACCAGTGACCAGTGACCAGTGACCAGTGACCAGCGAAAGTGACCAGTGACCAGGGACCAGTGACCAGTGACCAGCGAAATTGACCAGTGACCAGTGACCAGTGACCAGTGACAAGTGACCAGTGACCAGTGACCAGTGACCAGTGACCAGTGACCAGTGCCAACGACCAGTGACCAGTGACCATTGACCAGTGACCAGCGAAAGTGACCAGGGACCAGTGACCAGTGACCAGTGACCAGTGACCAGTGACCAGTGACCAGTGACCAGTGAAAGTGACCAGTGACCAGTGACCAGTGACCAGTGACCAGTGACCAGTGACAAGTGACCTGGGACCAGTGAAAGTGACCAGTGACCAGTGAACAGTGACCAGCGAAATTGACCAGTTTCCAGTGACCAGTGATAAGTGACCAGTGACCAGTGACCAGCGAAAGTGACCAGTGAACAGTGATCAGCGAAATTGACCAGTGACCATTAACCAGTGACCAGCGAAAGTGACCAGTGACGAGTGACCAGTGACAAGTGACCAGTGACAAGTGACCAGTTACCACTGACCAGTGACCAGTGACCAGCGACCAGTGACCAGTGACCAGTGACCAGTGACCAGTGACCAGTGACCACTGACCAGCGAAAGTGACCAGTGAACAGTGACCAGTGACCAGTGACCAGTGACCTGTGACCAGTGACCAGTGACCAGTGACCAGTGACCAGTGACCAGCGAAAGTGACCAGTGACGAGTGACCAGTGACAAGTGACCAGTGACCAGTGACCAGTGACCAGTGACCAGTGACCAGTGACTAGTGACCAGCAACCAGTGACCAGTGACCAGTGACCAGTGCCAACGACCAGTGACCAGTGACCATTGACCAGTGACCAGCGAAAGTGACCAGGGACCAGTGACCAGTGACCAGTGACCAGTGACCAGTACCCAGTGACCAGTGACCAGTGACCAGTGACCAGTGACCAGTGACCAGTGACCAGTGACCAGTGACCAGTGACAAGTGACCAGTGACCAGTGACCAGTGATCAGTGACCAGTGACCAGCGAAATTGACCAGTGACCAGTGACCAGTGAACAGTGACAAGTGACCAGTGACAAGTGACCAGTGACCAGTGACCAGTGACCAGTGACCAGTGACCAGTGACCAGTGACCAGTGACCAGTGACCAGTGACCAGTGACCAGTGACCAGTGACCAGTGACCACTGACAAGCGAAAGTGACCAGTGAACAGTGACCAGTGATCAGTGACCAGTGAACAGTGACCAGTGACCAGTGACCAGTGACCAGCGAAAATGACCAGTGACCAGTGACCAGTGACCAGCGAAATTGACCAGTGACCAGTGACCAGTGAACAGTGACAAGTGACCAGTGACAAGTGACCAACGAAAGTGACCAGTGAACAGTGACCAGGGACCAGTGACCAGTGACGAGTGACCAGTGACCAGCGAAAGTGAACAGTGAGCAGTGACCAGTGACCAGTGACCAGTGACCAGTGACCAGTGACCAGTGACCAGTGACCAGTGACCAGTGCCAACGACCAGTGACCAGTGACCATTGAGCAGTGACCAGCGAAAGTGACCAGGGACCAGTGACCAGTGACCAGTGACCAGTGACCAGTGACCAGTGACAAGTGACCAGTGACAAGTGACCAACGAAAGTGACCAGTGAACAGTGACCAGGGACCAGTGACCAGTGACGAGTGACCAGTGACCAGCGAAAGTGACCAGTGACCAGTGACCAGTGACCAGTGACCAGTGACCAGTGACAAGTGACCAGTGACCAGTGACCAGTGATCAGTGACCAGTGAACAGTGACCAGTGACCAGTGACCAGTGACCAGCGAAAATGACCAGTGACCAGTGACCAGTGACCAGTGACCAGTGAACAGTGACAAGTGACCAGTGACAAGTGACCAACGAAAGTGACCAGTGAACAGTGACCAGGGACCAGTGACCAGTGACGAGTGACCAGTGACCAGCGAAAGTGAACAGTGAGCAGTGACCAGTGACCAGTGACCAGTGACCAGTGACCAGTGACCAGTGACCAGTGAGCAGTGACCAGCGAAATTGACCGGTTTCCAGTGACCAGTGACAAGTGACCAGTGACCAGTGACCAGCGAAAGTGACCAGTGACGAGTGACCAGTGACAAGTGACCAGTGACAAGTGACCAGTAACCACTGACCAGTGACCAGTGACCAGCGACCAGTGACCAGTGACCAGTGACCAGGGACCAGTGACCAGCGAAAGTGACCAGTGACCAGTGACCAGTGACCAGTGAACAGCGAAAGTGACCAGTGACCAGTGACCAGTGACCAGTGACCAGCGAAAGTGACCAGGGACAAGCGACCAGTGACCAGTGACCAGTGACCAGTGACCAGTGACCAGTGACCAGTGACCAGTGACCAGTCACCAGCGACAAGTGACCAGTGACCAGTGACCAGTGACCACTGACCAGCGAAAGTGACCAGTGACCAGGGACCAGTGACCAGTGACCAGCAAAATTGACCAGTGACCAGTGACCAGTGACCAGTGACCAATGACCAGTGACCGGTGACCAGTGACCAGTGACCAGTGACCAGTGACCAGTGACCAGTGACCAGTGACCAGCGAAAGTGACCAGTGACCAGTGACCAGTGACCAGGGACCAGTGACAAGTGACCAGTGACCAGCGACCAGTGACCAGTGACCAGTGACCAGTGACCAGTGACCAGCGAAAGTGACCAGTGACCAGGGACCAGTGACCAGTGACCAGCGAAATTGACCAGTGACCAGTGACCAGTGACCAGTGACAAGTGACCAGTGACCAGTGACCAGTGACCAGTGACCAGTGACCAGTGCCAACGACCAGTGACCAGTGACCATTGACCAGTGACCAGCGAAAGTGACCAGGGACCAGTGACCAGTGACCAGTGACCAGTGACCAGTGACCAGTGACCAGTGACCAGTGACCAGTGACCAGTGACCAGTGACCAGTGACAAGTGACCAGTGACCACTGACCAGCGAAAGTGACCAGGGACCAGTGACCAGTGACCAGTGACCAGTGACCAGTGACCAGTGACCAGTGACCAGTGACCAGTGACCAGTGACCAGTGACCAGTGACCAGTGACCAGTGACAAGTGACCAGTGACCAGTGACCAGTGATCAGTGACCAGTGAACAGTGACCAGTGACCAGTGACCAGTGACCAGCGAAAATGACCAGTGACCAGTGACCAGTGACCAGTGACCAGCGAAATTGACCAGTGACCAGTGACCAGTGAACAGTGACAAGTGACCAGTGACAAGTGACCAACGAAAGTGACCAGTGAACAGTGACCAGGGACCAGTGACCAGTGACGAGTGACCAGTGACCAGCGAAAGTGAACAGTGAGCAGTGACCAGTGACCAGTGACCAGTGACCAGTGAGCAGTGACCAGCGAAATTGACCGGTTTCCAGTGACCAGTGACAAGTGACCAGTGACCAGTGACCAGCGAAAGTGACCAGTGACGAGTGACCAGTGACAAGTGACCAGTGACAAGTGACCAGTAACCACTGACCAGTGACCAGTGACCAGCGACCAGTGACCAGTGACCAGTGACCAGGGACCAGTGACCAGCGAAAGTGACCAGTGACCAGTGACCAGTGACCAGTGACCAGTGACCAGTGACCACTGACCAGCGAAAGTGACCAGTGACCAGGGACCAGTGACCAGTGACCAGCAAAATTGACCAGTGACCAGTGACCAGTGACCAGTGACCAATGACCAGTGACCGGTGACCAGTGACCAGTGACCAGTGACCAGTGACCAGTGACCAGTGACCAGTGACCAGCGAAAGTGACCAGTGACCAGTGACCAGTGACCAGGGACCAGTGACAAGTGACCAGTGACCAGCGACCAGTGACCAGTGACCAGTGACCAGTGACCAGTGACCAGCGAAAGTGACCAGTGACCAGGGACCAGTGACCAGTGACCAGCGAAATTGACCAGTGACCAGTGACCAGTGACCAGTGACAAGTGACCAGTGACCAGTGACCAGTGACCAGTGACCAGTGACCAGTGCCAACGACCAGTGACCAGTGACCATTGACCAGTGACCAGCGAAAGTGACCAGGGACCAGTGACCAGTGACCAGTGACCAGTGACCAGTGACCAGTGACCAGTGACCAGTGACCAGTGACCAGTGACAAGTGACCAGTGACCAGTGACCAGTGATCAGTGACCAGTGAACAGTGACCAGTGACCAGTGACCAGCGACCAGTGACCAGTGACCAGTGACCAGGGACCAGTGACCAGCGAAAGTGACCAGTGACCAGTGACCAGTGACCAGTGAACAGCGAAAGTGACCAGTGACCAGTGACCTGTGACCTGTGACCAGTGACCAGTGACCAGTGACGAGCGAAATGGACCAGTGACCAGTGTCCAGTGACCAGTGACCAGTGATAAGTGACCAGTGACCAGTGACCAGTGACCATTGACCAGTGACCAGTGACCAGTGACCAGCGAAAGTGACCAGGGACAAGCGACCAGTGACCAGTGACCAGTGACCAGTGACCAGTGACCAGTGACCAGTGACCAGTGACCAGCGACCAGTGACCAGCGAAAGTGACCAGTGACCAGTGACCAGTGACCAGTGACCAGTGACCAGTGACCAGTGACCAGTGACAAGTGACCTGGGACCAGTGAAAGTGACCAGGGACCAGTGAACAGTGACCAGCGAAATTGACCAGTTTCCAGTGACCAGTGATAAGTGACCAGTGACCAGTGACCAGCGAAAGTGACCAGTGAACAGTGATCAGCGAAATTGACCAGTGACCATTAACCAGTGACCAGCGAAAGTGACCAGTGACGAGTGACCAGTGACAAGTGACCAGTGACAAGTGACCAGTGACCACTGACCAGTGACCAGTGACCAGCGACCAGTGACCAGTGACCAGTGACCGGGGACCTGTGACCAGCGAAAGTGACCAGCGACCAGTGACCAGTGACCAGTGACCAGTGACTAGCCAAATTGAGCAGTGACCAGTGACCAGTGACCAGTGACCAGTGACCAGCGAAATTGACCTGCGACCATTGACCAGTGACCAGCGAAAGTGACCAGTGACGAGTGACCTGTGACAAGTGACCAGTGAACAGCGACCAGTGACCAGCGAAAGTGACCAGTGACCAGTGACCAGTGACCAGCGACCAGTGACCTGTGACCAGTGACCAGCAAAATTGACCAGCAAAATTGACCAGTGACCAGTGACAAGTGACCAATGACCAGTGACCAGTGACAAGTGACCAGTGACCAGTGACCAGTGACCAGTGACCAGTGACCAGTGCCAACGACCAGTGACCAGTGACCATTGACCAGTGACCAGCGAAAGTGACAAGGGACCAGTGACCAGTGACCAGTGACCAGTGACCAGTGACCAGTGACCAGTGACCAGTGACCAGTGACCAGTGACCAGTGACCAGTGACAAGTGACCAGTGATCAGTGACCAGTGAACAGTGACCAGTGACTTGTGACCAGTGACCAGCGAAAATGACCAGTGACCAGTGACCAGTGACCAGCGAAATTGACCAGTGACCAGTGACCAGTGATCAGTGACAAGTGACCAGTGACAAGTGATCAACGAAAGTGACCAGTGAACAGTGACCAGGGACCAGTGACCAGTGACGAGTGACCAGTGACCAGCGAAAGTGAACAGTGAGCAGAGACCAGTGACCAGTGACCAGTGACCAGCGAAAGTGACCAGTGACCAGTGACCAGTGACCAGTGACCAGTGACCAGTGACAAGTGACCTGGGACCAGTGACCAGTGACCAGTGACCAGTGACCAGCGAAATTGACCAGTGACCAGTGACCAGTCACCAGTCACCAGTGACCAGCGACCAGTGACCAGAGACCAGTAACCAGTGACCAGTGACCAGTGACCACTGACCAGCGAAAGTGACCAGTGAACAGTGACCAGTGACCAGTGACCAGTGACCTGTGACCAGTGACCAGTGACCAGTGACCAGTGACCAGTGACCAGCGAAAGTGACCAGTGACGAGTGACCAGTGACAAGTGACCAGTGACCAGTGACCAGTGACCAGTGACCAGTGACTAGTGACCAGCAACCAGTGACCAGTGACCAGTGACCAGTGCCAACGACCAGTGACCAGTGACCATTGACCAGTGACCAGCGAAAGTGACCAGGGACCAGTGACCAGTGACCAGTGACCAGTGACCAGTGACCAGTGACCAGTGACCAGTGACCAGTGACCAGTGACCAGTGACAAGTGACCAGTGACCAGTGACCAGTGATCAGTGACCAGTGAACAGTGACCAGTGACCAGTGACCAGTGACCAGCGAAAATGACCAGTGACCAGCGAAATTGACCAGTGACCAGTGACCAGTGACCAGTGACCAGTGACCAGTGACCAGTGACAAGTGACCAGTGACCAGTGACCAGTGATCAGTGACCAGTGAACAGTGACCAGTGACCAGTGACCAGTGACCAGCGAAAATGACCAGTGACCAGTGACCAGTGACCAGTGACTAGCCAAATTGAGCAGTGAGCAGTGACCAGTGACCAGTGACCAGTGACCAGTGACCAGTGACCAGCGAAATTGACCAGCGACCATTGACCAGTGACCAGCGAAAGTAACCAGTGACGAGTGACCTGTGACAAGTGACCAGTGACCAGCGACCAGTGACCAGCGAAAGTGACCAGTGACCAGTGACCAGTGACCAGCGACCAGTGACCAGTGACCAGTGACCAGCAAAATTGACCAGCAAAATTGACCAGTGACCAGTGACCAGTGACCAATGACCAGTGACCAGTGACCAGTGACCAGTGACAAGTGACCAGTGACCAGTGACCAGTGACCAGTGACCAGTGACCAGTGCCAACGACCAGTGACCAGTGACCATTGACCAGTGACCAGCGAAAGTGACCAGGGACCAGTGACCAGTGACCAGTGACCAGTGACCAGTGACCAGTGAACAGTGACCAGTGACAAGTGACCAGTGACCAGTGACCAGTGATCATTGACCAGTGAACAGTGACCAGTGACCAGTGACCAGTGACCAGCGAAAATGACCAGTGACCAGTGACCAGTGACCAGCGAAATTGACCTGTGACCAGTGACCAGTGAACAGTGACAAGTGACCAGTGACAAGTGACCAACGAAAGTGACAAGTGAACAGTGACCAGGGACCAGTGACCAGTGACCAGTGACCAGCGACCAGTGACCAGTGACCAGTGACCAGTGACCAGTGACCAGTGACCAGTGACAAGTGACCAGTGACCAGCTGCCAGTGACCAGTGACCAGTGACCAGTGATCAGTGACCAGCGAAAGTGACCAGTGACCAGTGACAAGTGACCAGTGACCAGCGACCAGTGACCAGTGACCAGCGAAAGTGACCAGTGACCAGGGACCAGTGACCAGTGACCAGCGAAATTGACCAGTGACCAGTGACCAGTGACCAGTGACAAGTGACCAGTGACCAGTGACCAGTGACCAGTGACCAGTGACCAGTGACCAGTGACCAGTGACCAGCGAAAGTGACCAGTGACCAGTGACCAGTGACCAGTGACCAGCGACCAGTGACCAGTGACCAGTGACCAGCGAAATTGACCAGCGACCATTGACCAGTGACCAGCGAAAGTGACCAGTGACCAGTGACCAGTGACCAGTGACCAGCAAAATTGACCAGCAAAATTGACCAGTGACCAGTGACAAGTGACCAATGACCAGTGACCAGTGACCAGTGACCAGTGACCAGTGACGAGTGACCAGTGACCAGTGCCAACGACCAGTGACCAGTGACCATTGACCAGTGACCAGCGAAAGTGACCAGGGACCAGTGACCAGTGACCAGTGACCAGTGACCAGTGACCAGTGACCAGTGACCAGTGACCAGTGACAAGTGACCAGTGACAAGTGACCAGTGATCAGTGACCAGTGAACAGTGACCAGTGACCAGTGACCAGTGACCAGCGAAAATGACCAGTGACCAGTGACCAGTGACCAGCGAAATTGACCAGTGACCAGTGACCAGTGAGCAGTGACAAGTGACCAGTGACAAGTGACCAACGAAAGTGACCAGTGAACAGTGACCAGGGACCAGTGACCAGTGACGAGTGACCAGTGACCAGCGAAAGTGAACAGTGAGCAGTGACCAGTGACCAGTGACCAGTGACCAGTGACCAGTGACCAGTGACCAGTGACCAGTGACCAGTGAGCAGTGACCAGCGAAATTGACCGGTTTCCAGTGACCAGTGACAAGTGACCAGTGACCAGTGACCAGCGAAAGTGACCAGTGACGAGTGACCAGTGACAAGTGACCAGTGACAAGTGACCAGTAACCACTGACCAGTGACCAGTGACCAGCGACCAGTGACCAGTGACCAGTGACCAGGGACCAGTGACCAGCGAAAGTGACCAGTGACCAGTGACCAGTGACCAGTGAACAGCGAAAGTGACCAGTGACCAGTGACCAATGACAAGTGACCAGTGACCAGTGACGAGCGAAATGGACCAGTGTCCAGTGTCCAGTGACCAGTGACCAGTGATAAGTGACCAGTGACCAGTGACCAGTGACCATTGACCAGTGACCAGTGACCAGTGACCAGCGAAAGTGACCAGGGACAAGCGACCAGTGACCAGTGACCAGTGACCAGTGACCAGTGACCAGTGACCAGTGACCAGTGACCAGTGACCAGCGACCAGTGACCAGTGACCAGTGACCAGTGACCAGTGACCAGTGACCACTGACCAGCGAAAGTGACCAGTGACCAGGGACCAGTGACCAGTGACCAGCAAAATTGACCAGTGACCAGTGACCAGTGACCAGTGACCAATGACCAGTGACCGGTGACCAGTGACCAGTGACCAGTGACCAGTGACCAGTGACCAGTGACCAGTGACCAGCGAAAGTGACCAGTGACCAGTGACCAGTGACCAGGGACCAGTGACAAGTGACCAGTGACCAGCGACCAGTGACCAGTGACCAGTGACCAGTGACCAGCAAAATTGACCAGCAAAATTGACCAGTGACCAGTGACCAGTGACCAATGACCAGTGACCAGTGACCAGTGACCAGTGACAAGTGACCAGTGACCAGTGACCAGTGCCAACGACCAGTGACCAGTGACAAGTGACCAGTGACCAGTGACCAGTGATCAGTGACCAGTGAACAGTGACCAGTGACCAGTGACCAGTGACCAGCGAAAATGACCAGTGACCAGTGACCAGTGACCAGCGAAATTGACCAGTGACCAGTGACCAGTGAACAGTGACAAGTGACCAGTGACAAGTGACCAACGAAAGTGACCAGTGAACAGTGACCAGGGACCAGTGACCAGTGACGAGTGACCAGTGACCAGCGAAAGTGAACAGTGAGCAGTGACCAGTGACCAGTGACCACTGACCAGCGAAAGTGACCAGTGACCAGTGACCAGTGACCAGTGACCAGTGACCAGTGACAAGTGACCTGGGACCAGTGACCAGTGACCAGTGACCAGTGACCAGTGACCAGTGACCAGTGACCAGTGACCAGCGAAAGTGACCAGTGACGAGTGACCAGTGACAAGTGACCAGTGACCAGTGACCAGTGACCAGTGACCAGTGACCAGTGACCAGTGACCAGTGACGAGTGACCAGTGATCAGCGAAAGTGAACAGTGACCAGTGACCAGTGACCAGTGACCAGCGAAAGTGACCAGTGACCAGTGACCAGTGACCAGTGACCAGTGACAAGTGACCTGGGACCAGTGACCAGTGACCAGTGACCAGCGAAACTGACCAGTGACCAGTGACCAGTGACCAGTGACCAGTGACCAGTGACCAGTGACCAGTGACCAGCGAAATTGACCAGTGACCATTGACCAGTGACCAGTGACCAGTGACCAGTGACAAGTGACCAGTGACCAGTGACCAGCGACCAGTGACCAGTGACCAGCAAAAATGACCAGTGACCAGTGACCAGTGACCAGTGACCAGTGACCAGTGACCAGTGACCAGCGAAAGTGACAAGTGACAAGTGACCTGGGACCAGTGACCAGTGACCAGTGACCAGTGACCAGTGACCAGTGACCAGCGAAATTGACCAGTGACCATTGACCAGTGACCAGTGACCAGTGACCAGTGACAAGTGACCAGTGACCAGTGACCAGCGACCAGTGACCAGTGACCAGTGACCAGTGACCAGCGAAAGTGACCAGTGACGAGTGACCAGTGACAAGTGACCAGTGACCAGTGACCAGTGACCAGTGACCAGTGACCAGCAAAATTGACCAGCAAAATTGACCAGTGACCAGTGACCAGTGACCAATGACCAGTGACCAGTGACCAGTGACCAGTGACAAGTGACCAGTGACCACTGACCAGTGCCAACGACCAGTGACCAGTGACAAGTGACCAGTGACCAGTGACCTGTGATCAGTGACCAGTGAACAGTGACCAGTGACCAGTGACCAGTGACCAGCGAAAATGACCAGTGACCAGTGACCAGTGACCAGCGAAATTGACCAGTGACCAGTGACCAGTGAACAGTGACAAGTGACCAGTGACAAGTGACCAACGAAAGTGACCAGTGAACAGTGACCAGGGACCAGTGACCAGTGACGAGTGACCAGTGACCAGCGAAAGTGAACAGTGAGCAGTGACCAGTGACCAGTGACCAGTGACCACTGACCAGCGAAAGTGACCAGTGACCAGGGACCAGTGACCAGTGACCAGCAAAATTGACCAGTGACCAGTGATCAGTGACCAGTGAACAGTGACCAGTGACCAGTGACCAGTGACCAGCGAAAATGACCAGTGACCAGTGACCAGTGACCAGTGACTAGCCAAATTGAGCAGTGAGCAGTGACCAGTGACCAGTGACCAGTGACCAGTGACCAGTGACCAGCGAAATTGACCAGCGACCATTGACCAGTGACCAGCGAAAGTAACCAGTGACGAGTGACCTGTGACAAGTGACCAGTGACCAGCGACCAGTGACCAGCGAAAGTGACCAGTGACCAGTGACCAGTGACCAGCGACCAGTGACCAGTGACCAGTGACCAGCAAAATTGACCAGCAAAATTGACCAGTGACCAGTGACCAGTGACCAATGACCAGTGACCAGTGACCAGTGACCAGTGACAAGTGACCAGTGACCAGTGACCAGTGACCAGTGACCAGTGACCAGTGCCAACGACCAGTGACCAGTGACCATTGACCAGTGACCAGCGAAAGTGACCAGGGACCAGTGACCAGTGACCAGTGACCAGTGACCAGTGACCAGTGAACAGTGACCAGTGACAAGTGACCAGTGACCAGTGACCAGTGATCATTGACCAGTGAACAGTGACCAGTGACCAGTGACCAGTGACCAGCGAAAATGACCAGTGACCAGTGACCAGTGACCAGCGAAATTGACCTGTGACCAGTGACCAGTGAACAGTGACAAGTGACCAGTGACAAGTGACCAACGAAAGTGACAAGTGAACAGTGACCAGGGACCAGTGACCAGTGACCAGTGACCAGCGACCAGTGACCAGTGACCAGTGACCAGTGACCAGTGACCAGTGACCAGTGACAAGTGACCAGTGACCAGCTGCCAGTGACCAGTGACCAGTGACCAGTGATCAGTGACCAGCGAAAGTGACCAGTGACCAGTGACAAGTGACCAGTGACCAGCGACCAGTGACCAGTGACCAGCGAAAGTGACCAGTGACCAGGGACCAGTGACCAGTGACCAGCGAAATTGACCAGTGACCAGTGACCAGTGACCAGTGACAAGTGACCAGTGACCAGTGACCAGTGACCAGTGACCAGTGACCAGCGAAAGTGACCAGTGACCAGTGACCAGTGACCAGTGACCAGCGACCAGTGACCAGTGACCAGTGACCAGCGAAATTGACCAGCGACCATTGACCAGTGACCAGCGAAAGTGACCAGTGACCAGTGACCAGTGACCAGTGACCAGCAAAATTGACCAGCAAAATTGACCAGTGACCAGTGACAAGTGACCAATGACCAGTGACCAGTGACCAGTGACCAGTGACCAGTGACGAGTGACCAGTGACCAGTGCCAACGACCAGTGACCAGTGACCATTGACCAGTGACCAGCGAAAGTGACCAGGGACCAGTGACCAGTGACCAGTGACCAGTGACCAGTGACCAGTGACCAGTGACCAGTGACCAGTGACAAGTGACCAGTGACAAGTGACCAGTGATCAGTGACCAGTGAACAGTGACCAGTGACCAGTGACCAGTGACCAGCGAAAATGACCAGTGACCAGTGACCAGTGACCAGCGAAATTGACCAGTGACCAGTGACCAGTGAGCAGTGACAAGTGACCAGTGACAAGTGACCAACGAAAGTGACCAGTGAACAGTGACCAGGGACCAGTGACCAGTGACGAGTGACCAGTGACCAGCGAAAGTGAACAGTGAGCAGTGACCAGTGACCAGTGACCAGTGACCAGTGACCAGTGACCAGTGACCAGTGACCAGTGAGCAGTGACCAGCGAAATTGACCGGTTTCCAGTGACCAGTGACAAGTGACCAGTGACCAGTGACCAGCGAAAGTGACCAGTGACGAGTGACCAGTGACAAGTGACCAGTGACAAGTGACCAGTAACCACTGACCAGTGACCAGTGACCAGCGACCAGTGACCAGTGACCAGTGACCAGGGACCAGTGACCAGCGAAAGTGACCAGTGACCAGTGACCAGTGACCAGTGAACAGCGAAAGTGACCAGTGACCAGTGACCAATGACAAGTGACCAGTGACCAGTGACGAGCGAAATGGACCAGTGTCCAGTGTCCAGTGACCAGTGACCAGTGATAAGTGACCAGTGACCAGTGACCAGTGACCATTGACCAGTGACCAGTGACCAGTGACCAGCGAAAGTGACCAGGGACAAGCGACCAGTGACCAGTGACCAGTGACCAGTGACCAGTGACCAGTGACCAGTGACCAGTGACCAGTGACCAGCGACCAGTGACCAGTGACCAGTGACCAGTGACCAGTGACCAGTGACCACTGACCAGCGAAAGTGACCAGTGACCAGGGACCAGTGACCAGTGACCAGCAAAATTGACCAGTGACCAGTGACCAGTGACCAGTGACCAATGACCAGTGACCGGTGACCAGTGACCAGTGACCAGTGACCAGTGACCAGTGACCAGTGACCAGTGACCAGCGAAAGTGACCAGTGACCAGTGACCAGTGACCAGGGACCAGTGACAAGTGACCAGTGACCAGCGACCAGTGACCAGTGACCAGTGACCAGTGACCAGCAAAATTGACCAGCAAAATTGACCAGTGACCAGTGACCAGTGACCAATGACCAGTGACCAGTGACCAGTGACCAGTGACAAGTGACCAGTGACCAGTGACCAGTGCCAACGACCAGTGACCAGTGACAAGTGACCAGTGACCAGTGACCAGTGATCAGTGACCAGTGAACAGTGACCAGTGACCAGTGACCAGTGACCAGCGAAAATGACCAGTGACCAGTGACCAGTGACCAGCGAAATTGACCAGTGACCAGTGACCAGTGAACAGTGACAAGTGACCAGTGACAAGTGACCAACGAAAGTGACCAGTGAACAGTGACCAGGGACCAGTGACCAGTGACGAGTGACCAGTGACCAGCGAAAGTGAACAGTGAGCAGTGACCAGTGACCAGTGACCACTGACCAGCGAAAGTGACCAGTGACCAGTGACCAGTGACCAGTGACCAGTGACCAGTGACAAGTGACCTGGGACCAGTGACCAGTGACCAGTGACCAGTGACCAGTGACCAGTGACCAGTGACCAGTGACCAGCGAAAGTGACCAGTGACGAGTGACCAGTGACAAGTGACCAGTGACCAGTGACCAGTGACCAGTGACCAGTGACCAGTGACCAGTGACCAGTGACGAGTGACCAGTGATCAGCGAAAGTGAACAGTGACCAGTGACCAGTGACCAGTGACCAGCGAAAGTGACCAGTGACCAGTGACCAGTGACCAGTGACCAGTGACAAGTGACCTGGGACCAGTGACCAGTGACCAGTGACCAGCGAAACTGACCAGTGACCAGTGACCAGTGACCAGTGACCAGTGACCAGTGACCAGTGACCAGTGACCAGCGAAATTGACCAGTGACCATTGACCAGTGACCAGTGACCAGTGACCAGTGACAAGTGACCAGTGACCAGTGACCAGCGACCAGTGACCAGTGACCAGCAAAAATGACCAGTGACCAGTGACCAGTGACCAGTGACCAGTGACCAGTGACCAGTGACCAGCGAAAGTGACAAGTGACAAGTGACCTGGGACCAGTGACCAGTGACCAGTGACCAGTGACCAGTGACCAGTGACCAGCGAAATTGACCAGTGACCATTGACCAGTGACCAGTGACCAGTGACCAGTGACAAGTGACCAGTGACCAGTGACCAGCGACCAGTGACCAGTGACCAGTGACCAGTGACCAGCGAAAGTGACCAGTGACGAGTGACCAGTGACAAGTGACCAGTGACCAGTGACCAGTGACCAGTGACCAGTGACCAGCAAAATTGACCAGCAAAATTGACCAGTGACCAGTGACCAGTGACCAATGACCAGTGACCAGTGACCAGTGACCAGTGACAAGTGACCAGTGACCACTGACCAGTGCCAACGACCAGTGACCAGTGACAAGTGACCAGTGACCAGTGACCTGTGATCAGTGACCAGTGAACAGTGACCAGTGACCAGTGACCAGTGACCAGCGAAAATGACCAGTGACCAGTGACCAGTGACCAGCGAAATTGACCAGTGACCAGTGACCAGTGAACAGTGACAAGTGACCAGTGACAAGTGACCAACGAAAGTGACCAGTGAACAGTGACCAGGGACCAGTGACCAGTGACGAGTGACCAGTGACCAGCGAAAGTGAACAGTGAGCAGTGACCAGTGACCAGTGACCAGTGACCACTGACCAGCGAAAGTGACCAGTGACCAGGGACCAGTGACCAGTGACCAGCAAAATTGACCAGTGACCAATGACCAGTGACCAGTGACCAGTGACCAGTGACCAGTGACCAGTGACCAGTGACCAGTGACCACTGACCAGCGAAAGTGACCAGTGACCAGGGACCAGTGACCAGTGACCAGCAAAATTGACCAGTGACCAGTGACCAGTGACCAGTGACCAATGACCAGTGACCGGTGACCTGTGACCAGTGACCAGTGACCAGTGACCAGTGACCAGTGACCAGTGACCAGTGACCAGTGACAAGTGACCAGTGACCAGCGACCAGTGACCAGTGACCAGTGACCAGTGACCAGTGACCAGCGAAAGTGACCAGTGACCAGGGACCAGTGACCAGTGACCAGCGAAATTGACCAGTGACCAGTGACCAGTGACAAGTGACCAGTGACCACTGACCAGTGACCAGTGACCAGTGACCAGTGCCAACGACCAGTGACCAGTGACCATTGACCAGTGACCAGCGAAAGTGACCAGGGACCAGTGACCAGTGACCAGTGACCAGTGACCAGTGACCAGTGACCAGTGACCAGTGACCAGTGACCAGTGACCAGTGACAAGTGACCAGTGACCAGTGACCAGTGATCAGTGACCAGTGAACAGTGACCAGTGACCAGTGACCAGCGACCAGTGACCAGTGACCAGTGACCAGGGACCAGTGACCAGCGAAACTGACCAGTGACCAGTGACCAGTGACCAGTGAACAGCGAAAGTGACCAGTGACCAGTGACCTGTGACCTGTGACCAGTGACCAGTGACCAGTGACGAGCGAAATGGACCAGTGACCAGTGTCCAGTGACCAGTGACCAGTGACCATTGACCAGTGACCAGTGACCAGTGACCAGTGACCAGCGAAAGTGACCAGGGACAAGCGACCAGTGACCAGTGACCAGTGACCAGTGACCAGTGACCAGTGACCAGTGACCAGTGACCAGTGACCAGTGACCAGCGACCAGGGACCAGCGAAAGTGACCAGTGACCAGTGACCAGTGACCAGTGACCAGTGACCAGTGACCAGTGACAAGTGACCAGTGACCAGTGACCAGTGATCAGTGACCAGTGAACAGTGACCAGTGACCAGTGACCAGTGACCAGCGAAAATGACCAGTGACCAGTGACCAGTGACCAGTGACTAGCCAAATTGAGCAGTGAGCAGTGACCAGTGACCAGTGACCAGTGACCAGTGACCAGTGACCAGCGAAATTGACCAGCGACCATTGACCAGTGACCAGCGAATGTGACCAGTCACGAGTGACCTGTGACAAGTGACCAGTGACCAGCGACCAGTGACCAGCGAAAGTGACCAGTGACCAGTGACCAGTGACCAGCGACCAGTGACCAGTGACCAGTGACCAGTGACCAGTGACCAGCAAAACTGACCAGCAAAATTGACCAGTGACCAGTGACCAGTGACCAGTGACAAGTGACCTGGGACCAGTGACCAGTGACCAGTGACCAGCGAAACTGACCAGTGACCAGTGACCAGTGACCAGTGACCAGTGACCAGTGACCAGTGACCAGTGACCAGCGAAATTGACCAGTGACCATTGACCAGTGACCAGTGACCAGTGACCAGTGACAAGTGACCAGTGACCAGTGACCAGCGACCAGTGACCAGTGACCAGCAAAAATGACCAGTGACCAGTGACCAGTGACCAGTGACCAGTGACCAGTGACCAGTGACCAGCGAAAGTGACAAGTGACAAGTGACCTGGGACCAGTGACCAGTGACCAGTGACCAGTGACCAGTGACCAGTGACCAGCGAAATTGACCAGTGACCATTGACCAGTGACCAGTGACCAGTGACCAGTGACAAGTGACCAGTGACCAGTGACCAGTGACCAGCGAAAGTGACCAGTGACGAGTGACCAGTGACAAGTGACCAGTGACCAGTGACCAGTGACCAGTGACCAGTGACCAGCAAAATTGACCAGCAAAATTGACCAGTGACCAGTGACCAGTGACCAATGACCAGTGACCAGTGACCAGTGACCAGTGACAAGTGACCAGTGACCACTGACCAGTGCCAACGACCAGTGACCAGTGACAAGTGACCAGTGACCAGTGACCTGTGATCAGTGACCAGTGAACAGTGACCAGTGACCAGTGACCAGTGACCAGTGACCAGCGAAATTGACCAGTGACCAGTGACCAGTGAACAGTGACAAGTGACCAGTGACAAGTGACCAACGAAAGTGACCAGTGAACAGTGACCAGGGACCAGTGACCAGTGACGAGTGACCAGTGACCAGCGAAAGTGAACAGTGAGCAGTGACCAGTGACCAGTGACCAGTGACCACTGACCAGCGAAAGTGACCAGTGACCAGTGACCAGTGACCAGTGACCAGTGACCAGTGACAAGTGACCTGGGACCAGTGACCAGTGACCAGTGACCAGTGACCAGTGACCAGTGACCAGTGACCAGCGAAAGTGACCAGTGACGAGTGACCAGTGACAAGTGACCAGTGACCAGTGACCAGTGACCAGTGACCAGTGACCAGTGACCAGTGACGAGTGACCAGTGATCAGCGAAAGTGAACAGTGACCAGTGACCAGTGACCAGTGACCAGCGAAAGTGACCAGTGACCAGTGACCAGTGACCAGTGACCAGTGACAAGTGACCTGGGACCAGTGACCAGTGACCAGTGACCAGCGAAAGTGACCAGTGACCAGTGACCAGTGACCAGTGACCAGTGACCAGTGACCAGTGACCAGTGACCAGCGAAATTGACCAGTGACCATTGACCAGTGACCAGTGACCAGTGACCAGTGACAAGTGACCAGTGACCAGTGACCAGCGACCAGTGACCAGTGACCAGCAAAAATGACCAGTGACCAGTGACCAGTGACCAGTGACCAGTGACCAGTGACCAGTGACCAGTGACCAGCGAAAGTGACAAGTGACAAGTGACCTGGGACCAGTGACCAGTGACCAGTGACCAGTGACCAGTGACCAGCGAAATTGACCAGTGACCATTGACCAGTGACCAGTGACCAGTGACCAGTGACAAGTGACCAGTGACCAGTGACCAGCGACCAGTGACCAGTGACCAGTCACCAGTGACCAGCGAAAGTGACCAGTGACGAGTGACCAGTGACAAGTGACCAGTGACCAGTGACCAGTGACCAGTGACCAGTGACCAGTGACTAGTGACCAGCAACCAGTGACCAGTGACCAGTGACCAGTGCCAACGACCAGTGACCAGTGACCATTGACCAGTGACCAGCGAAAGTGACCAGGGACCAGTGACCAGTGACCAGTGACCAGTGACCAGTGACCAGTGACCAGTGACCAGTGACAAGTGACCAGTGACCAGTGACCAGTGATCAGTGACCAGTGAACAGTGACCAGTGACCAGTGACCAGTGACCAGCGAAAATGACCAGTGACCAGTGACCAGTGACCAGCGAAATTGACCAGTGACCAGTGACCAGTGAACAGTGACAAGTGACCAGTGACAAGTGACCAACGAAAGTGACCAGTGAACAGTGACCAGGGACCAGTGACCAGTGACGAGTGAGCAGTGACCAGCGAAAGTGAACAGTGAGCAGTGACCAGTGACCAGTGACCAGTGACCAGTGACCAGTGACCAGTGACCAGTGACCAGTGCCAACGACCAGTGACCAGTGACCATTGACCAGTGACCAGCGAAAGTGACCAGTGACCAGTGACCAGTGACCAGTGACCAGTGACCAGTGACCAGTGACCAGTGACCAGTGACCAGTGACCAGTGACCAGTGACAAGTGACCAGTGACCAGTGACCATTGATCAGTGACCAGTGAACAGTGACCAGTGACCAGTGACCAGTGACCAGCGAAAATGACCAGTGACCAGTGACCAGTGACCAGCGAAATTGACCAGTGACCAGTGACCAGTGAACAGTGACAAGTGACCAGTGACAAGTGACCAACGAAAGTGACCAGTGAACAGTGACCAGGGACCAGTGACCAGTGACGAGTGACCAGTGACCAGCGAAAGTGAACAGTGAGCAGTGACCAGTGACCAGTGACCAGTGACCAGTGACCAGTGACCAGTGACCAGTGACCAGTGAGCAGTGACCAGCGAAATTGACCGGTTTCCAGTGACCAGTGACAAGTGACCAGTGACCAGTGACCAGCGAAAGTGACCAGTGACGAGTGACCAGTGACAAGTGACCAGTGACAAGTGACCAGTGACCAGTGACCAGTGACCAGTGACCAGTGACCAGTGACCAGTGACCAGTGACCAGCGAAAGTGACCAGTGACCAGTGACCTGTGACCAGTGACCAGTGACAAGTGACCAGTGACCAGCGACCAGTGACCAGTGACCAGTGACCAGTGACCAGTGACCAGTGACGAGCGAAATGGACCAGTGACCAGTGTCCAGTGACCAGTGACCAGTGATAAGTGACCAGTGACCAGTGACCAGTGACCAGCGAAAGTGACCAGGGACCAGTGACCAGTGACCAGTGACCAGTGACCAGTGACCAGTGACCAGTGACCAGTGACCAGTGACAAGTGACCAGTGACCAGTGACCAGTGATCAGTGACCAGTGAACAGTGACCAGTGACCAGTGACCAGTGACCAGCGACCAGCGAAAATGACCAGTGACCAGTGACCAGTGACCAGCGAAATTGACCAGTGACCAGTGACCAGTGAACAGTGACAAGTGACCAGTGACAAGTGACCAACGAAAGTGACCAGTGAACAGTGACCAGGGACCAGTGACCAGTGACGAGTGAGCAGTGACCAGCGAAAGTGAACAGTGAGCAGTGACCAGTGACCAGTGACCAGTGACCAGTGACCAGTGACCAGTGACCAGTGACCAGTGCCAACGACCAGTGACCAGTGACCATTGACCAGTGACCAGCGAAAGTGACCAGGGACCAGTGACCAGTGACCAGTGACCAGTGACCAGTGACCAGTGACCAGTGACCAGTGACCAGTGACCAGTGACAAGTGACCAGTGACCAGTGACCATTGATCAGTGACCAGTGAACAGTGACCAGTGACCAGTGACCAGTGACCAGCGAAAATGACCAGTGACCAGTGACCAGTGACCAGCGAAATTGACCAGTGACCAGTGACCAGTGAACAGTGACAAGTGACCAGTGACAAGTGACCAACGAAAGTGACCAGTGAACAGTGACCAGGGACCAGTGACCAGTGACGAGTGACCAGTGACCAGCGAAAGTGAACAGTGAGCAGTGACCAGTGACCAGTGACCAGTGACCAGTGACCAGTGACCAGTGACCAGTGAGCAGTGACCAGCGAAATTGACCGGTTTCCAGTGACCAGTGACAAGTGACCAGTGACCAGTGACCAGCGAAAGTGACCAGTGACGAGTGACCAGTGACATGTGACCAGTGACAAGTGACCAGTGACCAGTGACCAGTGACCAGTGACCAGTGACCAGTGACCAGTGACCAGTGACCAGCGAAAGTGACCAGTGACCAGTGACCTGTGACCAGTGACCAGTGACCAGTGACCAGTGACAAGTGACCAGTGACCAGCGACCAGTGACCAGTGACCAGTGACCAGTGACCAGTGACCAGTGACGAGCGAAATGGACCAGTGACCAGTGTCCAGTGACCAGTGACCAGTGATAAGTGACCAGTGACCAGTGACCAGTGACCATTGACCAGTGACCAGTGACCAGTGACCAGCGAAAGTGACCAGGGACAAGCGACCAGTGACCAGTGACCAGTGACCAGTGACCAGTGACCAGTGACCAGTGACCAGTGACCAGTGACCAGTGACCAGTGACCAGTGACCAGTGACCAGCGACCAGTGACCAGTGACCAGTGACCAGTGACCAGTGACCAGTGACCAGTGACCACTGACCAGCGAAAGTGACCAGTGACCAGGGACCAGTGACCAGTGACCAGCAAAATTGACCAGTGACCAGTGACCAGTGACCAGTGACCAATGACCAGTGACCGGTGACCAGTGACCAGTGACCAGTGACCAGTGACCAGCGAAAGTGACCAGTGACCAGTGACCAGTGACCAGTGACCAGTGACCAGTGACCAGTGACAAGTGACCAGTGACCAGCGACCAGTGACCAGTGACCAGTGACCAGTGACCAGTGACCAGCGAAAGTGACCAGTGACCAGGGACCAGTGACCAGTGACCAGCGAAATTGACCAGTGACCAGTGACCAGTGACCAGTGACAAGTGACCAGTGACCACTGACCAGTGACCAGTGACCAGTGACCAGTGCCAACGACCAGTGACCAGTGACCATTGACCAGTGACCAGCGAAAGTGACCAGGGACCAGTGACCAGTGACCAGTGACCAGTGACCAGTGACCAGTGACCAGTGACCAGTGACCAGTGACCAGTGACCAGTGACAAGTGACCAGTGACCAGTGACCAGTGATCAGTGACCAGTGAACAGTGACCAGTGACCAGTGACCAGCGACCAGTGACCAGTGACCAGTGACCAGGGACCAGTGACCAGCGAAAGTGACCAGTGACCAGTGACCAGTGACCAGTGAACAGCGAAAGTGACCAGTGACCAGTGACCTGTGACCTGTGACCAGTGACCAGTGACCAGTGACGAGCGAAATGGACCAGTGACCAGTGTCCAGTGACCAGTGACCAGTGATAAGTGACCAGTGACCAGTGACCAGTGACCACTGACCAGCGAAAGTGACCAGTGACCAGGGACCAGTGACCAGTGACCAGCAAAATTGACCAGTGACCAATGACCAGTGACCAGTGACCAGTGACCAGTGACCAGTGACCAGTGACCAGTGACCAGTGACCACTGACCAGCGAAAGTGACCAGTGACCAGGGACCAGTGACCAGTGACCAGCAAAATTGACCAGTGACCAGTGACCAGTGACCAGTGACCAATGACCAGTGACCGGTGACCAGTGACCAGTGACCAGTGACCAGTGACCAGTGACCAGTGACCAGTGACCAGTGACCAGTGACAAGTGACCAGTGACCAGCGACCAGTGACCAGTGACCAGTGACCAGTGACCAGTAACCAGCGAAAGTGACCAGTGACCAGGGACCAGTGACCAGTGACCAGCGAAATTGACCAGTGACCAGTGACCAGTGACCAGTAACAAGTGACCAGTGACCACTGACCAGTGACCAGTGACCAGTGACCAGTGCCAACGACCAGTGACCAGTGACCATTGACCAGTGACCAGCGAAAGTGACCAGGGACCAGTGACCAGTGACCAGTGACCAGTGACCAGTGACCAGTGACCAGTGACCAGTGACCAGTGACCAGTGACCAGTGACAAGTGACCAGTGACCAGTGACCAGTGATCAGTGACCAGTGAACAGTGACCAGTGACCAGTGACCAGCGACCAGTGACCAGTGACCAGTGACCAGGGACCAGTGACCAGCGAAACTGACCAGTGACCAGTGACCAGTGACCAGTGAACAGCGAAAGTGACCAGTGACCAGTGACCTGTGACCTGTGACCAGTGACCAGTGACCAGTGACGAGCGAAATGGACCAGTGACCAGTGTCCAGTGACCAGTGACCAGTGACCAGTGACCAGTGACCAGTGACCAGTGACCAGCGACCAGGGACCAGTGACCAGTGACCAGTGACCAGCGAAAGTGACCAGTGACCAGTGACCAGTGACCAGTGACCAGTGACCAGTGACCAGTGACCAGTGACCAGCGAAATTGACCAGTGACCATTGACCAGTGACCAGTGACCAGTGACCAGTGACAAGTGACCAGTGACCAGTGACCAGCGACCAGTGACCAGTGACCAGCAAAAATGACCAGTGACCAGTGACCAGTGACCAGTGACCAGTGACCAGTGACCAGTGACCAGTGACCAGCGAAAGTGACAAGTGACAAGTGACCTGGGACCAGTGACCAGTGACCAGTGACCAGTGACCAGTGACCAGCGAAATTGACCAGTGACCATTGACCAGTGACCAGTGACCAGTGACCAGTGACAAGTGACCAGTGACCAGTGACCAGCGACCAGTGACCAGTGACCAGTCACCAGTGACCAGCGAAAGTGACCAGTGACGAGTGACCAGTGACAAGTGACCAGTGACCAGTGACCAGTGACCAGTGACCAGTGACCAGTGACTAGTGACCAGCAACCAGTGACCAGTGACCAGTGACCAGTGCCAACGACCAGTGACCAGTGACCATTGACCAGTGACCAGCGAAAGTGACCAGGGACCAGTGACCAGTGACCAGTGACCAGTGACCAGTGACCAGTGACCAGTGACCAGTGACAAGTGACCAGTGACCAGTGACCAGTGATCAGTGACCAGTGAACAGTGACCAGTGACCAGTGACCAGTGACCAGCGAAAATGACCAGTGACCAGTGACCAGTGACCAGCGAAATTGACCAGTGACCAGTGACCAGTGAACAGTGACAAGTGACCAGTGACAAGTGACCAACGAAAGTGACCAGTGAACAGTGACCAGGGACCAGTGACCAGTGACGAGTGAGCAGTGACCAGCGAAAGTGAACAGTGAGCAGTGACCAGTGACCAGTGACCAGTGACCAGTGACCAGTGACCAGTGACCAGTGACCAGTGCCAACGACCAGTGACCAGTGACCATTGACCAGTGACCAGCGAAAGTGACCAGGGACCAGTGACCAGTGACCAGTGACCAGTGACCAGTGACCAGTGACCAGTGACCAGTGACCAGTGACCAGTGACCAGTGACCAGTGACCAGTGACAAGTGACCAGTGACCAGTGACCATTGATCAGTGACCAGTGAACAGTGACCAGTGACCAGTGACCAGTGACCAGCGAAAATGACCAGTGACCAGTGACCAGTGACCAGCGAAATTGACCAGTGACCAGTGACCAGTGAACAGTGACAAGTGACCAGTGACAAGTGACCAACGAAAGTGACCAGTGAACAGTGACCAGGGACCAGTGACCAGTGACGAGTGACCAGTGACCAGCGAAAGTGAACAGTGAGCAGTGACCAGTGACCAGTGACCAGTGACCAGTGACCAGTGACCAGTGACCAGTGACCAGTGAGCAGTGACCAGCGAAATTGACCGGTTTCCAGTGACCAGTGACAAGTGACCAGTGACCAGTGACCAGCGAAAGTGACCAGTGACGAGTGACCAGTGACAAGTGACCAGTGACAAGTGACCAGTGACCAGTGACCAGTGACCAGTGACCAGTGACCAGTGACCAGTGACCAGTGACCAGCGAAAGTGACCAGTGACCAGTGACCTGTGACCAGTGACCAGTGACAAGTGACCAGTGACCAGCGACCAGTGACCAGTGACCAGTGACCAGTGACCAGTGACCAGTGACGAGCGAAATGGACCAGTGACCAGTGTCCAGTGACCAGTGACCAGTGATAAGTGACCAGTGACCAGTGACCAGTGACCAGCGAAAGTGACCAGGGACCAGTGACCAGTGACCAGTGACCAGTGACCAGTGACCAGTGACCAGTGACCAGTGACCAGTGACAAGTGACCAGTGACCAGTGACCAGTGATCAGTGACCAGTGAACAGTGACCAGTGACCAGTGACCAGTGACCAGCGACCAGCGAAAATGACCAGTGACCAGTGACCAGTGACCAGCGAAATTGACCAGTGACCAGTGACCAGTGAACAGTGACAAGTGACCAGTGACAAGTGACCAACGAAAGTGACCAGTGAACAGTGACCAGGGACCAGTGACCAGTGACGAGTGAGCAGTGACCAGCGAAAGTGAACAGTGAGCAGTGACCAGTGACCAGTGACCAGTGACCAGTGACCAGTGACCAGTGACCAGTGACCAGTGCCAACGACCAGTGACCAGTGACCATTGACCAGTGACCAGCGAAAGTGACCAGGGACCAGTGACCAGTGACCAGTGACCAGTGACCAGTGACCAGTGACCAGTGACCAGTGACCAGTGACCAGTGACAAGTGACCAGTGACCAGTGACCATTGATCAGTGACCAGTGAACAGTGACCAGTGACCAGTGACCAGTGACCAGCGAAAATGACCAGTGACCAGTGACCAGTGACCAGCGAAATTGACCAGTGACCAGTGACCAGTGAACAGTGACAAGTGACCAGTGACAAGTGACCAACGAAAGTGACCAGTGAACAGTGACCAGGGACCAGTGACCAGTGACGAGTGACCAGTGACCAGCGAAAGTGAACAGTGAGCAGTGACCAGTGACCAGTGACCAGTGACCAGTGACCAGTGACCAGTGACCAGTGAGCAGTGACCAGCGAAATTGACCGGTTTCCAGTGACCAGTGACAAGTGACCAGTGACCAGTGACCAGCGAAAGTGACCAGTGACGAGTGACCAGTGACATGTGACCAGTGACAAGTGACCAGTGACCAGTGACCAGTGACCAGTGACCAGTGACCAGTGACCAGTGACCAGTGACCAGCGAAAGTGACCAGTGACCAGTGACCTGTGACCAGTGACCAGTGACCAGTGACCAGTGACAAGTGACCAGTGACCAGCGACCAGTGACCAGTGACCAGTGACCAGTGACCAGTGACCAGTGACGAGCGAAATGGACCAGTGACCAGTGTCCAGTGACCAGTGACCAGTGATAAGTGACCAGTGACCAGTGACCAGTGACCATTGACCAGTGACCAGTGACCAGTGACCAGCGAAAGTGACCAGGGACAAGCGACCAGTGACCAGTGACCAGTGACCAGTGACCAGTGACCAGTGACCAGTGACCAGTGACCAGTGACCAGTGACCAGTGACCAGTGACCAGCGACCAGTGACCAGTGACCAGTGACCAGTGACCAGTGACCAGTGACCAGTGACCACTGACCAGCGAAAGTGACCAGTGACCAGGGACCAGTGACCAGTGACCAGCAAAATTGACCAGTGACCAGTGACCAGTGACCAGTGACCAATGACCAGTGACCGGTGACCAGTGACCAGTGACCAGTGACCAGTGACCAGTGACCAGTGACCAGCGAAAGTGACCAGTGACCAGTGACCAGTGACCAGTGACCAGTGACCAGTGACCAGTGACAAGTGACCAGTGACCAGCGACCAGTGACCAGTGACCAGTGACCAGTGACCAGTGACCAGCGAAAGTGACCAGTGACCAGGGACCAGTGACCAGTGACCAGCGAAATTGACCAGTGACCAGTGACCAGTGACCAGTGACCAGTGACCAGTGACAAGTGACCAGTGACCACTGACCAGTGACCAGTGACCAGTGACCAGTGCCAACGACCAGTGACCAGTGACCATTGACCAGTGACCAGCGAAAGTGACCAGGGACCAGTGACCAGTGACCAGTGACCAGTGACCAGTGACCAGTGACCAGTGACCAGTGACCAGTGACCAGTGACAAGTGACCAGTGACCAGTGACCAGTGATCAGTGACCAGTGAACAGTGACCAGTGACCAGTGACCAGCGACCAGTGACCAGTGACCAGTGACCAGGGACCAGTGACCAGCGAAAGTGACCAGTGACCAGTGACCAGTGACCAGTGAACAGCGAAAGTGACCAGTGACCAGTGACCTGTGACCTGTGACCAGTGACCAGTGACCAGTGACGAGCGAAATGGACCAGTGACCAGTGTCCAGTGACCAGTGACCAGTGATAAGTGACCAGTGACCAGTGACCAGTGACCACTGACCAGCGAAAGTGACCAGTGACCAGGGACCAGTGACCAGTGACCAGCAAAATTGACCAGTGACCAATGACCAGTGACCAGTGACCAGTGACCAGTGACCAGTGACCAGTGACCAGTGACCAGTGACCACTGACCAGCGAAAGTGACCAGTGACCAGGGACCAGTGACCAGTGACCAGCAAAATTGACCAGTGACCAGTGACCAGTGACCAGTGACCAATGACCAGTGACCGGTGACCAGTGACCAGTGACCAGTGACCAGTGACCAGTGACCAGTGACCAGTGACCAGTGACCAGTGACAAGTGACCAGTGACCAGCGACCAGTGACCAGTGACCAGTGACCAGTGACCAGTGACCAGCGAAAGTGACCAGTGACCAGGGACCAGTGACCAGTGACCAGCGAAATTGACCAGTGACCAGTGACCAGTGACCAGTGACAAGTGACCAGTGACCACTGACCAGTGACCAGTGACCAGTGACCAGTGCCAACGACCAGTGACCAGTGACCATTGACCAGTGACCAGCGAAAGTGACCAGGGACCAGTGACCAGTGACCAGTGACCAGTGACCAGTGACCAGTGACCAGTGACCAGTGACCAGTGACCAGTGACAAGTGACCAGTGACCAGTGACCAGTGATCAGTGACCAGTGAACAGTGACCAGTGACCAGTGACCAGCGACCAGTGACCAGTGACCAGTGACCAGGGACCAGTGACCAGCGAAACTGACCAGTGACCAGTGACCAGTGACCAGTGAACAGCGAAAGTGACCAGTGACCAGTGACCTGTGACCTGTGACCAGTGACCAGTGACCAGTGACGAGCGAAATGGACCAGTGACCAGTGTCCAGTGACCAGTGACCAGTGACCATTGACCAGTGACCAGTGACCAGTGACCAGCGAAAGTGACCAGGGACAAGCGACCAGTGACCAGTGACCAGTGACCAGTGACCAGTGACCAGTGACCAGTGACCAGCGACCAGGGACCAGCGAAAGTGACCAGTGACCAGTGACCAGTGACCATTGACCAGTGACCAGCGAAAGTGACCAGGGACCAGTGACCAGTGACCAGTGACCAGTGACCAGTGACCAGTGACCAGTGACCAGTGACCAGTGACCAGTGACAAGTGACCAGTGACCAGTGACCATTGATCAGTGACCAGTGAACAGTGACCAGTGACCAGTGACCAGTGACCAGCGAAAATGACCAGTGACCAGTGACCAGTGACCAGCGAAATTGACCAGTGACCAGTGACCAGTGAACAGTGACAAGTGACCAGTGACAAGTGACCAACGAAAGTGACCAGTGAACAGTGACCAGGGACCAGTGACCAGTGACGAGTGACCAGTGACCAGCGAAAGTGAACAGTGAGCAGTGACCAGTGACCAGTGACCAGTGACCAGTGACCAGTGACCAGTGACCAGTGAGCAGTGACCAGCGAAATTGACCGGTTTCCAGTGACCAGTGACAAGTGACCAGTGACCAGTGACCAGCGAAAGTGACCAGTGACGAGTGACCAGTGACATGTGACCAGTGACAAGTGACCAGTGACCAGTGACCAGTGACCAGTGACCACTGACCAGTGACCAGTGACCAGTGACCAGTGCCAACGACCAGTGACCAGTGACCATTGACCAGTGACCAGCGAAAGTGACCAGGGACCAGTGACCAGTGACCAGTGACCAGTGACCAGTGACCAGTGACCAGTGACCAGTGACCAGTGACCAGTGACAAGTGACCAGTGACCAGTGACCAGTGATCAGTGACCAGTGAACAGTGACCAGTGACCAGTGACCAGCGACCAGTGACCAGTGACCAGTGACCAGGGACCAGTGACCAGCGAAAGTGACCAGTGACCAGTGACCAGTGACCAGTGAACAGCGAAAGTGACCAGTGACCAGTGACCTGTGACCTGTGACCAGTGACCAGTGACCAGTGACGAGCGAAATGGACCAGTGACCAGTGTCCAGTGACCAGTGACCAGTGATAAGTGACCAGTGACCAGTGACCAGTGACCACTGACCAGCGAAAGTGACCAGTGACCAGGGACCAGTGACCAGTGACCAGCAAAATTGACCAGTGACCAATGACCAGTGACCAGTGACCAGTGACCAGTGACCAGTGACCAGTGACCAGTGACCAGTGACCACTGACCAGCGAAAGTGACCAGTGACCAGGGACCAGTGACCAGTGACCAGCAAAATTGACCAGTGACCAGTGACCAGTGACCAGTGACCAATGACCAGTGACCGGTGACCAGTGACCAGTGACCAGTGACCAGTGACCAGTGACCAGTGACCAGTGACCAGTGACCAGTGACAAGTGACCAGTGACCAGCGACCAGTGACCAGTGACCAGTGACCAGTGACCAGTGACCAGCGAAAGTGACCAGTGACCAGGGACCAGTGACCAGTGACCAGCGAAATTGACCAGTGACCAGTGACCAGTGACCAGTGACAAGTGACCAGTGACCACTGACCAGTGACCAGTGACCAGTGACCAGTGCCAACGACCAGTGACCAGTGACCATTGACCAGTGACCAGCGAAAGTGACCAGGGACCAGTGACCAGTGACCAGTGACCAGTGACCAGTGACCAGTGACCAGTGACCAGTGACCAGTGACCAGTGACCAGTGACAAGTGACCAGTGACCAGTGACCAGTGATCAGTGACCAGTGAACAGTGACCAGTGACCAGTGACCAGCGACCAGTGACCAGTGACCAGTGACCAGGGACCAGTGACCAGCGAAACTGACCAGTGACCAGTGACCAGTGACCAGTGAACAGCGAAAGTGACCAGTGACCAGTGACCTGTGACCTGTGACCAGTGACCAGTGACCAGTGACGAGCGAAATGGACCAGTGACCAGTGTCCAGTGACCAGTGACCAGTGACCATTGACCAGTGACCAGTGACCAGTGACCAGCGAAAGTGACCAGGGACAAGCGACCAGTGACCAGTGACCAGTGACCAGTGACCAGTGACCAGTGACCAGTGACCAGCGACCAGGGACCAGCGAAAGTGACCAGTGACCAGTGACCAGTGACCAGTGACCAGTGACCAGCGAAATTGACCAGCGACCATTGACCAGTGACCAGCGAATGTGACCAGTGACGAGTGACCTGTGACAAGTGACCAGTGACCAGCGACCAGTGACCAGCGAAAGTGACCAGTGACCAGTGACCAGTGACCAGCGACCAGTGACCAGTGACCAGTGACCAGTGACCAGTGACCAGCAAAACTGACCAGCAAAATTGACCAGTGACCAGTGACCAGTGACCAATGACCAGTGACCAGTGACCAGTGACCAGTGACAAGTGACCAGTGACCAGTGACCAGTGACCAGTGACCAGGGACCAGTGCCAACGACCAGTGACCAGTGACCATTGACCAGTGACCAGCGAAAGTGACCAGGGACCAGTGACCAGTGACCAGTGACCAGTGACCAGTGACCAGTGACCAGTGACCAGTGACCAGTGACCAGTGACCAGTGACCAGTGACCAGTGACAAGTGACCAGTGAACAGTGACCAGTGACCAGTGACCAGTGACCAGCGAAAATGACCAGTGACCAGTGACCAGTGACCAGCGAAATTGACCAGTGACCAGTGACCAGTGAACAGTGACAAGTGACCAGTGACAAGTGACCAACGAAAGTGACCAGTGAACAGTGACCAGGGACCAGTGACCAGTGACCAGTGACCAGCGACCAGTGACCAGTGACCAGTGACCAGTGACCAGTGACCAGTGACCAGTGACATGTGACCAGTGACCAGCTGCCAGTGACCAGTGACCAGTGACCAGTGACCAGTGACCAGCGAAAGTGACCAGTGACCAGTGACCAGTGACCAATGACCAGTGACCAGTGACCAGTGACCAGTGACAAGTGACCAGTGACCAGTGACCAGTGCCAACGACCAGTGACCAGTGACAAGTGACCAGTGACCAGTGACCAGTGATCAGTGACCAGTGAACAGTGACCAGTGACCAGTGACCAGTGACCAGCGAAAATGACCAGTGACCAGTGACCAGTGACCAGCGAAATTGACCAGTGACCAGTGACCAGTGAACAGTGACAAGTGACCAGTGACAAGTGACCAACGAATGTGACCAGTGAACAGTGACCAGGGACCAGTGACCAGTGACGAGTGACCAGTGACCAGCGAAAGTGAACAGTGAGCAGTGACCAGTGACCAGTGACCAGTGACCAGTGACCAGCGAAAGTGACCAGTGACCAGTGACCAGTGACCAGTGACCAGTGACCAGTGACAAGTGACCTGGGACCAGTGACCAGTGACCAGTGACCAGTGACCAGTGACCAGTGACCAGTGACCAGTGACCAGCGAAAGTGACCAGTGACGAGTGACCAGTGACAAGTGACCAGTGACCAGTGACCAGTGACCAGTGACCAGTGACCAGTGACCAGTGACGAGTTACCAGTGATCAGCGAAAGTGAACAGTGACCAGTGACCAGTGACCAGTGACCAGCGAAATTGACCAGTGACCAGTGACCAGTGACAAGTGACCTGGGACCAGTGACCAGTGACCAGTGACCAGTGACCAGTGACCAGTGACCAGTGACCAGTGACCAGTGACCAGTGACCAGCGAAAGTGACCAGTGACGAGTGACCAGTGACAAGTGACCAGTGACCAGTGACCAGTGACCAGTGACCAGTGACCAGTGACCAGTGACGAGTGACCAGTGATCAGCGAAAGTGAACAGTGACCAGTGACCAGTGACCAGTGACCAGCGAAATTGACCAGTGACCAGTGACCAGTGACCAGTGACCAGTGACCAGCGACCAGTGACCAGAGACCAGTAACCAGTGACCAGTGACCAGTGACCACTGACCAGCGAAAGTGACCAGTGAACAGTGACCAGTGACCAGTGACCTGTGACCAGTGACCAGTGACCAGTGACCAGTGACCAGTGACGAGCGAAAGTGACCAGTGACGAGTGACCAGTGACAAGTGACCAGTGACCAGTGACCAGTGACCAGTGACTAGTGACCAGCAACCAGTGACCAGTGACCAGTGACCAGTGACCAGTGACCAGTGATCAGTGACCAGTGAACAGTGACCAGTGACCAGTGACCAGTGACCAGCGAAAATGACCAGTGACCAGTGACCAGTGACCAGCGAAATTGACCAGTGACCAGTGACCAGTGACCAGTGACCAGTGACCAGTGACCAGTGACCAGTGACCAGTGACCAGTGACCAGTGACCAGTGACCAGTGACCAGTGACAAGTGACCAGTGACCAGTGACCATTGATCAGTGACCAGTGACCAGTGACCAGTGACCAGCGAAAATGACCAGTGACCAGTGACCAGTGACCAGCGAAATTGACCAGTGACCAGTGACCAGTGAACAGTGACAAGTGACCAGTGACAAGTGACCAACGAAAGTGACCAGTGAACAGTGACCAGGGACCAGTGACCAGTGACGAGTGACCAGTGACCAGCGAAAGTGAACAGTGAGCAGTGACCAGTGACCAGTGACCAGTGACCAGTGACCAGTGACCAGTGACCAGTGACCAGTGAGCAGTGACTAGCGAAATTGACCGGTTTCCAGTGACCAGTGACAAGTGACCAGTGACCAGTGACCAGCGAAAGTGACCAGTGACGAGTGACCAGTGACAAGTGACCAGTGACAAGTGACCAGTGACCAGTGACCAGTGACCAGTGACCAGTGACCAGTGACCAGTGACCAGTGACCAGCGAAAGTGACCAGTGACCAGTGACCTGTGACCAGTGACCAGTGACCAGTGACCAGTGACAAGTGACCAGTGACCAGCGACCAGTGACCAGTGACCAGTGACCAGTGACCAGTGACCAGTGACGAGCGAAATGGACCAGTGACCAGTGTCCAGTGACCAGTGACCAGTGATAAGTGACCAGTGACCAGTGACCAGTGACCATTGACCAGTGACCAGTGACCAGTGACCAGCGAAAGTGACCAGGGACAAGCGACCAGTGACCAGTGACCAGTGACCAGTGACCAGTGACCAGTGACCAGTGACCAGTGACCAGTGACCAGTGACCAGTGACCAGTGACCAGCGACCAGTGACCAGTGACCAGCGACCAGTGACCAGTGACCAGTGACCAGTGACCAGTGACCAGTGACCAGTGACCAGTGACCACTGACCAGCGAAAGTGACCAGTGACCAGGGACCAGTGACCAGTGACCAGCAAAATTGACCAGTGACCAGTGACCAGTGACCAGCGAAAGTGAACAGTGAGCAGTGACCAGTGACCAGTGACCAGTGACCAGTGACCAGTGACCAGTGACCAGTGACCAGTGCCAACGACCAGTGACCAGTGACCATTGACCAGTGACCAGCGAAAGTGACCAGGGACCAGTGACCAGTGACCAGTGACCAGTGACCAGTGACCAGTGACCAGTGACCAGTGACCAGTGACCAGTGACAAGTGACCAGTGACCAGTGACCATTGATCAGTGACCAGTGAACAGTGACCAGTGACCAGTGACCAGTGACCAGCGAAAATGACCAGTGACCAGTGACCAGTGACCAGCGAAATTGACCAGTGACCAGTGACCAGTGAACAGTGACAAGTGACCAGTGACAAGTGACCAACGAAAGTGACCAGTGAACAGTGACCAGGGACCAGTGACCAGTGACGAGTGACCAGTGACCAGCGAAAGTGAACAGTGAGCAGTGACCAGTGACCAGTGACCAGTGACCAGTGACCAGTGACCAGTGACCAGTGAGCAGTGACCAGCGAAATTGACCGGTTTCCAGTGACCAGTGACAAGTGACCAGTGACCAGTGACCAGCGAAAGTGACCAGTGACGAGTGACCAGTGACATGTGACCAGTGACAAGTGACCAGTGACCAGTGACCAGTGACCAGTGACCAGTGACCAGTGACCAGTGACCAGTGACCAGCGAAAGTGACCAGTGACCAGTGACCTGTGACCAGTGACCAGTGACCAGTGACCAGTGACAAGTGACCAGTGACCAGCGACCAGTGACCAGTGACCAGTGACCAGTGACCAGTGACCAGTGACGAGCGAAATGGACCAGTGACCAGTGTCCAGTGACCAGTGACCAGTGATAAGTGACCAGTGATCAGTGACCAGTGACCATTGACCAGTGACCAGTGACCAGTGACCAGCGAAAGTGACCAGGGACAAGCGACCAGTGACCAGTGACCAGTGACCAGTGACCAGTGACCAGTGACCAGTGACCAGTGACCAGTGACCAGTGACCACTGACCAGCGAAAGTGACCAGTGACCAGGGACCAGTGACCAGTGACCAGCAAAATTGACCAGTGACCAGTGACCAGTGACCAGCGAAAGTGAACAGTGAGCAGTGACCAGTGACCAGTGACCAGTGACCAGTGACCAGTGACCAGTGACCAGTGACCAGTGCCAACGACCAGTGACCAGTGACCATTGACCAGTGACCAGCGAAAGTGACCAGGGACCAGTGACCAGTGACCAGTGACCAGTGACCAGTGACCAGTGACCAGTGACCAGTGACAAGTGACCAGTGACCAGTGACCATTGATCAGTGACCAGTGAACAGTGACCAGTGACCAGTGACCAGTGACCAGCGAAAATGACCAGTGACCAGTGACCAGTGACAAGCGAAATTGACCAGTGACCAGTGACCAGTGAACAGTGACAAGTGACCAGTGACAAGTGACCAACGAAAGTGACCAGTGAACAGTGACCAGGGACCAGTGACCAGTGACGAGTGACCAGTGACCAGCGAAAGTGAACAGTGAGCAGTGACCAGTGACCAGTGACCAGTGACCAGTGACCAGTGACCAGTGACCAGTGAGCAGTGACCAGCGAAATTGACCGGTTTCCAGTGACCAGTGACAAGTGACCAGTGACCAGTGACCAGCGAAAGTGACCAGTGACGAGTGACCAGTGACATGTGACCAGTGACAAGTGACCAGTGACCAGTGACCAGTGACCAGTGACCAGTGACCAGTGACCAGTGACCAGTGACCAGCGAAAGTGACCAGTGACCAGTGACCTGTGACCAGTGACCAGTGACCAGTGACCAGTGACAAGTGACCAGTGACCAGCGACCAGTGACCAGTGACCAGTGACCAGTGACCAGTGACCAGTGACGAGCGAAATGGACCAGTGACCAGTGTCCAGTGACCAGTGACCAGTGATAAGTGACCAGTGACCAGTGACCAGTGACCATTGACCAGTGACCAGTGACCAGTGACCAGCGAAAGTGACCAGGGACAAGCGACCAGTGACCAGTGACCAGTGACCAGTGACCAGTGACCAGTGACCAGTGACCAGTGACCAGTGACCAGTGACCAGTGACCAGTGACCAGTGACCAGCGACCAGTGACCAGTGACCAGTGACCAGTGACCAGTGACCAGTGACCAGTGACCACTGACCAGCGAAAGTGACCAGTGACCAGGGACCAGTGACCAGTGACCAGCAAAATTGACCAGTGACCAGTGACCAGTGACCAGTGACCAATGACCAGTGACCGGTGACCAGTGACCAGTGACCAGTGACCAGTGACCAGTGACCAGTGACCAGCGAAAGTGACCAGTGACCAGTGACCAGTGACCAGTGACCAGTGACCAGTGACCAGTGACAAGTGACCAGTGACCAGCGACCAGTGACCAGTGACCAGTGACCAGTGACCAGTGACCAGCGAAAGTGACCAGTGACCAGGGACCAGTGACCAGTGACCAGCGAAATTGACCAGTGACCAGTGACCAGTGACCAGTGACAAGTGACCAGTGACCACTGACCAGTGACCAGTGACCAGTGACCAGTGCCAACGACCAGTGACCAGTGACCATTGACCAGTGACCAGCGAAAGTGACCAGGGACCAGTGACCAGTGACCAGTGACCAGTGACCAGTGACCAGTGACCAGTGACCAGTGACCAGTGACCAGTGACCAGTGACAAGTGACCAGTGACCAGTGACCAGTGATCAGTGACCAGTGAACAGTGACCAGTGACCAGTGACCAGCGACCAGTGACCAGTGACCAGTGACCAGGGACCAGTGACCAGCGAAAGTGACCAGTGACCAGTGACCAGTGACCAGTGAACAGCGAAAGTGACCAGTGACCAGTGACCTGTGACCTGTGACCAGTGACCAGTGACCAGTGACGAGCGAAATGGACCAGTGACCAGTGTCCAGTGACCAGTGACCAGTGATAAGTGACCAGTGACCAGTGACCAGTGACCACTGACCAGCGAAAGTGACCAGTGACCAGGGACCAGTGACCAGTGACCAGCAAAATTGACCAGTGACCAATGACCAGTGACCAGTGACCAGTGACCAGTGACCAGTGACCAGTGACCAGTGACCAGTGACCACTGACCAGCGAAAGTGACCAGTGACCAGGGACCAGTGACCAGTGACCAGCAAAATTGACCAGTGACCAGTGACCAGTGACCAGTGACCAATGACCAGTGACCGGTGACCAGTGACCAGTGACCAGTGACCAGTGACCAGTGACCAGTGACCAGTGACCAGTGACCAGTGACAAGTGACCAGTGACCAGCGACCAGTGACCAGTGACCAGTGACCAGTGACCAGTGACCAGCGAAAGTGACCAGTGACCAGGGACCAGTGACCAGTGACCAGCGAAATTGACCAGTGACCAGTGACCAGTGACCAGTGACAAGTGACCAGTGACCACTGACCAGTGACCAGTGACCAGTGACCAGTGCCAACGACCAGTGACCAGTGACCATTGACCAGTGACCAGCGAAAGTGACCAGGGACCAGTGACCAGTGACCAGTGACCAGTGACCAGTGACCAGTGACCAGTGACCAGTGACCAGTGACCAGTGACCAGTGACCAGTGACAAGTGACCAGTGACCAGTGACCAGTGATCAGTGACCAGTGAACAGTGACCAGTGACCAGTGACCAGCGACCAGTGACCAGTGACCAGTGACCAGGGACCAGTGACCAGCGAAACTGACCAGTGACCAGTGACCAGTGACCAGTGAACAGCGAAAGTGACCAGTGACCAGTGACCTGTGACCTGTGACCAGTGACCAGTGACCAGTGACGAGCGAAATGGACCAGTGACCAGTGTCCAGTGACCAGTGACCAGTGACCATTGACCAGTGACCAGTGACCAGTGACCAGCGAAAGTGACCAGGGACAAGCGACCAGTGACCAGTGACCAGTGACCAGTGACCAGTGACCAGTGACCAGTGACCAGTGACCAGTGACCAGCGACCAGGGACCAGCGAAAGTGACCAGTGACCAGTGACCAGTGACCAGTGACCAGTGACCAGTGACCAGTGACAAGTGACCAGTGACCAGTGACCAGTGATCAGTGACCAGTGAACAGTGACCAGTGACCAGTGACCAGTGACCAGCGAAAATGACCAGTGACCAGTGACTAGCCAAATTGAGCAGTGAGCAGTGACCAGTGACCAGTGACCAGTGACCAGTGACCAGTGACCAGCGAAATTGACCAGCGACCATTGACCAGTGACCAGCGAATGTGACCAGTGACGAGTGACCTGTGACAAGTGACCAGTGACCAGCGACCAGTGACCAGCGAAAGTGACCAGTGACCAGTGACCAGTGACCAGCGACCAGTGACCAGTGACCAGTGACCAGTGACCAGTGACCAGCAAAACTGACCAGCAAAATTGACCAGTGACCAGTGACCAGTGACCAATGACCAGTGACCAGTGACCAGTGACCAGTGACAAGTGACCAGTGACCAGTGACCAGTGACCAGTGACCAGTGACCAGTGCCAACGACCAGTGACCAGTGACCATTGACCAGTGACCAGCGAAAGTGACCAGGGACCAGTGACCAGTGACCAGTGACCAGTGACCAGTGACCAGTGACCAGTGACCAGTGACCAGTGACCAGTGACCAGTGACCAGTGACCAGTGACAAGTGACCAGTGAACAGTGACCAGTGACCAGTGACCAGTGACCAGCGAAAATGACCAGTGACCAGTGACCAGTGACCAGCGAAATTGACCAGTGACCAGTGACCAGTGAACAGTGACAAGTGACCAGTGACAAGTGACCAACGAAAGTGACCAGTGAACAGTGACCAGGGACCAGTGACCAGTGACCAGTGACCAGCGACCAGTGACCAGTGACCAGTGACCAGTGACCAGTGACCAGTGACCAGTGACATGTGACCAGTGACCAGCTGCCAGTGACCAGTGACCAGTGACCAGTGACCAGTGACCAGCGAAAGTGACCAGTGACCAGTGACCAGTGACCAATGACCAGTGACCAGTGACCAGTGACCAGTGACAAGTGACCAGTGACCAGTGACCAGTGCCAACGACCAGTGACCAGTGACAAGTGACCAGTGACCAGTGACCAGTGATCAGTGACCAGTGAACAGTGACCAGTGACCAGTGACCAGTGACCAGCGAAAATGACCAGTGACCAGTGACCAGTGACCAGCGAAATTGACCAGTGACCAGTGACCAGTGAACAGTGACAAGTGACCAGTGACAAGTGACCAACGAATGTGACCAGTGAACAGTGACCAGGGACCAGTGACCAGTGACGAGTGACCAGTGACCAGCGAAAGTGAACAGTGAGCAGTGACCAGTGACCAGTGACCAGTGACCAGTGACCAGCGAAAGTGACCAGTGACCAGTGACCAGTGACCAGTGACCAGTGACCAGTGACAAGTGACCTGGGACCAGTGACCAGTGACCAGTGACCAGTGACCAGTGACCAGTGACCAGTGACCAGTGACCAGCGAAAGTGACCAGTGACGAGTGACCAGTGACAAGTGACCAGTGACCAGTGACCAGTGACCAGTGACCAGTGACCAGTGACCAGTGACGAGTTACCAGTGATCAGCGAAAGTGAACAGTGACCAGTGACCAGTGACCAGTGACCAGCGAAATTGACCAGTGACCAGTGACCAGTGACAAGTGACCTGGGACCAGTGACCAGTGACCAGTGACCAGTGACCAGTGACCAGTGACCAGTGACCAGTGACCAGTGACCAGTGACCAGCGAAAGTGACCAGTGACGAGTGACCAGTGACAAGTGACCAGTGACCAGTGACCAGTGACCAGTGACCAGTGACCAGTGACCAGTGACGAGTGACCAGTGATCAGCGAAAGTGAACAGTGACCAGTGACCAGTGACCAGTGACCAGCGAAATTGACCAGTGACCAGTGACCAGTGACCAGTGACCAGTGACCAGCGACCAGTGACCAGAGACCAGTAACCAGTGACCAGTGACCAGTGACCACTGACCAGCGAAAGTGACCAGTGAACAGTGACCAGTGACCAGTGACCTGTGACCAGTGACCAGTGACCAGTGACCAGTGACCAGTGACGAGCGAAAGTGACCAGTGACGAGTGACCAGTGACAAGTGACCAGTGACCAGTGACCAGTGACCAGTGACTAGTGACCAGCAACCAGTGACCAGTGACCAGTGACCAGTGACCAGTGACCAGTGATCAGTGACCAGTGAACAGTGACCAGTGACCAGTGACCAGTGACCAGCGAAAATGACCAGTGACCAGTGACCAGTGACCAGCGAAATTGACCAGTGACCAGTGACCAGTGAACAGTGACAAGTGACCAGTGACAAGTGACCAACGAAAGTGACCAGTGAACAGTGACCAGGGACCAGTGACCAGTGACGAGTGAGCAGTGACCAGCGAAAGTGAACAGTGAGCAGTGACCAGTGACCAGTGACCAGTGACCAGTGACCAGTGACCAGTGCCAACGACCAGTGACCAGTGACCATTGACCAGTGACCAGCGAAAGTGACCAGGGACCAGTGACCAGTGACCAGTGACCAGTGACCAGTGACCAGTGACCAGTGACCAGTGACCAGTGACCAGTGACCAGTGACCAGTGACAAGTGACCAGTGACCAGTGACCATTGATCAGTGACCAGTGACCAGTGACCAGTGACCAGCGAAAATGACCAGTGACCAGTGACCAGTGACCAGCGAAATTGACCAGTGACCAGTGACCAGTGAACAGTGACAAGTGACCAGTGACAAGTGACCAACGAAAGTGACCAGTGAACAGTGACCAGGGACCAGTGACCAGTGACGAGTGACCAGTGACCAGCGAAAGTGAACAGTGAGCAGTGACCAGTGACCAGTGACCAGTGACCAGTGACCAGTGACCAGTGACCAGTGACCAGTGAGCAGTGACTAGCGAAATTGACCGGTTTCCAGTGACCAGTGACAAGTGACCAGTGACCAGTGACCAGCGAAAGTGACCAGTGACGAGTGACCAGTGACAAGTGACCAGTGACAAGTGACCAGTGACCAGTGACCAGTGACCAGTGACCAGTGACCAGTGACCAGTGACCAGTGACCAGCGAAAGTGACCAGTGACCAGTGACCTGTGACCAGTGACCAGTGACCAGTGACCAGTGACAAGTGACCAGTGACCAGCGACCAGTGACCAGTGACCTGTGACCAGTGACCAGTGACCAGTGACGAGCGAAATGGACCAGTGACCAGTGTCCAGTGACCAGTGACCAGTGATAAGTGACCAGTGACCAGTGACCAGTGACCATTGACCAGTGACCAGTGACCAGTGACCAGCGAAAGTGACCAGGGACAAGCGACCAGTGACCAGTGACCAGTGACCAGTGACCAGTGACCAGTGACCAGTGACCAGTGACCAGTGACCAGTGACCAGTGACCAGTGACCAGCGACCAGTGACCAGTGACCAGCGACCAGTGACCAGTGACCAGTGACCAGTGACCAGTGACCAGTGACCAGTGACCAGTGACCACTGACCAGCGAAAGTGACCAGTGACCAGTGACCAGTGACCAGTGACCAATGACCAGTGACCGGTGACCAGTGACCAGTGACCAGTGACCAGTGACCAGTGACCAGTGACCAGCGAAAGTGACCAGTGACCAGTGACCAGTGACCAGTGACCAGTGACCAGTGACCAGTGACAAGTGACCAGTGACCAGCGACCAGTGACCAGTGACCAGTGACCAGTGACCAGTGACCAGCGAAAGTGACCAGTGACCAGGGACCAGTGACCAGTGACCAGCGAAATTGACCAGTGACCAGTGACCAGTGACCAGTGACAAGTGACCAGTGACCACTGACCAGTGACCAGTGACCAGTGACCAGTGCCAACGACCAGTGACCAGTGACCATTGACCAGTGACCAGCGAAAGTGACCAGGGACCAGTGACCAGTGACCAGTGACCAGTGACCAGTGACCAGTGACCAGTGACCAGTGACCAGTGACCAGTGACATGTGACCAGTGACCAGTGACCAGTGATCAGTGACCAGTGAACAGTGACCAGTGACCAGTGACCAGCGACCAGTGACCAGTGACCAGTGACCAGGGACCAGTGACCAGCGAAAGTGACCAGTGACCAGTGACCAGTGACCAGTGAACAGCGAAAGTGACCAGTGACCAGTGACCTGTGACCTGTGACCAGTGACCAGTGACCAGTGACGAGCGAAATGGACCAGTGACCAGTGTCCAGTGACCAGTGACCAGTGATAAGTGACCAGTGACCAGTGACCAGTGACCACTGACCAGCGAAAGTGACCAGTGACCAGGGACCAGTGACCAGTGACCAGCAAAATTGACCAGTGACCAATGACCAGTGACCAGTGACCAGTGACCAGTGACCAGTGACCAGTGACCAGTGACCACTGACCAGCGAAAGTGACCAGTGACCAGGGACCAGTGACCAGTGACCAGCAAAATTGACCAGTGACCAGTGACCAGTGACCAGTGACCAATGACCAGTGACCGGTGACCAGTGACCAGTGACCAGTGACCAGTGACCAGTGACCAGTGACCAGTGACCAGTGACCAGTGACCAGTGACCAGTGACCAGTGACCAGTGACCAGTGACAAGTGACCAGTGACCAGCGACCAGTGACCAGTGACCAGTGACCAGTGACCAGTGACCAGCGAAAGTGACCAGTGACCAGGGACCAGTGACCAGTGACCAGCGAAATTGACCAGTGACCAGTGACCAGTGACCAGTGACAAGTGACCAGTGACCACTGACCAGTGACCAGTGACCAGTGACCAGTGCCAACGACCAGTGACCAGTGACCATTGACCAGTGACCAGCGAAAGTGACCAGGGACCAGTGACCAGTGACCAGTGACCAGTGACCAGTGACCAGTGACCAGTGACCAGTGACCAGTGACCAGTGACCAGTGACCAGTGACCAGTGACCAGTGACAAGTGACCAGTGACCAGTGATCAGTGACCAGTGAACAGTGACCAGTGACCAGTGACCAGCGACCAGTGACCAGTGACCAGTGACCAGGGACCACTGACCAGCGAAAGTGACCAGTGACCAGTGACCAGTGACCAGTGAACAGCGAAAGTGACCAGTGACCAGTGACCTGTGACCTGTGACCAGTGACCAGTGACCAGTGACGAGCGAAATGGACCAGTGACCAGTGTCCAGTGACCAGTGACCAGTGACCATTGACCAGTGACCAGTGACCAGTGACCAGCGAAAGTGACCAGGGACAAGCGACCAGTGACCAGTGACCAGTGACCAGTGACCAGTGACCAGTGACCAGTGACCAGTGACCAGTGACCAGTGACCAGTGACCAGTGACCAGCGACCAGTGACCAGCGAAAGTGACCAGTGACCAGTGACCAGTGACCAGTGACCAGTGACCAGTGACAAGTGACCAGTGACCAGTGACCAGTGATCAGTGACCAGTGAACAGTGACCAGTGACCAGTGACCAGTGACCAGCGAAAATGACCAGTGACCAGTGACCAGTGACCAGTGACTAGCCAAATTGAGCAGTGAGCAGTGACCAGTGACCAGTGACCAGTGACCAGTGACCAGTGACCAGCGAAATTGACCAGCGACCATTGACCAGTGACCAGCGAATGTGACCAGTGACGAGTGACCTGTGACAAGTGACCAGTGACCAGCGACCAGTGACCAGCGAAAGTGACCAGTGACCAGTGACCAGTGACCAGCGACCAGTGACCAGTGACCAGTGACCAGTAACCAGTGACCAGCAAAACTGACCAGCAAAATTGACCAGTGACCAGTGACCAGTGACCAATGACCAGTGACCAGTGACCAGTGACCAGTGACAAGTGACCAGTGACCAGTGACCAGTGACCAGTGACCAGTGACCAGTGCCAACGACCAGTGACCAGTGACCATTGACCAGTGACCAGCGAAAGTGACCAGGGACCAGTGACCAGTGACCAGTGACCAGTGACCAGTGACCAGTGACCAGTGACCAGTGACCAGTGACCAGTGACCAGTGACCAGTGACCAGTGACAAGTGACCAGTGAACAGTGACCAGTGACCAGTGACCAGTGACCAGCGAAAATGACCAGTGACCAGTGACCAGTGACCAGCGAAATTGACCAGTGACCAGTGACCAGTGAACAGTGACAAGTGACCAGTGACAAGTGACCAACGAAAGTGACCAGTGAACAGTGACCAGGGACCAGTGACCAGTGACCAGTGACCAGCGACCAGTGACCAGTGACCAGTGACCAGTGACCAGTGACCAGTGACCAGTGACAAGTGACCAGTGACCAGCTGCCAGTGACCAGTGACCAGTGACCAGTGACCAGTGACCAGCGAAAGTGACCAGTGACCAGTGACCAGTGACCAATGACCAGTGACCAGTGACCATTGACCAGTGACAAGTGACCAGTGACCAGTGACCAGTGCCAACGACCAGTGACCAGTGACAAGTGACCAGTGACCAGTGACCAGTGACCAGTGAACAGTGACCAGTGACCAGTGACCAGCGACCAGTGACCAGTGACCAGTGACCAGGGACCACTGACCAGCGAAAGTGACCAGTGACCAGTGACCAGTGACCAGTGAACAGCGAAAGTGACCAGTGACCAGTGACCTGTGACCTGTGACCAGTGACCAGTGACCAGTGACGAGCGAAATGGACCAGTGACCAGTGTCCAGTGACCAGTGACCAGTGACCATTGACCAGTGACCAGTGACCAGTGACCAGCGAAAGTGACCAGGGACAAGCGACCAGTGACCAGTGACCAGTGACCAGTGACCAGTGACCAGTGACCAATGACCAGTGACCAGTGACCAGTGACCAGTGACAAGTGACCAGTGACCAGTGACCAGTGACCAGTGACCAGTGACCAATGACCAGTGACCAGTGACCATTGACCAGTGACAAGTGACCAGTGACCAGTGACCAGTGCCAACGACCAGTGACCAGTGACAAGTGACCAGTGACCAGTGACCAGTGATCAGTGAACAGTGACCAGTGACCAGTGACCAGTGACCAGCGAAAATGACCAGTGACCAGTGACCAGTGACCAGCGAAATTGACCAGTGACCAGTGACCAGTGAACAGTGACAAGTGACCAGTGACAAGTGACCAACGAAAGTGACCAGTGAACAGTGACCAGGGACCAGTGACCAGTGACCAGTGACCAGCGACCAGTGACCAGTGACCAGTGACCAGTGACCAGTGACCAGTGACCAGTGACAAGTGACCAGTGACCAGCTGCCAGTGACCAGTGACCAGTGACCAGTGACCAGTGACCAGCGAAAGTGACCAGTGACCAGTGACCAGTGACCAGTGACCAGTGACCAATGACCAGTGACCAGTGACCAGTGACCAGTGACAAGTGACCAGTGACCAGTGACCAGTGCCAACGACCAGTGACCAGTGACAAGTGACCAGTGACCAGTGACCAGTGATCAGTGACCAGTGAACAGTGACCAGTGACCAGTGACCAGTGACCAGCGAAAATGACCAGTGACCAGTGACCAGTGACCAGCGAAATTGACCAGTGACCAGTGACCAGTGAACAGTGACAAGTGACCAGTGACAAGTGACCAACGAATGTGACCAGTGAACAGTGACCAGGGACCAGTGACCAGTGACGAGTGACCAGTGACCAGCGAAAGTGAACAGTGAGCAGTGACCAGTGACCAGTGACCAGTGACCAGTGACCAGCGAAAGTGACCAGTGACCAGTGACCAGTGACCAGTGACCAGTGACCAGTGACAAGTGACCTGGGACCAGTGACCAGTGACCAGTGACCAGCGAAAGTGACCAGTGACGAGTGACCAGTGACAAGTGACCAGTGACCAGTGACCAGTGACCAGTGACCAGTGACCAGTGACCAGTGACGAGTTACCAGTGATCAGCGAAAGTGAACAGTGACCAGTGACCAGTGACCAGTGACCAGCGAAATTGACCAGTGACCAGTGACCAGTGACAAGTGACCTGGGACCAGTGACCAGTGACCAGTGACCAGTGACCAGTGACCAGTGACTAGTTACGAGTGACCAGTGATCAGCGAAAGTGAACAGTGACCAGTGACCAGTGACCAGTGACCAGCGAAATTGACCAGTGACCAGTGACCAGTGACCAGTGACCAGTGACCAGCGACCAGTGACCAGAGACCAGTAACCAGTGACCAGTGACCAGTGACCACTGACCAGCGAAAGTGACCAGTGAACAGTGACCAGTGACCAGTGACCTGTGACCAGTGACCAGTGACCAGTGACCAGTGACCAGTGACGAGCAAAAGTGACCAGTGACGAGTGACCAGTGACAAGTGACCAGTGACCAGTGACCAGTGACCAGTGACTAGTGACCAGCAACCAGTGACCAGTGACCAGTGACCAGTGATCAGTGACCAGTGAACAGTGACCAGTGACCAGTGACCAGTGACCAGCGAAAATGACCAGTGACCAGTGACGAGTGACCAGCGAAATTGACCAGTGACCAGTGACCAGTGAACAGTGACAAGTGACCAGTGACAAGTGACCAACGAAAGTGACCAGTGAACAGTGACCAGGGACCAGTGACCAGTGACGAGTGAGCAGTGACCAGCGAAAGTGAACAGTGAGCAGTGACCAGTGACCAGTGACCAGTGACCAGTGACCAGTGACCAGTGACCAGTGACCAGTGCCAACGACCAGTGACCAGTGACCATTGACCAGTGACCAGCGAAAGTGACCAGGGACCAGTGACCAGTGACCAGTGACCAGTGACCAGTGACCAGTGACCAGTGACCAGTGACCAGTGACCAGTGACCAGTGACCAGTGACAAGTGACCAGTGACCAGTGACCATTGATCAGTGACCAGTGAACAGTGACCAGTGACCAGTGACCAGTGACCAGCGAAAATGACCAGTGACCAGTGACCAGTGACCAGTGAACAGTGACAAGTGACCAGTGACAAGTGACCAACGAAAGTGACCAGTGAACAGTGACCAGGGACCAGTGACCAGTGACGAGTGACCAGTGACCAGCGAAAGTGAACAGTGAGCAGTGACCAGTGACCAGTGACCAGTGACCAGTGACCAGTGACCAGTGACCAGTGACCAGTGAGCAGTGACCAGCGAAATTGACCGGTTTCCAGTGACCAGTGACAAGTGACCAGTGACCAGTGACCAGCGAAAGTGACCAGTGACGAGTGACCAGTGACAAGTGACCAGTGACAAGTGACCAGTGACCAGTGACCAGTGACCAGTGACCAGTGACCAGTGACCAGTGACCAGTGACCAGCGAAAGTGACCAGTGACCAGTGACCTGTGACCAGTGACCAGTGACCAGTGACCAGTGACAAGTGACCAGTGACCAGCGACCAGTGACCAGTGACCAGTGACCAGTGACCAGTGACCAGTGACGAGCGAAATGGACCAGTGACCAGTGTCCAGTGACCAGTGACCAGTGATAAGTGACCAGTGACCAGTGACCAGTGACCATTGACCAGTGACCAGTGACCAGTGACCAGCGAAAGTGACCAGGGACAAGCGACCAGTGACCAGTGACCAGTGACCAGTGACCAGTGACCAGTGACCAGTGACCAGTGACCAGTGACCAGTGACCAGTGACCAGCGACCAGTGACCAGTGACCAGTGACCAGTGACCAGTGACCAGTGACCAGTGACCACTGACCAGCGAAAGTGACCAGTGACCAGGGAACAGTGACCAGTGACCAGCAAAATTGACCAGTGACCAGTGACCAGTGACCAGTGACCAATGACCAGTGACCGGTGACCAGTGACCAGTGACCAGTGACCAGTGACCAGTGACCAGTGACCAGCGAAAGTGACCAGTGACCAGTGACCAGTGACCAGTGACCAGTGACCAGTGACCAGTGACAAGTGACCAGTGACCAGCGACCAGTGACCAGTGACCAGTGACCAGTGACCAGTGACCAGCGAAAGTGACCAGTGACCAGGGACCAGTGACCAGTGACCAGCGAAATTGACCAGTGACCAGTGACCAGTGACCAGTGACAAGTGACCAGTGACCACTGACCAGTGACCAGTGACCAGTGACCAGTGCCAACGACCAGTGACCAGTGACCATTGACCAGTGACCAGCGAAAGTGACCAGGGACCAGTGACCAGTGACCAGTGACCAGTGACCAGTGACCAGTGACCAGTGACCAGTGACCAGTGACCAGTGACCAGTGACAAGTGACCAGTGACCAGTGACCAGTGATCAGTGACCAGTGAACAGTGACCAGTGACCAGTGACCAGCGACCAGTGACCAGTGACCAGTGACCAGGGACCAGTGACCAGCGAAAGTGACCAGTGACCAGTGACCAGTGACCAGTGAACAGCGAAAGTGACCAGTGACCAGTGACCTGTGACCTGTGACCAGTGACCAGTGACCAGTGACGAGCGAAATGGACCAGTGACCAGTGTCCAGTGACCAGTGACCAGTGACCAGTGACCACTGACCAGCGAAAGTGACCAGTGACCAGGGACCAGTGACCAGTGACCAGCAAAATTGACCAGTGACCAATGACCAGTGACCAGTGACCAGTGACCAGTGACCAGTGACCAGTGACCAGTGACCACTGACCAGCGAAAGTGACCAGTGACCAGGGACCAGTGACCAGTGACCAGCAAAATTGACCAGTGACCAGTGACCAGTGACCAGTGACCAATGACCAGTGACCGGTGACCAGTGACCAGTGACCAGTGACCAGTGACCAGTGACCAGTGACCAGTGACCAGTGACCAGTGACCAGTGACCAGTGACCAGTGACAAGTGACCAGTGACCAGCGACCAGTGACCAGTGACCAGTGACCAGTGACCAGTGACCAGCGAAAGTGACCAGTGACCAGGGACCAGTGACCAGTGACCAGCGAAATTGACCAGTGACCAGTGACCAGTGACCAGTGACAAGTGACCAGTGACCACTGACCAGTGACCAGTGACCAGTGACCAGTGCCAACGACCAGTGACCAGTGACCATTGACCAGTGACCAGCGAAAGTGACCAGGGACCAGTGACCAGTGACCAGTGACCAGTGACCAGTGACCAGTGACCAGTGACCAGTGACCAGTGACCAGTGACCAGTGACCAGTGACAAGTGACCAGTGACCAGTGACCAGTGATCAGTGACCAGTGTACAGTGACCAGTGACCAGTGACCAGCGACCAGTGACCAGTGACCAGTGACCAGGGACCACTGACCAGCGAAAGTGACCAGTGACCAGTGACCAGTGACCAGTGAACAGCGAAAGTGACCAGTGACCAGTGACCTGTGACCTGTGACCAGTGACCAGTGACCAGTGACGAGCGAAATGGACCAGTGACCAGTGTCCAGTGACCAGTGACCAGTGACCATTGACCAGTGACCAGTGACCAGTGACCAGCGAAAGTGACCAGGGACAAGCGACCAGTGACCAGTGACCAGTGACCAGTGACCAGTGACCAGTGACCAGTGACCAGTGACCAGTGACCAGTGACCAGCGACCAGTGACCAGCGAAAGTGACCAGTGACCAGTGACCAGTGACCAGTGACCAGTGACCAGTGACCAGTGACAAGTGACCAGTGACCAGTGACCAGTGATCAGTGACCAGTGAACAGTGACCAGTGACCAGTGACCAGTGACCAGCGAAAATGACCAGTGACCAGTGACCAGTGACCAGTGACTAGCCAAATTGAGCAGTGAGCAGTGACCAGTGACCAGTGACCAGTGACCAGTGACCAGCGAAATTGACCAGCGACCATTGACCAGTGACCAGCGAATGTGACCAGTGACGAGTGACCTGTGACAAGTGACCAGTGACCAGCGACCAGTGACCAGCGAAAGTGACCAGTGACCAGTGACCAGTGACCAGCGACCAGTGACCAGTGACCAGTGACCAGTGACCAGTGACCAGTGACCAGTGACCAGGGACCAGTGACCAGCGAAAGTGACCAGTGACCAGTGACCAGTGACCAGTGAACAGCGAAAGTGACCAGTGACCAGTGACCTGTGACCTGTGACCAGTGACCAGTGACCAGTGACGAGCGAAATGGACCAGTGACCAGTGTCCAGTGACCAGTGACCAGTGACCAGTGACCACTGACCAGCGAAAGTGACCAGTGACCAGGGACCAGTGACCAGTGACCAGCAAAATTGACCAGTGACCAATGACCAGTGACCAGTGACCAGTGACCAGTGACCAGTGACCAGTGACCAGTGACCACTGACCAGCGAAAGTGACCAGTGACCAGGGACCAGTGACCAGTGACCAGCAAAATTGACCAGTGACCAGTGACCAGTGACCAGTGACCAATGACCAGTGACCGGTGACCAGTGACCAGTGACCAGTGACCAGTGACCAGTGACCAGTGACCAGTGACCAGTGACCAGTGACAAGTGACCAGTGACCAGCGACCAGTGACCAGTGACCAGTGACCAGTGACCAGTGACCAGCGAAAGTGACCAGTGACCAGGGACCAGTGACCAGTGACCAGCGAAATTGACCAGTGACCAGTGACCAGTGACCAGTGACAAGTGACCAGTGACCACTGACCAGTGACCAGTGACCAGTGACCAGTGCCAACGACCAGTGACCAGTGACCATTGACCAGTGACCAGCGAAAGTGACCAGGGACCAGTGACCAGTGACCAGTGACCAGTGACCAGTGACCAGTGACCAGTGACCAGTGACCAGTGACCAGTGACCAGTGACCAGTGACCAGTGACAAGTGACCAGTGACCAGTGACCAGTGATCAGTGACCAGTGTACAGTGACCAGTGACCAGTGACCAGCGACCAGTGACCAGTGACCAGTGACCAGGGACCACTGACCAGCGAAAGTGACCAGTGACCAGTGACCAGTGACCAGTGAACAGCGAAAGTGACCAGTGACCAGTGACCTGTGACCTGTGACCAGTGACCAGTGACCAGTGACGAGCGAAATGGACCAGTGACCAGTGTCCAGTGACCAGTGACCAGTGACCAGTGACCAGTGACCAGTGACCAGTGACCAGCGAAAGTGACCAGGGACAAGCGACCAGTGACCAGTGACCAGTGACCAGTGACCAGTGACCAGTGACCAGTGACCAGTGACCAGTGACCAGTGACCAGTGACCAGTGACCAGCGACCAGTGACCAGCGAAAGTGACCAGTGACCAGTGACCAGTGACCAGTGACCAGTGACCAGTGACCAGTGACAAGTGACCAGTGACCAGTGACCAGTGATCAGTGACCAGTGAACAGTGACCAGTGACCAGTGACCAGTGACCAGCGAAAATGACCAGTGACCAGTGACCAGTGACCAGTGACTAGCCAAATTGAGCAGTGAGCAGTGACCAGTGACCAGTGACCAGTGACCAGTGACCAGCGAAATTGACCAGCGACCATTGACCAGTGACCAGCGAATGTGACCAGTGACGAGTGACCTGTGACAAGTGACCAGTGACCAGCGACCAGTGACCAGCGAAAGTGACCAGTGACCAGTGACCAGTGACCAGCGACCAGTGACCAGTGACCAGTGACCAGTGACCAGTGACCAGCAAAACTGACCAGCAAAATTGACCAGTGACCAGTGACCAGTGACCAATGACCAGTGACCAGTGACCAGTGACCAGTGACAAGTGACCAGTGACCAGTGACCAGTGACCAGTGACCAGTGACCAGTGCCAACGACCAGTGACCAGTGACCATTGACCAGTGACCAGCGAAAGTGACCAGGGACCAGTGACCAGTGACCAGTGACCAGTGACCAGTGACCAGTGACCAGTGACCAGTGACAAGTGACCAGTGAACAGTGACCAGTGACCAGTGACCAGTGACCAGTGACCAGTGACCAGTGACCAGTGACCAGTGACCAGTGACCAGTGACCAGTGACCAGCGACCAGTGACCAGCGAAAGTGACCAGTGACCAGTGACCAGTGACCAGTGACCAGTGACCAGTGACCAGTGACAAGTGACCAGTGACCAGTGACCAGTGATCAGTGACCAGTGAACAGTGACCAGTGACCAGTGACCAGTGACCAGCGAAAATGACCAGTGACCAGTGACCAGTAACCAGTGACTAGCCAAATTGAGCAGTGAGCAGTGACCAGTGACCAGTGACCAGTGACCAGTGACCAGCGAAATTGACCAGCGACCATTGACCAGTGACCAGCGAATGTGACCAGTGACGAGTGACCTGTGACAAGTGACCAGTGACCAGCGACCAGTGACCAGCGAAAGTGACCAGTGACCAGTGACCAGTGACCAGCGACCAGTGACCAGTGACCAGTGACCAGTGACCAGTGACCAGCAAAACTGACCAGCAAAATTGACCAGTGACCAGTGACCAGTGACCAATGACCAGTGACCAGTGACCAGTGACCAGTGACAAGTGACCAGTGACCAGTGACCAGTGACCAGTGACCAGTGACCAGTGCCAACGACCAGTGACCAGTGACCATTGACCAGTGACCAGCGAAAGTGACCAGGGACCAGTGACCAGTGACCAGTGACCAGTGACCAGTGACCAGTGACCAGTGACCAGTGACAAGTGACCAGTGAACAGTGACCAGTGACCAGTGACCAGTGACCAGCGAAAATGACCAGTGACCAGTGACCAGTGACCAGCGAAATTGACCAGTGACCAGTGACCAGTGAACAGTGACAAGTGACCAGTGACAAGTGACCAACGAAAGTGACCAGTGAACAGTGACCAGGGACCAGTGACCAGTGACGAGTGAGCAGTGACCAGCGAAAGTGAACAGTGAGCAGTGACCAGTGACCAGTGACCAGTGACCAGTGACCAGTGACCAGTGACCAGTGACCAGTGCCAACGACCAGTGACCAGTGACCATTGACCAGTGACCAGCGAAAGTGACCAGGGACCAGTGACCAGTGACCAGTGACCAGTGACCAGTGACCAGTGACCAGTGACCAGTGACCAGTGACCAGTGACCAGTGACCAGTGACAAGTGACCAGTGACCAGTGACCATTGATCAGTGACCAGTGAACAGTGACCAGTGACCAGTGACCAGTGACCAGCGAAAATGACCAGTGACCAGTGACCAGTGACCAGCGAAATTGACCAGTGAACAGTGACAAGTGACCAGTGACAAGTGACCAACGAAAGTGACCAGTGAACAGTGACCAGGGACCAGTGACCAGTGACGAGTGACCAGTGACCAGCGAAAGTGAACAGTGAGCAGTGACCAGTGACCAGTGACCAGTGACCAGTGACCAGTGACCAGTGACCAGTGACCAGTGAGCAGTGACCAGCGAAATTGACCGGTTTCCAGTGACCAGTGACAAGTGACCAGTGACCAGTGACCAGCGAAAGTGACCAGTGACGAGTGACCAGTGACAAGTGACCAGTGACAAGTGACCAGTGACCAGTGACCAGTGACCAGTGACCAGTGACCAGTGACCAGTGACCAGCGAAAGTGACCAGTGACCAGTGACCTGTGACCAGTGACCAGTGACCAGTGACCAGTGACAAGTGACCAGTGACCAGCGACCAGTGACCAGTGACCAGTGACCAGTGACCAGTGACCAGTGACGAGCGAAATGGACCAGTGACCAGTGTCCAGTGACCAGTGACCAGTGATAAGTGACCAGTGACCAGTGACCAGTGACCATTGACCAGTGACCAGTGACCAGTGACCAGCGAAAGTGACCAGGGACAAGCGACCAGTGACCAGTGACCAGTGACCAGTGACCAGTGACCAGTGACCAGTGACCAGTGACCAGTGACCAGTGACCAGTGACCAGTGACCAGTGACCAGTGACCAGCGACCAGTGACCAGTGACCAGTGACCAGTGACCAGTGACCAGTGACCAGTGACCAGTGACCACTGACCAGCGAAAGTGACCAGTGACCAGGGACCAGTGACCAGTGACCAGCAAAATTGACCAGTGACCAGTGACCAGTGACCAGTGACCAATGACCAGTGACCGGTGACCAGTGACCAGTGACCAGTGACCAGTGACCAGTGACCAGTGACCAGCGAAAGTGACCAGTGACCAGTGACCAGTGACCAGTGACCAGTGACCAGTGACCAGTGACAAGTGACCAGTGACCAGCGACCAGTGACCAGTGACCAGTGACCAGTGACCAGTGACCAGCGAAAGTGACCAGTGACCAGGGACCAGTGACCAGTGACCAGCGAAATTGACCAGTGACCAGTGACCAGTGACCAGTGACAAGTGACCAGTGACCACTGACCAGTGACCAGTGACCAGTGACCAGTGCCAACGACCAGTGACCAGTGACCATTGACCAGTGACCAGCGAAAGTGACCAGGGACCAGTGACCAGTGACCAGTGACCAGTGACCAGTGACCAGTGACCAGTGACCAGTGACCAGTGACCAGTGACATGTGACCAGTGACCAGTGACCAGTGATCAGTGACCAGTGAACAGTGACCAGTGACCAGTGACCAGCGACCAGTGACCAGTGACCAGTGACCAGGGACCAGTGACCAGCGAAAGTGACCAGTGACCAGTGACCAGTGACCAGTGAACAGCGAAAGTGACCAGTGACCAGTGACCTGTGACCTGTGACCAGTGACCAGTGACCAGTGACGAGCGAAATGGACCAGTGACCAGTGTCCAGTGACCAGTGACCAGTGATAAGTGACCAGTGACCAGTGACCAGTGACCACTGACCAGCGAAAGTGACCAGTGACCAGGGACCAGTGACCAGTGACCAGCAAAATTGACCAGTGACCAATGACCAGTGACCAGTGACCAGTGACCAGTGACCAGTGACCAGTGACCAGTGACCACTGACCAGCGAAAGTGACCAGTGACCAGGGACCAGTGACCAGTGACCAGCAAAATTGACCAGTGACCAGTGACCAGTGACCAGTGACCAATGACCAGTGACCGGTGACCAGTGACCAGTGACCAGTGACCAGTGACCAGTGACCAGTGACCAGTGACCAGTGACCAGTGACCAGTGACCAGTGACCAGTGACCAGTGACAAGTGACCAGTGACCAGCGACCAGTGACCAGTGACCAGTGACCAGTGACCAGTGACCAGCGAAAGTGACCAGTGACCAGGGACCAGTGACCAGTGACCAGCGAAATTGACCAGTGACCAGTGACCAGTGACCAGTGACAAGTGACCAGTGACCACTGACCAGTGACCAGTGACCAGTGACCAGTGCCAACGACCAGTGACCAGTGACCATTGACCAGTGACCAGCGAAAGTGACCAGGGACCAGTGACCAGTGACCAGTGACCAGTGACCAGTGACCAGTGACCAGTGACCAGTGACCAGTGACCAGTGACCAGTGACCAGTGACCAGTGACCAGTGACAAGTGACCAGTGACCAGTGATCAGTGACCAGTGAACAGTGACCAGTGACCAGTGACCAGCGACCAGTGACCAGTGACCAGTGACCAGGGACCACTGACCAGCGAAAGTGACCAGTGACCAGTGACCAGTGACCAGTGAACAGCGAAAGTGACCAGTGACCAGTGACCTGTGACCTGTGACCAGTGACCAGTGACCAGTGACGAGCGAAATGGACCAGTGACCAGTGTCCAGTGACCAGTGACCAGTGACCATTGACCAGTGACCAGTGACCAGTGACCAGCGAAAGTGACCAGGGACAAGCGACCAGTGACCAGTGACCAGTGACCAGTGACCAGTGACCAGTGACCAGTGACCAGTGACCAGCGAACAGTGACCAGTGACCAGTGACCAGTGACCAGCGAAAATGACCAGTGACCAGTGACCAGTGACCAGTGACTAGCCAAATTGAGCAGTGAGCAGTGACCAGTGACCAGTGACCAGTGACCAGTGACCAGTGACCAGCGAAATTGACCAGCGACCATTGACCAGTGACCAGCGAATGTGACCAGTGACGAGTGACCTGTGACAAGTGACCAGTGACCAGCGACCAGTGACCAGCGAAAGTGACCAGTGACCAGTGACCAGTGACCAGCGACCAGTGACCAGTGACCAGTGACCAGTGACCAGTGACCAGCAAAACTGACCAGCAAAATTGACCAGTGACCAGTGACCAGTGACCAATGACCAGTGACCAGTGACCAGTGACCAGTGACAAGTGACCAGTGACCAGTGACCAGTGACCAGTGACCAGTGACCAGTGCCAACGACCAGTGACCAGTGACCATTGACCAGTGACCAGCGAAAGTGACCAGGGACCAGTGACCAGTGACCAGTGACCAGTGACCAGTGACCAGTGACCAGTGACCAGTGACCAGTGACCAGTGACCAGTGACCAGTGACCAGTGACAAGTGACCAGTGAACAGTGACCAGTGACCAGTGACCAGTGACCAGCGAAAATGACCAGTGACCAGTGACCAGTGACCAGCGAAATTGACCAGTGACCAGTGACCAGTGAACAGTGACAAGTGACCAGTGACAAGTGACCAACGAAAGTGACCAGTGAACAGTGACCAGGGACCAGTGACCAGTGACCAGTGACCAGTGACCAGCGACCAGTGACCAGTGACCAGTGACCAGTGACCAGTGACCAGTGACCAGTGACAAGTGACCAGTGACCAGCTGCCAGTGACCAGTGACCAGTGACCAGTGACCAGTGACCAGCGAAAGTGACCAGTGACCAGTGACCAGTGACCAATGACCAGTGACCAGTGACCATTGACCGGTGACAAGTGACCAGTGACCAGTGACCAGTGCCAACGACCAGTGACCAGTGACAAGTGACCAGTGACCAGTGACCAGTGACCAGTGACCAGTGAACAGTGACCAGTGACCAGTGACCAGCGACCAGTGACCAGTGACCAGTGACCAGGGACCACTGACCAGCGAAAGTGACCAGTGACCAGTGACCAGTGACCAGTGAACAGCGAAAGTGACCAGTGACCAGTGACCTGTGACCTGTGACCAGTGACCAGTGACCAGTGACGAGCGAAATGGACCAGTGACCAGTGTCCAGTGACCAGTGACCAGTGACCATTGACCAGTGACCAGTGACCAGTGACCAGCGAAAGTGACCAGGGACAAGCGACCAGTGACCAGTGACCAGTGACCAGTGACCAGTGACCAGTGACCAGTGACCAGTGACCAGTGACCAGTGACCAGTGACCAGTGACCAGTGACCAGCGACCAGTGACCAGCGAAAGTGACCAGTGACCAGTGACCAGTGACCAGTGACCAGTGACCAGTGACAAGTGACCAGTGACCAGTGACGAGCGAAATGGACCAGTGACCAGTGTCCAGTGACCAGTGACCAGTGATAAGTGACCAGTGACCAGTGACCAGTGACCATTGACCAGTGACCAGTGACCAGTGACCAGCGAAAGTGACCAGGGACAAGCGACCAGTGACCAGTGACCAGTGACCAGTGACCAGTGACCAGTGACCAGTGACCAGTGACCAGTGACCAGTGACCAGCGACCAGTGACCAGTGACCAGTGACCAGTGACCAGTGACCAGTGACCAGTGACCAGTGACCACTGACCAGCGAAAGTGACCAGTGACCAGGGACCAGTGACCAGTGACCAGCAAAATTGACCAGTGACCAGTGACCAGTGACCAGTGACCAATGACCGGTGACCGGTGACCAGTGACCAGTGACCAGTGACCAGTGACCAGTGACCAGTGACCAGCGAAAGTGACCAGTGACCAGTGACCAGTGACCAGTGACCAGTGACCAGTGACCAGTGACAAGTGACCAGTGACCAGCGACCAGTGACCAGTGACCAGTGACCAGTGACCAGTGACCAGCGAAAGTGACCAGTGACCAGGGACCAGTGACCAGTGACCAGCGAAATTGACCAGTGACCAGTGACCAGTGACCAGTGACCAGTGACAAGTGACCAGTGACCACTGACCAGTGACCAGTGACCAGTGACCAGTGCCAACGACCAGTGACCAGTGACCATTGACCAGTGACCAGCGAAAGTGACCAGGGACCAGTGACCAGTGACCAGTGACCAGTGACCAGTGACCAGTGACCAGTGACCAGTGACCAGTGACCAGTGACATGTGACCAGTGACCAGTGACCAGTGATCAGTGACCAGTGAACAGTGACCAGTGACCAGTGACCAGCGACCAGTGACCAGTGACCAGTGACCAGGGACCAGTGACCAGCGAAAGTGACCAGTGACCAGTGACCAGTGACCAGTGAACAGCGAAAGTGACCAGTGACCAGTGACCTGTGACCTGTGACCAGTGACCAGTGACCAGTGACGAGCGAAATGGACCAGTGACCAGTGTCCAGTGACCAGTGACCAGTGATAAGTGACCAGTGACCAGTGACCAGTGACCACTGACCAGCGAAAGTGACCAGTGACCAGGGACCAGTGACCAGTGACCAGCAAAATTGACCAGTGACCAATGACCAGTGACCAGTGACCAGTGACCAGTGACCAGTGACCAGTGACCAGTGACCACTGACCAGCGAAAGTGACCAGTGACCAGGGACCAGTGACCAGTGACCAGCAAAATTGACCAGTGACCAGTGACCAGTGACCAGTGACCAATGACCAGTGACCGGTGACCAGTGACCAGTGACCAGTGACCAGTGACCAGTGACCAGTGACCAGTGACCAGTGACCAGTGACCAGTGACCAGTGACCAGTGACCAGTGACAAGTGACCAGTGACCAGCGACCAGTGACCAGTGACCAGTGACCAGTGACCAGTGACCAGCGAAAGTGACCAGTGACCAGGGACCAGTGACCAGTGACCAGCGAAATTGACCAGTGACCAGTGACCAGTGACCAGTGACAAGTGACCAGTGACCACTGACCAGTGACCAGTGACCAGTGACCAGTGCCAACGACCAGTGACCAGTGACCATTGACCAGTGACCAGCGAAAGTGACCAGGGACCAGTGACCAGTGACCAGTGACCAGTGACCAGTGACCAGTGACCAGTGACCAGTGACCAGTGACCAGTGACCAGTGACCAGTGACCAGTGACCAGTGACAAGTGACAAGTGACCAGTGACCAGTGACCAGTGACCACTGACCAGTGACCAGTGACCAGTGACCAGTGCCAACGACCAGTGACCAGTGACCATTGACCAGTGACCAGCGAAAGTGACCAGGGACCAGTGACCAGTGACCAGTGACCAGTGACCAGTGACCAGTGACCAGTGACCAGTGACCAGTGACCAGTGACATGTGACCAGTGACCAGTGACCAGTGATCAGTGACCAGTGAACAGTGACCAGTGACCAGTGACCAGCGACCAGTGACCAGTGACCAGTGACCAGGGACCAGTGACCAGCGAAAGTGACCAGTGACCAGTGACCAGTGACCAGTGAACAGCGAAAGTGACCAGTGACCAGTGACCTGTGACCTGTGACCAGTGACCAGTGACCAGTGACGAGCGAAATGGACCAGTGACCAGTGTCCAGTGACCAGTGACCAGTGATAAGTGACCAGTGACCAGTGACCAGTGACCACTGACCAGCGAAAGTGACCAGTGACCAGGGACCAGTGACCAGTGACCAGCAAAATTGACCAGTGACCAATGACCAGTGACCAGTGACCAGTGACCAGTGACCAGTGACCAGTGACCAGTGACCACTGACCAGCGAAAGTGACCAGTGACCAGGGACCAGTGACCAGTGACCAGCAAAATTGACCAGTGACCAGTGACCAGTGACCAGTGACCAATGACCAGTGACCGGTGACCAGTGACCAGTGACCAGTGACCAGTGACCAGTGACCAGTGACCAGTGACCAGTGACCAGTGACGAGCGAAATGGACCAGTGACCAGTGTCCAGTGACCAGTGACCAGTGACCATTGACCAGTGACCAGTGACCAGTGACCAGCGAAAGTGACCAGGGACAAGCGACCAGTGACCAGTGACCAGTGACCAGTGACCAGTGACCAGTGACCAGTGACCAGTGACCAGTGACCAGTGACCAGCGACCAGTGACCAGCGAAAGTGACCAGTGACCAGTGACCAGTGACCAGTGACCAGTGACCAGTGACCAGTGACAAGTGACCAGTGACCAGTGACCAGTGATCAGTGACCAGTGAACAGTGACCAGTGACCAGTGACCAGTGACCAGCGAAAATGACCAGTGACCAGTGACCAGTGACCAGTGACTAGCCAAATTGAGCAGTGAGCAGTGACCAGTGACCAGTGACCAGTGACCAGTGACCAGCGAAATTGACCAGCGACCATTGACCAGTGACCAGCGAATGTGACCAGTGACGAGTGACCTGTGACAAGTGACCAGTGACCAGCGACCAGTGACCAGCGAAAGTGACCAGTGACCAGTGACCAGTGACCAGCGACCAGTGACCAGTGACCAGTGACCAGTGACCAGTGACCAGTGACCAGTGACCAGGGACCAGTGACCAGCGAAAGTGACCAGTGACCAGTGACCAGTGACCAGTGAACAGCGAAAGTGACCAGTGACCAGTGACCTGTGACCTGTGACCAGTGACCAGTGACCAGTGACGAGCGAAATGGACCAGTGACCAGTGTCCAGTGACCAGTGACCAGTGACCAGTGACCACTGACCAGCGAAAGTGACCAGTGACCAGGGACCAGTGACCAGTGACCAGCAAAATTGACCAGTGACCAATGACCAGTGACCAGTGACCAGTGACCAGTGACCAGTGACCAGTGACCAGTGACCACTGACCAGCGAAAGTGACCAGTGACCAGGGACCAGTGACCAGTGACCAGCAAAATTGACCAGTGACCAGTGACCAGTGACCAGTGACCAATGACCAGTGACCGGTGACCAGTGACCAGTGACCAGTGACCAGTGACCAGTGACCAGTGACCAGTGACCAGTGACCAGTGACAAGTGACCAGTGACCAGCGACCAGTGACCAGTGACCAGTGACCAGTGACCAGTGACCAGCGAAAGTGACCAGTGACCAGGGACCAGTGACCAGTGACCAGCGAAATTGACCAGTGACCAGTGACCAGTGACCAGTGACAAGTGACCAGTGACCACTGACCAGTGACCAGTGACCAGTGACCAGTGCCAACGACCAGTGACCAGTGACCATTGACCAGTGACCAGCGAAAGTGACCAGGGACCAGTGACCAGTGACCAGTGACCAGTGACCAGTGACCAGTGACCAGTGACCAGTGACCAGTGACCAGTGACCAGTGACCAGTGACCAGTGACAAGTGACCAGTGACCAGTGACCAGTGATCAGTGACCAGTGTACAGTGACCAGTGACCAGTGACCAGCGACCAGTGACCAGTGACCAGTGACCAGGGACCACTGACCAGCGAAAGTGACCAGTGACCAGTGACCAGTGACCAGTGAACAGCGAAAGTGACCAGTGACCAGTGACCTGTGACCTGTGACCAGTGACCAGTGACCAGTGACGAGCGAAATGGACCAGTGACCAGTGTCCAGTGACCAGTGACCAGTGACCAGTGACCAGTGACCAGTGACCAGTGACCAGCGAAAGTGACCAGGGACAAGCGACCAGTGACCAGTGACCAGTGACCAGTGACCAGTGACCAGTGACCAGTGACCAGTGACCAGTGACCAGTGACCAGTGACCAGTGACCAGCGACCAGTGACCAGCGAAAGTGACCAGTGACCAGTGACCAGTGACCAGTGACCAGTGACCAGTGACCAGTGACAAGTGACCAGTGACCAGTGACCAGTGATCAGTGACCAGTGAACAGTGACCAGTGACCAGTGACCAGTGACCAGCGAAAATGACCAGTGACCAGTGACCAGTGACCAGTGACTAGCCAAATTGAGCAGTGAGCAGTGACCAGTGACCAGTGACCAGTGACCAGTGACCAGCGAAATTGACCAGCGACCATTGACCAGTGACCAGCGAATGTGACCAGTGACGAGTGACCTGTGACAAGTGACCAGTGACCAGCGACCAGTGACCAGCGAAAGTGACCAGTGACCAGTGACCAGTGACCAGCGACCAGTGACCAGTGACCAGTGACCAGTGACCAGTGACCAGCAAAACTGACCAGCAAAATTGACCAGTGACCAGTGACCAGTGACCAATGACCAGTGACCAGTGACCAGTGACCAGTGACAAGTGACCAGTGACCAGTGACCAGTGACCAGTGACCAGTGACCAGTGCCAACGACCAGTGACCAGTGACCATTGACCAGTGACCAGCGAAAGTGACCAGGGACCAGTGACCAGTGACCAGTGACCAGTGACCAGTGACCAGTGACCAGTGACCAGTGACAAGTGACCAGTGAACAGTGACCAGTGACCAGTGACCAGTGACCAGTGACCAGTGACCAGTGACCAGTGACCAGTGACCAGTGACCAGTGACCAGTGACCAGCGACCAGTGACCAGCGAAAGTGACCAGTGACCAGTGACCAGTGACCAGTGACCAGTGACCAGTGACCAGTGACAAGTGACCAGTGACCAGTGACCAGTGATCAGTGACCAGTGAACAGTGACCAGTGACCAGTGACCAGTGACCAGCGAAAATGACCAGTGACCAGTGACCAGTAACCAGTGACTAGCCAAATTGAGCAGTGAGCAGTGACCAGTGACCAGTGACCAGTGACCAGTGACCAGCGAAATTGACCAGCGACCATTGACCAGTGACCAGCGAATGTGACCAGTGACGAGTGACCTGTGACAAGTGACCAGTGACCAGCGACCAGTGACCAGCGAAAGTGACCAGTGACCAGTGACCAGTGACCAGCGACCAGTGACCAGTGACCAGTGACCAGTGACCAGTGACCAGCAAAACTGACCAGCAAAATTGACCAGTGACCAGTGACCAGTGACCAATGACCAGTGACCAGTGACCAGTGACCAGTGACAAGTGACCAGTGACCAGTGACCAGTGACCAGTGACCAGTGACCAGTGCCAACGACCAGTGACCAGTGACCATTGACCAGTGACCAGCGAAAGTGACCAGGGACCAGTGACCAGTGACCAGTGACCAGTGACCAGTGACCAGTGACCAGTGACCAGTGACAAGTGACCAGTGAACAGTGACCAGTGACCAGTGACCAGTGACCAGCGAAAATGACCAGTGACCAGTGACCAGTGACCAGCGAAATTGACCAGTGACCAGTGACCAGTGAACAGTGACAAGTGACCAGTGACAAGTGACCAACGAAAGTGACCAGTGAACAGTGACCAGGGACCAGTGACCAGTGACGAGTGAGCAGTGACCAGCGAAAGTGAACAGTGAGCAGTGACCAGTGACCAGTGACCAGTGACCAGTGACCAGTGACCAGTGACCAGTGACCAGTGCCAACGACCAGTGACCAGTGACCATTGACCAGTGACCAGCGAAAGTGACCAGGGACCAGTGACCAGTGACCAGTGACCAGTGACCAGTGACCAGTGACCAGTGACCAGTGACCAGTGACCAGTGACCAGTGACCAGTGACAAGTGACCAGTGACCAGTGACCATTGATCAGTGACCAGTGAACAGTGACCAGTGACCAGTGACCAGTGACCAGCGAAAATGACCAGTGACCAGTGACCAGTGACCAGCGAAATTGACCAGTGAACAGTGACAAGTGACCAGTGACAAGTGACCAACGAAAGTGACCAGTGAACAGTGACCAGGGACCAGTGACCAGTGACGAGTGACCAGTGACCAGCGAAAGTGAACAGTGAGCAGTGACCAGTGACCAGTGACCAGTGACCAGTGACCAGTGACCAGTGACCAGTGACCAGTGAGCAGTGACCAGCGAAATTGACCGGTTTCCAGTGACCAGTGACAAGTGACCAGTGACCAGTGACCAGCGAAAGTGACCAGTGACGAGTGACCAGTGACAAGTGACCAGTGACAAGTGACCAGTGACCAGTGACCAGTGACCAGTGACCAGTGACCAGTGACCAGTGACCAGCGAAAGTGACCAGTGACCAGTGACCTGTGACCAGTGACCAGTGACCAGTGACCAGTGACAAGTGACCAGTGACCAGCGACCAGTGACCAGTGACCAGTGACCAGTGACCAGTGACCAGTGACGAGCGAAATGGACCAGTGACCAGTGTCCAGTGACCAGTGACCAGTGATAAGTGACCAGTGACCAGTGACCAGTGACCATTGACCAGTGACCAGTGACCAGTGACCAGCGAAAGTGACCAGGGACAAGCGACCAGTGACCAGTGACCAGTGACCAGTGACCAGTGACCAGTGACCAGTGACCAGTGACCAGTGACCAGTGACCAGTGACCAGTGACCAGTGACCAGTGACCAGCGACCAGTGACCAGTGACCAGTGACCAGTGACCAGTGACCAGTGACCAGTGACCAGTGACCACTGACCAGCGAAAGTGACCAGTGACCAGGGACCAGTGACCAGTGACCAGCAAAATTGACCAGTGACCAGTGACCAGTGACCAGTGACCAATGACCAGTGACCGGTGACCAGTGACCAGTGACCAGTGACCAGTGACCAGTGACCAGTGACCAGCGAAAGTGACCAGTGACCAGTGACCAGTGACCAGTGACCAGTGACCAGTGACCAGTGACAAGTGACCAGTGACCAGCGACCAGTGACCAGTGACCAGTGACCAGTGACCAGTGACCAGCGAAAGTGACCAGTGACCAGGGACCAGTGACCAGTGACCAGCGAAATTGACCAGTGACCAGTGACCAGTGACCAGTGACAAGTGACCAGTGACCACTGACCAGTGACCAGTGACCAGTGACCAGTGCCAACGACCAGTGACCAGTGACCATTGACCAGTGACCAGCGAAAGTGACCAGGGACCAGTGACCAGTGACCAGTGACCAGTGACCAGTGACCAGTGACCAGTGACCAGTGACCAGTGACCAGTGACATGTGACCAGTGACCAGTGACCAGTGATCAGTGACCAGTGAACAGTGACCAGTGACCAGTGACCAGCGACCAGTGACCAGTGACCAGTGACCAGGGACCAGTGACCAGCGAAAGTGACCAGTGACCAGTGACCAGTGACCAGTGAACAGCGAAAGTGACCAGTGACCAGTGACCTGTGACCTGTGACCAGTGACCAGTGACCAGTGACGAGCGAAATGGACCAGTGACCAGTGTCCAGTGACCAGTGACCAGTGATAAGTGACCAGTGACCAGTGACCAGTGACCACTGACCAGCGAAAGTGACCAGTGACCAGGGACCAGTGACCAGTGACCAGCAAAATTGACCAGTGACCAATGACCAGTGACCAGTGACCAGTGACCAGTGACCAGTGACCAGTGACCAGTGACCACTGACCAGCGAAAGTGACCAGTGACCAGGGACCAGTGACCAGTGACCAGCAAAATTGACCAGTGACCAGTGACCAGTGACCAGTGACCAATGACCAGTGACCGGTGACCAGTGACCAGTGACCAGTGACCAGTGACCAGTGACCAGTGACCAGTGACCAGTGACCAGTGACCAGTGACCAGTGACCAGTGACCAGTGACAAGTGACCAGTGACCAGCGACCAGTGACCAGTGACCAGTGACCAGTGACCAGTGACCAGCGAAAGTGACCAGTGACCAGGGACCAGTGACCAGTGACCAGCGAAATTGACCAGTGACCAGTGACCAGTGACCAGTGACAAGTGACCAGTGACCACTGACCAGTGACCAGTGACCAGTGACCAGTGCCAACGACCAGTGACCAGTGACCATTGACCAGTGACCAGCGAAAGTGACCAGGGACCAGTGACCAGTGACCAGTGACCAGTGACCAGTGACCAGTGACCAGTGACCAGTGACCAGTGACCAGTGACCAGTGACCAGTGACCAGTGACCAGTGACAAGTGACCAGTGACCAGTGATCAGTGACCAGTGAACAGTGACCAGTGACCAGTGACCAGCGACCAGTGACCAGTGACCAGTGACCAGGGACCACTGACCAGCGAAAGTGACCAGTGACCAGTGACCAGTGACCAGTGAACAGCGAAAGTGACCAGTGACCAGTGACCTGTGACCTGTGACCAGTGACCAGTGACCAGTGACGAGCGAAATGGACCAGTGACCAGTGTCCAGTGACCAGTGACCAGTGACCATTGACCAGTGACCAGTGACCAGTGACCAGCGAAAGTGACCAGGGACAAGCGACCAGTGACCAGTGACCAGTGACCAGTGACCAGTGACCAGTGACCAGTGACCAGTGACCAGCGAACAGTGACCAGTGACCAGTGACCAGTGACCAGCGAAAATGACCAGTGACCAGTGACCAGTGACCAGTGACTAGCCAAATTGAGCAGTGAGCAGTGACCAGTGACCAGTGACCAGTGACCAGTGACCAGTGACCAGCGAAATTGACCAGCGACCATTGACCAGTGACCAGCGAATGTGACCAGTGACGAGTGACCTGTGACAAGTGACCAGTGACCAGCGACCAGTGACCAGCGAAAGTGACCAGTGACCAGTGACCAGTGACCAGCGACCAGTGACCAGTGACCAGTGACCAGTGACCAGTGACCAGCAAAACTGACCAGCAAAATTGACCAGTGACCAGTGACCAGTGACCAATGACCAGTGACCAGTGACCAGTGACCAGTGACAAGTGACCAGTGACCAGTGACCAGTGACCAGTGACCAGTGACCAGTGCCAACGACCAGTGACCAGTGACCATTGACCAGTGACCAGCGAAAGTGACCAGGGACCAGTGACCAGTGACCAGTGACCAGTGACCAGTGACCAGTGACCAGTGACCAGTGACCAGTGACCAGTGACCAGTGACCAGTGACCAGTGACAAGTGACCAGTGAACAGTGACCAGTGACCAGTGACCAGTGACCAGCGAAAATGACCAGTGACCAGTGACCAGTGACCAGCGAAATTGACCAGTGACCAGTGACCAGTGAACAGTGACAAGTGACCAGTGACAAGTGACCAACGAAAGTGACCAGTGAACAGTGACCAGGGACCAGTGACCAGTGACCAGTGACCAGTGACCAGCGACCAGTGACCAGTGACCAGTGACCAGTGACCAGTGACCAGTGACCAGTGACAAGTGACCAGTGACCAGCTGCCAGTGACCAGTGACCAGTGACCAGTGACCAGTGACCAGCGAAAGTGACCAGTGACCAGTGACCAGTGACCAATGACCAGTGACCAGTGACCATTGACCGGTGACAAGTGACCAGTGACCAGTGACCAGTGCCAACGACCAGTGACCAGTGACAAGTGACCAGTGACCAGTGACCAGTGACCAGTGACCAGTGAACAGTGACCAGTGACCAGTGACCAGCGACCAGTGACCAGTGACCAGTGACCAGGGACCACTGACCAGCGAAAGTGACCAGTGACCAGTGACCAGTGACCAGTGAACAGCGAAAGTGACCAGTGACCAGTGACCTGTGACCTGTGACCAGTGACCAGTGACCAGTGACGAGCGAAATGGACCAGTGACCAGTGTCCAGTGACCAGTGACCAGTGACCATTGACCAGTGACCAGTGACCAGTGACCAGCGAAAGTGACCAGGGACAAGCGACCAGTGACCAGTGACCAGTGACCAGTGACCAGTGACCAGTGACCAGTGACCAGTGACCAGTGACCAGTGACCAGTGACCAGTGACCAGTGACCAGCGACCAGTGACCAGCGAAAGTGACCAGTGACCAGTGACCAGTGACCAGTGACCAGTGACCAGTGACAAGTGACCAGTGACCAGTGACGAGCGAAATGGACCAGTGACCAGTGTCCAGTGACCAGTGACCAGTGATAAGTGACCAGTGACCAGTGACCAGTGACCATTGACCAGTGACCAGTGACCAGTGACCAGCGAAAGTGACCAGGGACAAGCGACCAGTGACCAGTGACCAGTGACCAGTGACCAGTGACCAGTGACCAGTGACCAGTGACCAGTGACCAGTGACCAGTGACCAGTGACCAGCGACCAGTGACCAGTGACCAGTGACCAGTGACCAGTGACCAGTGACCAGTGACCAGTGACCACTGACCAGCGAAAGTGACCAGTGACCAGGGACCAGTGACCAGTGACCAGCAAAATTGACCAGTGACCAGTGACCAGTGACCAGTGACCAATGACCGGTGACCGGTGACCAGTGACCAGTGACCAGTGACCAGTGACCAGTGACCAGTGACCAGCGAAAGTGACCAGTGACCAGTGACCAGTGACCAGTGACCAGTGACCAGTGACCAGTGACAAGTGACCAGTGACCAGCGACCAGTGACCAGTGACCAGTGACCAGTGACCAGTGACCAGCGAAAGTGACCAGTGACCAGGGACCAGTGACCAGTGACCAGCGAAATTGACCAGTGACCAGTGACCAGTGACCAGTGACCAGTGACAAGTGACCAGTGACCACTGACCAGTGACCAGTGACCAGTGACCAGTGCCAACGACCAGTGACCAGTGACCATTGACCAGTGACCAGCGAAAGTGACCAGGGACCAGTGACCAGTGACCAGTGACCAGTGACCAGTGACCAGTGACCAGTGACCAGTGACCAGTGACCAGTGACATGTGACCAGTGACCAGTGACCAGTGATCAGTGACCAGTGAACAGTGACCAGTGACCAGTGACCAGCGACCAGTGACCAGTGACCAGTGACCAGGGACCAGTGACCAGCGAAAGTGACCAGTGACCAGTGACCAGTGACCAGTGAACAGCGAAAGTGACCAGTGACCAGTGACCTGTGACCTGTGACCAGTGACCAGTGACCAGTGACGAGCGAAATGGACCAGTGACCAGTGTCCAGTGACCAGTGACCAGTGATAAGTGACCAGTGACCAGTGACCAGTGACCACTGACCAGCGAAAGTGACCAGTGACCAGGGACCAGTGACCAGTGACCAGCAAAATTGACCAGTGACCAATGACCAGTGACCAGTGACCAGTGACCAGTGACCAGTGACCAGTGACCAGTGACCACTGACCAGCGAAAGTGACCAGTGACCAGGGACCAGTGACCAGTGACCAGCAAAATTGACCAGTGACCAGTGACCAGTGACCAGTGACCAATGACCAGTGACCGGTGACCAGTGACCAGTGACCAGTGACCAGTGACCAGTGACCAGTGACCAGTGACCAGTGACCAGTGACCAGTGACCAGTGACCAGTGACCAGTGACAAGTGACCAGTGACCAGCGACCAGTGACCAGTGACCAGTGACCAGTGACCAGTGACCAGCGAAAGTGACCAGTGACCAGGGACCAGTGACCAGTGACCAGCGAAATTGACCAGTGACCAGTGACCAGTGACCAGTGACAAGTGACCAGTGACCACTGACCAGTGACCAGTGACCAGTGACCAGTGCCAACGACCAGTGACCAGTGACCATTGACCAGTGACCAGCGAAAGTGACCAGGGACCAGTGACCAGTGACCAGTGACCAGTGACCAGTGACCAGTGACCAGTGACCAGTGACCAGTGACCAGTGACCAGTGACCAGTGACCAGTGACCAGTGACAAGTGACAAGTGACCAGTGACCAGTGACCAGTGACCACTGACCAGTGACCAGTGACCAGTGACCAGTGCCAACGACCAGTGACCAGTGACCATTGACCAGTGACCAGCGAAAGTGACCAGGGACCAGTGACCAGTGACCAGTGACCAGTGACCAGTGACCAGTGACCAGTGACCAGTGACCAGTGACCAGTGACATGTGACCAGTGACCAGTGACCAGTGATCAGTGACCAGTGAACAGTGACCAGTGACCAGTGACCAGCGACCAGTGACCAGTGACCAGTGACCAGGGACCAGTGACCAGCGAAAGTGACCAGTGACCAGTGACCAGTGACCAGTGAACAGCGAAAGTGACCAGTGACCAGTGACCTGTGACCTGTGACCAGTGACCAGTGACCAGTGACGAGCGAAATGGACCAGTGACCAGTGTCCAGTGACCAGTGACCAGTGATAAGTGACCAGTGACCAGTGACCAGTGACCACTGACCAGCGAAAGTGACCAGTGACCAGGGACCAGTGACCAGTGACCAGCAAAATTGACCAGTGACCAATGACCAGTGACCAGTGACCAGTGACCAGTGACCAGTGACCAGTGACCAGTGACCACTGACCAGCGAAAGTGACCAGTGACCAGGGACCAGTGACCAGTGACCAGCAAAATTGACCAGTGACCAGTGACCAGTGACCAGTGACCAATGACCAGTGACCGGTGACCAGTGACCAGTGACCAGTGACCAGTGACCAGTGACCAGTGACCAGTGACCAGTGACCAGTGACCAGTGACCAGTGACCAGTGACCAGTGACAAGTGACCAGTGACCAGCGACCAGTGACCAGTGACCAGTGACCAGTGACCAGTGACCAGCGAAAGTGACCAGTGACCAGGGACCAGTGACCAGTGACCAGCGAAATTGACCAGTGACCAGTGACCAGTGACCAGTGACAAGTGACCAGTGACCACTGACCAGTGACCAGTGACCAGTGACCAGTGCCAACGACCAGTGACCAGTGACCATTGACCAGTGACCAGCGAAAGTGACCAGGGACCAGTGACCAGTGACCAGTGACCAGTGACCAGTGACCAGTGACCAGTGACCAGTGACCAGTGACCAGTGACCAGTGACCAGTGACCAGTGACCAGTGACAAGTGACCAGTGACCAGTGATCAGTGACCAGTGACCAGCGACCAGTGACCAGTGACCAGTGACCAGGGACCACTGACCAGCGAAAGTGACCAGTGACCAGTGACCAGTGACCAGTGAACAGCGAAAGTGACCAGTGACCAGTGACCTGTGACCTGTGACCAGTGACCAGTGACCAGTGACGAGCGAAATGGACCAGTGACCAGTGTCCAGTGACCAGTGACCAGTGACCATTGACCAGTGACCAGTGACCAGTGACCAGCGAAAGTGACCAGGGACAAGCGACCAGTGACCAGTGACCAGTGACCAGTGACCAGTGACCAGTGACCAGTGACCAGTGACCAGTGACCAGTGACCAGCGAACAGTGACCAGTGACCAGTGACCAGTGACCAGCGAAAATGACCAGTGACCAGTGACCAGTGACCAGTGACTAGCCAAATTGAGCAGTGAGCAGTGACCAGTGACCAGTGACCAGTGACCAGTGACCACTGACCAGCGAAAGTGACCAGTGACCAGGGACCAGTGACCAGTGACCAGCAAAATTGACCAGTGACCAGTGACCAGTGACCAGTGACCAATGACCAGTGACCGGTGACCAGTGACCAGTGACCAGTGACCAGTGACCAGTGACCAGTGACCAGTGACCAGTGACCAGTGACCAGTGACCAGTGACCAGTGACCAGTGACAAGTGACCAGTGACCAGCGACCAGTGACCAGTGACCAGTGACCAGTGACCAGTGACCAGCGAAAGTGACCAGTGACCAGGGACCAGTGACCAGTGACCAGCGAAATTGACCAGTGACCAGTGACCAGTGACCAGTGACAAGTGACCAGTGACCACTGACCAGTGACCAGTGACCAGTGACCAGTGCCAACGACCAGTGACCAGTGACCATTGACCAGTGACCAGCGAAAGTGACCAGGGACCAGTGACCAGTGACCAGTGACCAGTGACCAGTGACCAGTGACCAGTGACCAGTGACCAGTGACCAGTGACCAGTGACCAGTGACCAGTGACCAGTGACAAGTGACCAGTGACCAGTGATCAGTGACCAGTGACCAGCGACCAGTGACCAGTGACCAGTGACCAGGGACCACTGACCAGCGAAAGTGACCAGTGACCAGTGACCAGTGACCAGTGAACAGCGAAAGTGACCAGTGACCAGTGACCTGTGACCTGTGACCAGTGACCAGTGACCAGTGACGAGCGAAATGGACCAGTGACCAGTGTCCAGTGACCAGTGACCAGTGACCATTGACCAGTGACCAGTGACCAGTGACCAGCGAAAGTGACCAGGGACAAGCGACCAGTGACCAGTGACCAGTGACCAGTGACCAGTGACCAGTGACCAGTGACCAGTGACCAGTGACCAGTGACCAGCGAACAGTGACCAGTGACCAGTGACCAGTGACCAGCGAAAATGACCAGTGACCAGTGACCAGTGACCAGTGACTAGCCAAATTGAGCAGTGAGCAGTGACCAGTGACCAGTGACCAGTGACCAGTGACCAGTGACCAGCGAAATTGACCAGCGACCATTGACCAGTGACCAGCGAATGTGACCAGTGACGAGTGACCTGTGACAAGTGACCAGTGACCAGCGACCAGTGACCAGCGAAAGTGACCAGTGACCAGTGACCAGTGACCAGCGACCAGTGACCAGTGACCAGTGACCAGTGACCAGTGACCAGCAAAACTGACCAGCAAAATTGACCAGTGACCAGTGACCAGTGACCAATGACCAGTGACCAGTGACCAGTGACCAGTGACAAGTGACCAGTGACCAGTGACCAGTGACCAGTGACCAGTGACCAGTGCCAACGACCAGTGACCAGTGACCATTGACCAGTGACCAGCGAAAGTGACCAGGGACCAGTGACCAGTGACCAGTGACCAGTGACCAGTGACCAGTGACCAGTGACCAGTGACCAGTGACCAGTGACCAGTGACCAGTGACCAGTGACAAGTGACCAGTGAACAGTGACCAGTGACCAGTGACCAGTGACCAGCGAAAATGACCAGTGACCAGTGACCAGTGACCAGCGAAATTGACCAGTGACCAGTGACCAGTGAACAGTGACAAGTGACCAGTGACAAGTGACCAACGAAAGTGACCAGTGAACAGTGACCAGGGACCAGTGACCAGTGACCAGTGACCAGCGACCAGTGACCAGTGACCAGTGACCAGTGACCAGTGACCAGTGACCAGTGACAAGTGACCAGTGACCAGCTGCCAGTGACCAGTGACCAGTGACCAGTGACCAGTGACCAATGACCAGTGACCAGTGACCAGTGACCAGTGACCAGTGACCAGTGACCAGTGACCAGTGACCAGTGACCAGTGACCAGTGACAAGTGACAAGTGACCAGTGACCAGTGACCAGTGACCACTGACCAGTGACCAGTGACCAGTGACCAGTGCCAACGACCAGTGACCAGTGACCATTGACCAGTGACCAGCGAAAGTGACCAGGGACCAGTGACCAGTGACCAGTGACCAGTGACCAGTGACCAGTGACCAGTGACCAGTGACCAGTGACCAGTGACATGTGACCAGTGACCAGTGACCAGTGATCAGTGACCAGTGAACAGTGACCAGTGACCAGTGACCAGCGACCAGTGACCAGTGACCAGTGACCAGGGACCAGTGACCAGCGAAAGTGACCAGTGACCAGTGACCAGTGACCAGTGAACAGCGAAAGTGACCAGTGACCAGTGACCTGTGACCTGTGACCAGTGACCAGTGACCAGTGACGAGCGAAATGGACCAGTGACCAGTGTCCAGTGACCAGTGACCAGTGATAAGTGACCAGTGACCAGTGACCAGTGACCACTGACCAGCGAAAGTGACCAGTGACCAGGGACCAGTGACCAGTGACCAGCAAAATTGACCAGTGACCAATGACCAGTGACCAGTGACCAGTGACCAGTGACCAGTGACCAGTGACCAGTGACCACTGACCAGCGAAAGTGACCAGTGACCAGGGACCAGTGACCAGTGACCAGCAAAATTGACCAGTGACCAGTGACCAGTGACCAGTGACCAATGACCAGTGACCGGTGACCAGTGACCAGTGACCAGTGACCAGTGACCAGTGACCAGTGACCAGTGACCAGTGACCAGTGACCAGTGACCAGTGACCAGTGACCAGTGACAAGTGACCAGTGACCAGCGACCAGTGACCAGTGACCAGTGACCAGTGACCAGTGACCAGCGAAAGTGACCAGTGACCAGGGACCAGTGACCAGTGACCAGCGAAATTGACCAGTGACCAGTGACCAGTGACCAGTGACAAGTGACCAGTGACCACTGACCAGTGACCAGTGACCAGTGACCAGTGCCAACGACCAGTGACCAGTGACCATTGACCAGTGACCAGCGAAAGTGACCAGGGACCAGTGACCAGTGACCAGTGACCAGTGACCAGTGACCAGTGACCAGTGACCAGTGACCAGTGACCAGTGACCAGTGACCAGTGACCAGTGACCAGTGACAAGTGACCAGTGACCAGTGATCAGTGACCAGTGACCAGCGACCAGTGACCAGTGACCAGTGACCAGCGAAAGTGACCAGGGACAAGCGACCAGTGACCAGTGACCAGTGACCAGTGACCAGTGACCAGTGACCAGTGACCAGTGACCAGTGACCAGTGACCAGCGAACAGTGACCAGTGACCAGTGACCAGTGACCAGCGAAAATGACCAGTGACCAGTGACCAGTGACCAGTGACTAGCCAAATTGAGCAGTGAGCAGTGACCAGTGACCAGTGACCAGTGACCAGTGACCAGTGACCAGCGAAATTGACCAGCGACCATTGACCAGTGACCAGCGAATGTGACCAGTGACGAGTGACCTGTGACAAGTGACCAGTGACCAGCGACCAGTGACCAGCGAAAGTGACCAGTGACCAGTGACCAGTGACCAGCGACCAGTGACCAGTGACCAGTGACCAGTGACCAGTGACCAGCAAAACTGACCAGCAAAATTGACCAGTGACCAGTGACCAGTGACCAATGACCAGTGACCAGTGACCAGTGACCAGTGACAAGTGACCAGTGACCAGTGACCAGTGACCAGTGACCAGTGACCAGTGCCAACGACCAGTGACCAGTGACCATTGACCAGTGACCAGCGAAAGTGACCAGGGACCAGTGACCAGTGACCAGTGACCAGTGACCAGTGACCAGTGACCAGTGACCAGTGACCAGTGACCAGTGACCAGTGACCAGTGACCAGTGACAAGTGACCAGTGAACAGTGACCAGTGACCAGTGACCAGTGACCAGCGAAAATGACCAGTGACCAGTGACCAGTGACCAGCGAAATTGACCAGTGACCAGTGACCAGTGAACAGTGACAAGTGACCAGTGACAAGTGACCAACGAAAGTGACCAGTGAACAGTGACCAGGGACCAGTGACCAGTGACCAGTGACCAGCGACCAGTGACCAGTGACCAGTGACCAGTGACCAGTGACCAGTGACCAGTGACAAGTGACCAGTGACCAGCTGCCAGTGACCAGTGACCAGTGACCAGTGACCAGTGACCAATGACCAGTGACCAGTGACCATTGACCAGTGACAAGTGACCAGTGACCAGTGACCAGTGCCAACGACCAGTGACCAGTGACAAGTGACCAGTGACCAGTGACCAGTGACCAGTGAACAGTGACCAGTGACCAGTGACCAGCGACCAGTGACCAGTGACCAGTGACCAGGGACCACTGACCAGCGAAAGTGACCAGTGACCAGTGACCAGTGACCAGTGAACAGCGAAAGTGACCAGTGACCAGTGACCTGTGACCTGTGACCAGTGACCAGTGACCAGTGACGAGCGAAATGGACCAGTGACCAGTGTCCAGTGACCAGTGACCAGTGACCATTGACCAGTGACCAGTGACCAGTGACCAGCGAAAGTGACCAGGGACAAGCGACCAGTGACCAGTGACCAGTGACCAGTGACCAGTGACCAGTGACCAGTGACCAGTGACCAGTGACCAGTGACCAGTGACCAGTGACCAGCGACCAGTGACCAGCGAAAGTGACCAGTGACCAGTGACCAGTGACCAGTGACCAGTGACCAGTGACAAGTGACCAGTGACCAGTGACGAGCGAAATGGACCAGTGACCAGTGTCCAGTGACCAGTGACCAGTGATAAGTGACCAGTGACCAGTGACCAGTGACCATTGACCAGTGACCAGTGACCAGTGACCAGCGAAAGTGACCAGGGACAAGCGACCAGTGACCAGTGACCAGTGACCAGTGACCAGTGACCAGTGACCAGTGACCAGTGACCAGTGACCAGTGACCAGTGACCAGTGACCAGCGACCAGTGACCAGTGACCAGTGACCAGTGACCAGTGACCAGTGACCAGTGACCAGTGACCAGTGACCACTGACCAGCGAAAGTGACCAGTGACCAGGGACCAGTGACCAGTGACCAGCAAAATTGACCAGTGACCAGTGACCAGTGACCAGTGACCAATGACCAGTGACCGGTGACCAGTGACCAGTGACCAGTGACCAGTGACCAGTGACCAGCGAAAGTGACCAGTGACCAGTGACCAGTGACCAGTGACCAGTGACCAGTGACCAGTGACAAGTGACAAGTGACCAGTGACCAGCGACCAGTGACCAGTGACCAGTGACCAGTGACCAGTGACCAGCGAAAGTGACCAGTGACCAGGGACCAGTGACCAGTGACCAGCGAAATTGACCAGTGACCAGTGACCAGTGACCAGTGACAAGTGACCAGTGACCACTGACCAGTGACCAGTGACCAGTGACCAGTGCCAACGACCAGTGACCAGTGACCATTGACCAGTGACCAGCGAAAGTGACCAGGGACCAGTGACCAGTGACCAGTGACCAGTGACCAGTGACCAGTGACCAGTGACCAGTGACCAGTGACCAGTGACATGTGACCAGTGACCAGTGACCAGTGATCAGTGACCAGTGAACAGTGACCAGTGACCAGTGACCAGCGACCAGTGACCAGTGACCAGTGACCAGGGACCAGTGACCAGCGAAAGTGACCAGTGACCAGTGACCAGTGACCAGTGAACAGCGAAAGTGACCAGTGACCAGTGACCTGTGACCTGTGACCAGTGACCAGTGACCAGTGACGAGCGAAATGGACCAGTGACCAGTGTCCAGTGACCAGTGACCAGTGATAAGTGACCAGTGACCAGTGACCAGTGACCACTGACCAGCGAAAGTGACCAGTGACCAGGGACCAGTGACCAGTGACCAGCAAAATTGACCAGTGACCAATGACCAGTGACCAGTGACCAGTGACCAGTGACCAGTGACCAGTGACCAGTGACCACTGACCAGCGAAAGTGACCAGTGACCAGGGACCAGTGACCAGTGACCAGCAAAATTGACCAGTGACCAGTGACCAGTGACCAGTGACCAATGACCAGTGACCGGTGACCAGTGACCAGTGACCAGTGACCAGTGACCAGTGACCAGTGACCAGTGACCAGTGACCAGTGACCAGTGACCAGTGACCAGTGACAAGTGACCAGTGACCAGCGACCAGTGACCAGTGACCAGTGACCAGTGACCAGTGACCAGCGAAAGTGACCAGTGACCAGGGACCAGTGACCAGTGACCAGCGAAATTGACCAGTGACCAGTGACCAGTGACCAGTGACAAGTGACCAGTGACCACTGACCAGTGACCAGTGACCAGTGACCAGTGCCAACGACCAGTGACCAGTGACCATTGACCAGTGACCAGCGAAAGTGACCAGGGACCAGTGACCAGTGACCAGTGACCAGTGACCAGTGACCAGTGACCAGTGACCAGTGACCAGTGACCAGTGACCAGTGACCAGTGACCAGTGACCAGTGACAAGTGACCAGTGACCAGTGATCAGTGACCAGTGAACAGTGACCAGTGACCAGTGACCAGCGACCAGTGACCAGTGACCAGTGACCAGGGACCACTGACCAGCGAAAGTGACCAGTGACCAGTGACCAGTGACCAGTGAACAGCGAAAGTGACCAGTGACCAGTGACCTGTGACCTGTGACCAGTGACCAGTGACCAGTGACGAGCGAAATGGACCAGTGACCAGTGTCCAGTGACCAGTGACCAGTGACCATTGACCAGTGACCAGTGACCAGTGACCAGCGAAAGTGACCAGGGACAAGCGACCAGTGACCAGTGACCAGTGACCAGTGACCAGTGACCAGTGACCAGTGACCAGTGACCAGTGACCAGTGACCAGCGACCAGTGACCAGCGAAAGTGACCAGTGACCAGTGACCAGTGACCAGTGACCAGTGACCAGTGACAAGTGACCAGTGACCAGTGACCAGTGATCAGTGACCAGTGAACAGTGACCAGTGACCAGTGACCAGTGACCAGCGAAAATGACCAGTGACCAGTGACCAGTGACCAGTGACTAGCCAAATTGAGCAGTGAGCAGTGACCAGTGACCAGTGACCAGTGACCAGTGACCAGTGACCAGCGAAATTGACCAGCGACCATTGACCACTGACCAGCGAATGTGACCAGTGACGAGTGACCTGTGACAAGTGACCAGTGACCAGCGACCAGTGACCAGCGAAAGTGACCAGTGACCAGTGACCAGTGACCAGCGACCAGTGACCAGTGACCAGTGACCAGTGACCAGTGACCAGCAAAACTGACCAGCAAAATTGACCAGTGACCAGTGACCAGTGACCAGTGACCAGTGACAAGTGACCAGTGACCAGTGACCAGTGACCAGTGACCAGTGACCAGTGCCAACGACCAGTGACCAGTGACCATTGACCAGTGACCAGCGAAAGTGACCAGGGACCAGTGACCAGTGACCAGTGACCAGTGACCAGTGACCAGTGACCAGTGACCAGTGACCAGTGACCAGTGACCAGTGACCAGTGACCAGTGACCAGTGACAAGTGACCAGTGAACAGTGACCAGTGACCAGTGACCAGTGACCAGCGAAAATGACCAGTGACCAGTGACCAGTGACCAGCGAAATTGACCAGTGACCAGTGACCAGTGAACAGTGACAAGTGACCAGTGACAAGTGACCAACGAAAGTGACCAGTGAACAGTGACCAGGGACCAGTGACCAGTGACCAGTGACCAGCGACCAGTGACCAGTGACCAGTGACCAGTGACCAGTGACCAGTGACCAGTGACCAGTGACAAGTGACCAGTGACCAGCTGCCAGTGACCAGTGACCAGTGACCAGTGACCAGTGACCAGCGAAAGTGACCAGTGACCAGTGACCAGTGACCAATGACCAGTGACCAGTGACCATTGACCAGTGACAAGTGACCAGTGACCAGTGACCAGTGCCAACGACCAGTGACCAGTGACAAGTGACCAGTGACCAGTGACCAGTGACCAGTGAACAGTGACCAGTGACCAGTGACCAGCGACCAGTGACCAGTGACCAGTGACCAGGGACCACTGACCAGCGAAAGTGACCAGTGACCAGTGACCAGTGACCAGTGAACAGCGAAAGTGACCAGTGACCAGTGACCTGTGACCTGTGACCAGTGACCAGTGACCAGTGACGAGCGAAATGGACCAGTGACCAGTGTCCAGTGACCAGTGACCAGTGACCATTGACCAGTGACCAGTGACCAGTGACCAGCGAAAGTGACCAGGGACAAGCGACCAGTGACCAGTGACCAGTGACCAGTGACCAGTGACCAGTGACCAGTGACCAGTGACCAGTGACCAGTGACCAGTGACCAGTGACCAGCGACCAGTGACCAGCGAAAGTGACCAGTGACCAGTGACCAGTGACCAGTGACCAGTGACCAGTGACAAGTGACCAGTGACCAGTGACCAGTGATCAGTGACCAGTGAACAGTGACCAGTGACCAGTGACCAGTGACCAGCGAAAATGACCAGTGACCAGTGACCAGTGACCAGTGACTAGCCAAATTGAGCAGTGAGCAGTGACCAGTGACCAGTGACCAGTGACCAGTGACCAGTGACCAGCGAAATTGACCAGCGACCATTGACCAGTGACCAGCGAATGTGACCAGTGACGAGTGACCTGTGACAAGTGACCAGTGACCAGCGACCAGTGACCAGCGAAAGTGACCAGTGACCAGTGACCAGTGACCAGCGACCAGTGACCAGTGACCAGTGACCAGTGACCAGTGACCAGCAAAACTGACCAGCAAAATTGACCAGTGACCAGTGACCAGTGACCAATGACCAGTGACCAGTGACCAGTGACCAGTGACAAGTGACCAGTGACCAGTGACCAGTGACCAGTGACCAGTGACCAGTGCCAACGACCAGTGACCAGTGACCATTGACCAGTGACCAGCGAAAGTGACCAGGGACCAGTGACCAGTGACCAGTGACCAGTGACCAGTGACCAGTGACCAGTGACCAGTGACCAGTGACCAGTGACCAGTGACCAGTGACCAGTGACAAGTGACCAGTGAACAGTGACCAGTGACCAGTGACCAGTGACCAGCGAAAATGACCAGTGACCAGTGACCAGTGACCAGCGAAATTGACCAGTGACCAGTGACCAGTGAACAGTGACAAGTGACCAGTGACAAGTGACCAACGAAAGTGACCAGTGAACAGTGACCAGGGACCAGTGACCAGTGACCAGTGACCAGCGACCAGTGACCAGTGACCAGTGACCAGTGACCAGTGACCAGTGACCAGTGACAAGTGACCAGTGACCAGCTGCCAGTGACCAGTGACCAGTGACCAGTGACCAGTGACCAGCGAAAGTGACCAGTGACCAGTGACCAGTGACCAATGACCAGTGACCAGTGACCATTGACCAGTGACAAGTGACCAGTGACCAGTGACCAGTGCCAACGACCAGTGACCAGTGACAAGTGACCAGTGACCAGTGACCAGTGATCAGTGAACAGTGACCAGTGACCAGTGACCAGTGACCAGCGAAAATGACCAGTGACCAGTGACCAGTGACCAGCGAAATTGACCAGTGACCAGTGACCAGTGAACAGTGACAAGTGACCAGTGACAAGTGACCAACGAAAGTGACCAGTGAACAGTGACCAGGGACCAGTGACCAGTGACCAGTGACCAGCGACCAGTGACCAGTGACCAGTGACCAGTGACCAGTGACCAGTGACCAGTGACAAGTGACCAGTGACCAGCTGCCAGTGACCAGTGACCAGTGACCAGTGACCAGTGACCAGCGAAAGTGACCAGTGACCAGTGACCAGTGACCAGTGACCAGTGACCAATGACCAGTGACCAGTGACCAGTGACCAGTGACAAGTGACCAGTGACCAGTGACCAGTGCCAACGACCAGTGACCAGTGACAAGTGACCAGTGACCAGTGACCAGTGATCAGTGACCAGTGAACAGTGACCAGTGACCAGTGACCAGTGACCAGCGAAAATGACCAGTGACCAGTGACCAGTGACCAGCGAAATTGACCAGTGACCAGTGACCAGTGAACAGTGACAAGTGACCAGTGACAAGTGACCAACGAATGTGACCAGTGAACAGTGACCAGGGACCAGTGACCAGTGACGAGTGACCAGTGACCAGCGAAAGTGAACAGTGAGCAGTGACCAGTGACCAGTGACCAGTGACCAGTGACCAGCGAAAGTGACCAGTGACCAGTGACCAGTGACCAGTGACCAGTGACCAGTGACAAGTGACCTGGGACCAGTGACCAGTGACCAGTGACCAGTGACCAGTGACCAGTGACCAGTGACCAGTGACCAGCGAAAGTGACCAGTGACGAGTGACCAGTGACAAGTGACCAGTGACCAGTGACCAGTGACCAGTGACCAGTGACCAGTGACCAGTGACGAGTTACCAGTGATCAGCGAAAGTGAACAGTGACCAGTGACCAGTGACCAGTGACCAGCGAAATTGACCAGTGACCAGTGACCAGTGACAAGTGACCTGGGACCAGTGACCAGTGACCAGTGACCAGTGACCAGTGACCAGTGACCAGTTACGAGTGACCAGTGATCAGCGAAAGTGAACAGTGACCAGTGACCAGTGACCAGTGACCAGCGAAATTGACCAGTGACCAGTGACCAGTGACCAGTGACCAGTGACCAGCGACCAGTGACCAGAGACCAGTAACCAGTGACCAGTGACCAGTGACCACTGACCAGCGAAAGTGACCAGTGAACAGTGACCAGTGACCAGTGACCTGTGACCAGTGACCAGTGACCAGTGACCAGTGACCAGTGACGAGCAAAAGTGACCAGTGACGAGTGACCAGTGACAAGTGACCAGTGACCAGTGACCAGTGACCAGTGACTAGTGACCAGCAACCAGTGACCAGTGACCAGTGACCAGTGATCAGTGACCAGTGAACAGTGACCAGTGACCAGTGACCAGTGACCAGCGAAAATGACCAGTGACCAGTGACCAGTGACCAGCGAAATTGACCAGTGACCAGTGACCAGTGAACAGTGACAAGTGACCAGTGACAAGTGACCAACGAAAGTGACCAGTGAACAGTGACCAGGGACCAGTGACCAGTGACGAGTGAGCAGTGACCAGCGAAAGTGAACAGTGAGCAGTGACCAGTGACCAGTGACCAGTGACCAGTGACCAGTGACCAGTGACCAGTGCCAACGACCAGTGACCAGTGACCATTGACCAGTGACCAGCGAAAGTGACCAGGGACCAGTGACCAGTGACCAGTGACCAGTGACCAGTGACCAGTGACCAGTGACCAGTGACCAGTGACCAGTGACCAGTGACCAGTGACCAGTGACAAGTGACCAGTGACCAGTGACCATTGATCAGTGACCAGTGAACAGTGACCAGTGACCAGTGACCAGTGACCAGCGAAAATGACCAGTGACCAGTGACCAGTGACCAGTGAACAGTGACAAGTGACCAGTGACAAGTGACCAACGAAAGTGACCAGTGAACAGTGACCAGGGACCAGTGACCAGTGACGAGTGACCAGTGACCAGCGAAAGTGAACAGTGAGCAGTGACCAGTGACCAGTGACCAGTGACCAGTGACCAGTGACCAGTGACCAGTGACTAGTGAGCAGTGACCAGCGAAATTGACCGGTTTCCAGTGACCAGTGACAAGTGACCAGTGACCAGTGACCAGCGAAAGTGACCAGTGACGAGTGACCAGTGACAAGTGACCAGTGACAAGTGACCAGTGACCAGTGACCAGTGACCAGTGACCAGTGACCAGTGACCAGTGACCAGTGACCAGCGAAAGTGACCAGTGACCAGTGACCTGTGACCAGTGACCAGTGACCAGTGACCAGTGACAAGTGACCAGTGACCAGCGACCAGTGACCAGTGACCAGTGACCAGTGACCAGTGACCAGTGACGAGCGAAATGGACCAGTGACCAGTGTCCAGTGACCAGTGACCAGTGATAAGTGACCAGTGACCAGTGACCAGTGACCATTGACCAGTGACCAGTGACCAGTGACCAGCGAAAGTGACCAGGGACAAGCGACCAGTGACCAGTGACCAGTGACCAGTGACCAGTGACCAGTGACCAGTGACCAGTGACCAGTGACCAGTGACCAGCGACCAGTGACCAGTGACCAGTGACCAGTGACCAGTGACCAGTGACCAGTGACCACTGACCAGCGAAAGTGACCAGTGACCAGGGAACAGTGACCAGTGACCAGCAAAATTGACCAGTGACCAGTGACCAGTGACCAGTGACCAATGACCAGTGACCGGTGACCAGTGACCAGTGACCAGTGACCAGTGACCAGTGACCAGTGACCAGCGAAAGTGACCAGTGACCAGTGACCAGTGACCAGTGACCAGTGACCAGTGACCAGTGACAAGTGACCAGTGACCAGCGACCAGTGACCAGTGACCAGTGACCAGTGACCAGTGACCAGCGAAAGTGACCAGTGACCAGGGACCAGTGACCAGTGACCAGCGAAATTGACCAGTGACCAGTGACCAGTGACCAGTGACAAGTGACCAGTGACCACTGACCAGTGACCAGTGACCAGTGACCAGTGCCAACGACCAGTGACCAGTGACCATTGACCAGTGACCAGCGAAAGTGACCAGGGACCAGTGACCAGTGACCAGTGACCAGTGACCAGTGACCAGTGACCAGTGACAAGTGACCAGTGACCAGTGACCAGTGATCAGTGACCAGTGAACAGTGACCAGTGACCAGTGACCAGCGACCAGTGACCAGTGACCAGTGACCAGGGACCAGTGACCAGCGAAAGTGACCAGTGACCAGTGACCAGTGACCAGTGAACAGCGAAAGTGACCAGTGACCAGTGACCTGTGACCTGTGACCAGTGACCAGTGACCAGTGACGAGCGAAATGGACCAGTGACCAGTGTCCAGTGACCAGTGACCAGTGACCAGTGACCACTGACCAGCGAAAGTGACCAGTGACCAGGGACCAGTGACCAGTGACCAGCAAAATTGACCAGTGACCAATGACCAGTGACCAGTGACCAGTGACCAGTGACCAGTGACCAGTGACCAGTGACCACTGACCAGCGAAAGTGACCAGTGACCAGGGACCATTGACCAGTGACCAGCAAAATTGACCAGTGACCAGTGACCAGTGACCAGTGACCAATGACCAGTGACCGGTGACCAGTGACCAGTGACCAGTGACCAGTGACCAGTGACCAGTGACCAGTGACCAGTGACCAGTGACCAGTGACCAGTGACCAGTGACAAGTGACCAGTGACCAGCGACCAGTGACCAGTGACCAGTGACCAGTGACCAGTGACCAGCGAAAGTGACCAGTGACCAGGGACCAGTGACCAGTGACCAGCGAAATTGACCAGTGACCAGTGACCAGTGACCAGTGACAAGTGACCAGTGACCACTGACCAGTGACCAGTGACCAGTGACCAGTGCCAACGACCAGTGACCAGTGACCATTGACCAGTGACCAGCGAAAGTGACCAGGGACCAGTGACCAGTGACCAGTGACCAGTGACCAGTGACCAGTGACCAGTGACCAGTGACCAGTGACCAGTGACCAGTGACCAGTGACCAGTGACCAGTGACAAGTGACCAGTGACCAGTGACCAGTGATCAGTGACCAGTGAACAGTGACCAGTGACCAGTGACCAGCGACCAGTGACCAGTGACCAGTGACCAGGGACCACTGACCAGCGAAAGTGACCAGTGACCAGTGACCAGTGACCAGTGAACAGCGAAAGTGACCAGTGACCAGTGACCTGTGACCTGTGACCAGTGACCAGTGACCAGTGACGAGCGAAATGGACCAGTGACCAGTGTCCAGTGACCAGTGACCAGTGACCATTGACCAGTGACCAGTGACCAGTGACCAGCGAAAGTGACCAGGGACAAGCGACCAGTGACCAGTGACCAGTGACCAGTGACCAGTGACCAGTGACCAGTGACCAGTGACCAGTGACCAGCGACCAGTGACCAGCGAAAGTGACCAGTGACCAGTGACCAGTGACCAGTGACCAGTGACCAGTGACCAGTGACAAGTGACCAGTGACCAGTGACCAGTGATCAGTGACCAGTGAACAGTGACCAGTGACCAGTGACCAGTGACCAGCGAAAATGACCAGTGACCAGTGACCAGTGACCAGTGACTAGCCAAATTGAGCAGTGAGCAGTGACCAGTGACCAGTGACCAGTGACCAGTGACCAGCGAAATTGACCAGCGACCATTGACCAGTGACCAGCGAATGTGACCAGTGACGAGTGACCTGTGACAAGTGACCAGTGACCAGCGACCAGTGACCAGCGAAAGTGACCAGTGACCAGTGACCAGTGACCAGCGACCAGTGACCAGTGACCAGTGACCAGTGACCAGTGACCAGCAAAACTGACCAGCAAAATTGACCAGTGACCAGTGACCAGTGACCAATGACCAGTGACCAGTGACCAGTGACCAGTGACAAGTGACCAGTGACCAGTGACCAGTGACCAGTGACCAGTGCCAACGACCAGTGACCAGTGACCATTGACCAGTGACCAGCGAAAGTGACCAGGGACCAGTGACCAGTGACCAGTGACCAGTGACCAGTGACCAGTGACCAGTGACCAGTGACAAGTGACCAGTGAACAGTGACCAGTGACCAGTGACCAGTGACCAGCGAAAATGACCAGTGACCAGTGACCAGTGACCAGCGAAATTGACCAGTGACCAGTGACCAGTGAACAGTGACAAGTGACCAGTGACAAGTGACCAACGAAAGTGACCAGTGAACAGTGACCAGGGACCAGTGACCAGTGACCAGTGACCAGCGACCAGTGACCAGTGACCAGTGACCAGTGACCAGTGACCAGTGACCAGTGACAAGTGACCAGTGACCAGCTGCCAGTGACCAGTGACCAGTGACCAGTGACCAGTGACCAGCGAAAGTGACCAGTGACCAGTGACCAGTGACCAATGACCAGTGACCAGTGACCATTGACCAGTGACAAGTGACCAGTGACCAGTGACCAGTGCCAACGACCAGTGACCAGTGACAAGTGACCAGTGACCAGTGACCAGTGATCAGTGACCAGTGAACAGTGACCAGTGACCAGTGACCAGTGACCAGCGAAAATGACCAGTGACCAGTGACCAGTGACCAGCGAAATTGACCAGTGACCAGTGACCAGTGAACAGTAACAAGTGACCAGTGACAAGTGACCAACGAATGTGACCAGTGAACAGTGACCAGGGACCAGTGACCAGTGACGAGTGACCAGTGACCAGCGAAAGTGAACAGTGAGCAGTGACCAGTGACCAGTGACCAGTGACCAGTGACCAGCGAAAGTGACCAGTGACCAGTGACCAGTGACCAGTGACCAGTGACCAGTGACAAGTGACCTGGGACCAGTGACCAGTGACCAGTGACCAGTGACCAGTGACCAGTGACCAGCGAAAGTGACCAGTGACGAGTGACCAGTGACAAGTGACCAGTGACCAGTGACCAGTGACCAGTGACCAGTGACCAGTGACCAGTGACGAGTTACCAGTGATCAGCGAAAGTGAACAGTGACCAGTGACCAGTGACCAGTGACCAGCGAAATTGACCAGTGACCAGTGACCAGTGACAAGTGACCTGGGACCAGTGACCAGTGACCAGTGACCAGTGACCAGTGACCAGTGACCAGTGACCAGCGAAAGTGACCAGTGACGAGTGACCAGTGACAAGTGACCAGTGACCAGTGACCAGTGACCAGTGACCAGTGACCAGTGACCAGTGACGAGTGACCAGTGATCAGCGAAAGTGAACAGTGACCAGTGACCAGTGACCAGTGACCAGCGAAATTGACCAGTGACCAGTGACCAGTGACCAGTGACCAATGACCAGTGACCAGTGACCAGTGACCAGTGACAAGTGACCAGTGACCAGTGACCAGTGACCAGTGACCAGTGACCAGTGCCAACGACCAGTGACCAGTGACCATTGACCAGTGACCAGCGAAAGTGACCAGGGACCAGTGACCAGTGACCAGTGACCAGTGACCAGTGACCAGTGACCAGTGACCAGTGACAAGTGACCAGTGAACAGTGACCAGTGACCAGTGACCAGTGACCAGCGAAAATGACCAGTGACCAGTGACCAGTGACCAGCGAAATTGACCAGTGACCAGTGACCAGTGAACAGTGACAAGTGACCAGTGACAAGTGACCAACGAAAGTGACCAGTGAACAGTGACCAGGGACCAGTGACCAGTGACCAGTGACCAGCGACCAGTGACCAGTGACCAGTGACCAGTGACCAGTGACCAGTGACCAGTGACAAGTGACCAGTGACCAGCTGCCAGTGACCAGTGACCAGTGACCAGTGACCAGTGACCAGCGAAAGTGACCAGTGACCAGTGACCAGTGACCAATGACCAGTGACCAGTGACCATTGACCAGTGACAAGTGACCAGTGACCAGTGACCAGTGCCAACGACCAGTGACCAGTGACAAGTGACCAGTGACCAGTGACCAGTGATCAGTGACCAGTGAACAGTGACCAGTGACCAGTGACCAGTGACCAGCGAAAATGACCAGTGACCAGTGACCAGTGACCAGCGAAATTGACCAGTGACCAGTGACCAGTGAACAGTAACAAGTGACCAGTGACAAGTGACCAACGAATGTGACCAGTGAACAGTGACCAGGGACCAGTGACCAGTGACGAGTGACCAGTGACCAGCGAAAGTGAACAGTGAGCAGTGACCAGTGACCAGTGACCAGTGACCAGTGACCAGCGAAAGTGACCAGTGACCAGTGACCAGTGACCAGTGACCAGTGACCAGTGACAAGTGACCTGGGACCAGTGACCAGTGACCAGTGACCAGTGACCAGTGACCAGTGACCAGCGAAAGTGACCAGTGACGAGTGACCAGTGACAAGTGACCAGTGACCAGTGACCAGTGACCAGTGACCAGTGACCAGTGACCAGTGACGAGTTACCAGTGATCAGCGAAAGTGAACAGTGACCAGTGACCAGTGACCAGTGACCAGCGAAATTGACCAGTGACCAGTGACCAGTGACAAGTGACCTGGGACCAGTGACCAGTGACCAGTGACCAGTGACCAGTGACCAGTGACCAGTGACCAGCGAAAGTGACCAGTGACGAGTGACCAGTGACAAGTGACCAGTGACCAGTGACCAGTGACCAGTGACCAGTGACCAGTGACCAGTGACGAGTGACCAGTGATCAGCGAAAGTGAACAGTGACCAGTGACCAGTGACCAGTGACCAGCGAAATTGACCAGTGACCAGTGACCAGTGACCAGTGACCAGTGACCAGCGACCAGTGACCAGAGACCAGTAACCAGTGACCAGTGACCAGTGACCACTGACCAGCGAAAGTGACCAGTGAACAGTGACCAGTGACCAGTGACCTGTGACCAGTGACCAGTGACCAGTGACCAGTGACCAGTGACCAGCGAAAGTGACCAGTGACGAGTGACCAGTGACAAGTGACCAGTGACCAGTGACCAGTGACCAGTGACTAGTGACCAGCAACCAGTGACCAGTGACCAGTGACCAGTGACCAGCAAAATTGACCAGCAAAATTGACCAGTGACCAGTGACCAGTGACCAATGACCAGTGACCAGTGACCAGTGACCAGTGACAAGTGACCAGTGACCAGTGACCAGTGCCAACGACCAGTGACCAGTGACAAGTGACCAGTGACCAGTGACCAGTGATCAGTGACCAGTGAACAGTGACCAGTGACCAGTGACCAGTGACCAGCGAAAATGACCAGTGACCAGTGACCAGTGACCAGCGAAATTGACCAGTGACCAGTGACCAGTGAACAGTGACAAGTGACCAGTGACAAGTGACCAACGAAAGTGACCAGTGAACAGTGACCAGGGACCAGTGACCAGTGACGAGTGACCAGTGACCAGCGAAAGTGAACAGTGAGCAGTGACCAGTGACCAGTGACCAGTGACCAGTGACCAGCGAAAGTGACCAGTGACCAGTGACCAGTGACCAGTGACCAGTGACCAGTGACAAGTGACCTGGGACCAGTGACCAGTGACCAGTGACCAGTGACCAGTGACCAGTGACCAGTGAACAGTGACCAGTGACCAGCGAAAGTGACCAGTGACGAGTGACCAGTGACAAGTGACCAGTGACCAGTGACCAGTGTCCAGTGACCAGTGACCAGCGAAAGTGACCAGTGACCAGGGACCAGTGACCAGTGACCAGCGAAATTGACCAGTGACCAGTGACAAGTGACCAGTGACCAGTGACCAGTGACCAGTGACCAGTGACCAGTGACCAGTGACCAGTGACCAGCGAAAGTGACCAGTGACCAGTGACCAGTGACCAGTGACCAGCGACCAGTGACCAGTGACCAGTGACCAGCGAAATTGACCAGCGACCATTGACCAGTGACCAGCGAAAGTGACCAGTGACAAGTGACCAGTGACCAGCGACCAGTGACCAGCGAAAGTGACCAGTGACCAGTGACCAGTGACCAGCGACCAGTGACCAGTGACCAGTGACCAGTGACCAGCAAAATTGACCAGCAAAATTGACCAGTGACCAGTGACCAGTGACCAATGACCAGTGACCAGTGACCAGTGACCAGTGACCAGTGACCAGTGACAAGTGACCAGTGACCAGTGACCAGTGACCAGTGACCAGTGACCAGTGCCAACGACCAGTGACCAGTGACCATTGACCAGTGACCAGCGAAAGTGACCAGGGACCAGTGACCAGTGACCAGTGACCAGTGACCAGTGACCAGTGACAAGTGACCAGTGACCAGTGACCAGTGATCAGTGACCAGTGAACAGTGACCAGTGACCAGTGACCAGTGACCAGCGAAAATGACCAGTGACCAGTGACCAGTGACCAGCGAAATTGACCAGTGACCAGTGACCAGTGAACAGTGACAAGTGACCAGTGACAAGTGACCAACGAAAGTGGCCAGTGAACAGTGACCAGGGACCAGTGACCAGTGACGAGTGACCAGTGACCAGCGAAAGTGAACAGTGAGCAGTGACCAGTGACCAGTGACCAGTGGCCAGTGACCAGCGAAAGTGACCAGTGACCAGTGACCAGTGACCAGTGACCAGTGACCAGTGACAAGTGACCTGGGACCAGTGACCAGTGACCAGTGACCAGTGACCAGCGAAATTGACCAGTGACCAGTGACCAGTGACCAGTCACCAGTGACCAGCGACCAGTGACCAGTGACCAGTGACCAGCGAAAATGACCAGTGACCAGTGACCAGTGACCAGCGAAATTGACCAGTGACCAGTGACCAGTGAACAGTGACAAGTGACCAGTGACAAGTGACCAACGAAAGTGGCCAGTGAACAGTGACCAGGGACCAGTGACCAGTGACGAGTGACCAGTGACCAGCGAAAGTGAACAGTGAGCAGTGACCAGTGACCAGTGACCAGTGACCAGTGACCAGCGAAAGTGACCAGTGACCAGTGACCAGTGACCAGTGACCAGTGACCAGTAACAAGTGACCTGGGACCAGTGACCAGTGACCAGTGACCAGTGACCAGTGACCAGCGAAATTGACCAGTGACCAGTGACCAGTGACCAGTCACCAGTGACCAGCGACCAGTGACCAGAGACCAGTAACCAGTGACCAGTGACCAGTGACCACTGACCAGCGAAAGTGACCAGTGAACAGTGACCAGTGACCAGTGACCTGTGACCAGTGACCAGTGACCAGTGACCAGTGACCAGTGACCAGTGACCAGCGAAAGTGACCAGTGACGAGTGACCAGTGACCAGTGACCAGTGACTAGTGACCAGCAACCAGTGACCAGTGACCAGTGAGCAGTGACCAGCAATATTGACCAGCAAAATTGACCAGTGACCAGTGACCAGTGACCAATGACCAGTGACCAGTGACCAGTGACCAGTGACAAGTGACCAGTGACCAGTGACCAGTGCCAACGACCAGTGACCAGTGACAAGTGACCAGTGACCAGTGACCAGTGACCAGTGATCAGTGACCAGTGAACAGTGACCAGTGACCAGTGACCAGTGACCAGCGAAAATGACCAGTGACCAGTGACCAGTGACCAGCGAAATTGACCAGTGACCAGTGACCAGTGAACAGTGACAAGTGACCAGTGACAAGTGACCAACGAAAGTGACCAGTGAACAGTGACCAGGGACCAGTGACCAGTGACGAGTGACCAGTGACCAGCGAAAGTGAACAGTGAGCAGTGACCAGTGACCAGTGAACAGTGACCAGTGACCAGCGAAAGTGACCAGTGACCAGTGACCAGTGACCAGTGACCAGTGACCAGTGACAAGTGACCTGGGACCAGTGACCAGTGACCAGTGACCAGTGACCAGTGACCAGTGACCAGTGACCAGTGACCAGCGAAAGTGACCAGTGACGAGTGACCAGTGACAAGTGACCAGTGACCAGTGACCAGTGACGAGTGACCAGTGATCAGCGAAAGTGAACAGTGACCAGTGACCAGTGACCAGTGACCAGCGAAATTGACCAGTGACCAGTGACCAGTGACCAGTCACCAGTGACCAGCGACCAGTGACCAGAGACCAGTAACCAGTGACCAGTGACCAGTGACCAGTGACCAGTGACCAGTGACCAGCGAAATTGACCAGTGACCAGTGACCAGTGACCAGTCACCAGTGACCAGCGACCAGTGACCAGTGACCAGTGACCAGCGAAAATGACCAGTGACCAGTGACCAGTGACCAGTGACCAGTGACCAGTGACCAGTGCCAACGACCAGTGACCAGTGACCATTGACCAGTGACCAGCGAAAGTGACCAGGGACCAGTGACCAGTGACCAGTGACCAGTGACCAGTGACCAGTGACCAGTGACCAGTGACCAGTGACCAGTGACCAGTGACCAGTGACCAGTGACAAGTGACCAGTGACCAGTGACCATTGATCAGTGACCAGTGAACAGTGACCAGTGACCAGTGACCAGTGACCAGTGACCAGCGAAAATGACCAGTGACCAGTGACCAGTGACCAGCGAAATTGACCAGTGACCAGTGACCAGTGAACAGTGACAAGTGACCAGTGACAAGTGACCAACGAAAGTGACCAGTGAACAGTGACCAGGGACCAGTGACCAGTGACGAGTGACCAGTGACCAGCGAAAGTGAACAGTGAGCAGTGACCAGTGACCAGTGACCAGTGACCAGTGACCAGTGACCAGTGAGCAGTGACCAGCGAAATTGACCGGTTTCCAGTGACCAGTGACAAGTGACCAGTGACCAGTGACCAGCGAAAGTGACCAGTGACGAGTGACCAGTGACAAGTGACCAGTGACAAGTGACCAGTGACCAGTGACCAGTGACCAGTGACCAGTGACCAGTGACCAGTGACCAGTGACCAGTGACCAGTGACCAGCGAAAGTGACCAGTGACCAGTGACCTGTGACCAGTGACCAGTGACAAGTGACCAGTGACCAGCGACCAGTGACCAGTGACCAGTGACCAGTGACCAGTGACCAGTGACGAGCGAAATGGACCAGTGACCAGTGTCCAGTGACCAGTGACCAGTGATAAGTGACCAGTGACCAGTGACCAGTGACCAGCGAAAGTGACCAGGGACCAGTGACCAGTGACCAGTGACCAGTGACCAGTGACCAGTGACCAGTGACCAGTGACCAGTGACCAGTGACCAGTGACCAGTGACAAGTGACCAGTGACCAGTGACCAGTGATCAGTGACCAGTGAACAGTGAACAGTGACCAGTGACCAGTGACCAGCGAAAATGACCAGTGACCAGTGACCAGTGACCAGCGAAATTGACCAGTGACCAGTGACCAGTGAACAGTGACAAGTGACCAGTGACAAGTGACCAACGAAAGTGACCAGTGAACAGTGACCAGGGACCAGTGACCAGTGACGAGTGAGCAGTGACCAGCGAAAGTGAACAGTGAGCAGTGACCAGTGACCAGTGACCAGTGACCAGTGACCAGTGACCAGTGACCAGTGACCAGTGACCAGTGCCAACGACCAGTGACCAGTGACCATTGACCAGTGACCAGCGAAAGTGACCAGGGACCAGTGACCAGTGACCAGTGACCAGTGACCAGTGACCAGTGACCAGTGACCAGTGACCAGTGACCAGTGACCAGTGACCAGTGACAAGTGACCAGTGACCAGTGACCATTGATCAGTGACCAGTGAACAGTGACCAGTGACCAGTGACCAGTGACCAGCGAAAATGACCAGTGACCAGTGACCAGTGACCAGCGAAATTGACCAGTGACCAGTGACCAGTGAACAGTGACAAGTGACCAGTGACAAGTGACCAACGAAAGTGACCAGTGAACAGTGACCAGGGACCAGTGACCAGTGACCAGTGACCAGCGAAAGTGACCAGTGACCAGTGACCTGTGACCAGTGACCAGTGACAAGTGACCAGTGACCAGCGACCAGTGACCAGTGACCAGTGACCAGTGACCAGTGACCAGTGACGAGCGAAATGGACCAGTGACCAGTGTCCAGTGACCAGTGACCAGTGATAAGTGACCAGTGACCAGTGACCAGTGACCATTGACCAGTGACCAGTGACCAGTGACCAGCGAAAGTGACCAGGGACAAGCGACCAGTGACCAGTGACCAGTGACCAGTGACCAGTGACCAGTGACCAGTGACCAGTGACCAGTGACCAGTGACCAGTGACCAGTGACCAGCGACCAGTGACCAGTGACCAGTGACCAGTGACCAGTGACCAGTGACCAGTGACCACTGACCAGCGAAAGTGACCAGTGACCAGGGACCAGTGACCAGTGACCAGCAAAATTGACCAGTGACCAGTGACCAGTGACCAGTGACCAATGACCAGTGACCGGTGACCAGTGACCAGTGACCAGTGACCAGTGACCAGTGACCAGTGACCAGTGACCAGTGACCAGTGACCAGCGAAAGTGACCAGTGACCAGTGACCAGTGACCAGTGACCAGTGACCAGTGACCAGTGACAAGTGACCAGTGACCAGCGAAAGTGACCAGGGACCAGTGACCAGTGACCAGTGACCAGTGACCAGTGACCAGTGACCAGTGACCAGTGACCAGTGACCAGTGACAAGTGACCAGTGACCAGTGACCAGTGATCAGTGACCAGTGAACAGTGACCAGTGACCAGTGACCAGCGACCAGTGACCAGTGACCAGTGACCAGGGACCAGTGACCAGCGAAAGTGACCAGTGACCAGTGACCAGTGACCAGTGAACAGCGAAAGTGACCAGTGACCAGTGACCTGTGACCTGTGACCAGTGACCAGTGACCAGTGACGAGCGAAATGGACCAGTGACCAGTGTCCAGTGACCAGTGACCAGTGATAAGTGACCAGTGACCAGTGACCAGTGACCATTGACCAGTGACCAGTGACCAGTGACCAGCGAAAGTGACCAGGGACAAGCGACCAGTGACCAGTGACCAGTGACCAGTGACCAGTGACCAGTGACCAGTGACCAGTGACCAGTGACCAGTGACCAGCGAACAGTGACCAGCGAAAGTGACCAGTGACCAGTGACCAGTGACCAGTGACCAGTGACCAGTGACTAGCCAAATTGAGCAGTGAGCAGTGACCAGTGACCAGTGACCAGTGACCAGTGACCAGTGACCAGTGACCAGCGAAATTGACCAGCGACCATTGACCAGTGACCAGCGAATGTGACCAGTGACGAGTGACCTGTGACAAGTGACCAGTGACCAGCGACCAGTGACCAGCGAAAGTGACCAGTGACCAGTGACCAGTGACCAGCGACCAGTGACCAGTGACCAGTGACCAGTGACCAGTGACCAGCAAAATTGACCAGCAAAATTGACCAGTGACCAGTGACCAGTGACCAATGACCAGTGACCAGTGACCAGTGACCAGTGACAAGTGACCAGTGACCAGTGACCAGTGACCAGTGACCAGTGACCAGTGCCAACGACCAGTGACCAGTGACCATTGACCAGTGACCAGCGAAAGTGACCAGGGACCAGTGACCAGTGACCAGTGACCAGTGACCAGTGACCAGTGACCAGTGACCAGTGACCAGTGACCAGTGACCAGTGACCAGTGACCAGTGACCAGTGACAAGTGACCAGTGACCAGTGACCAGTGATCAGTGACCAGTGAACAGTGACCAGTGACCAGTGACCAGTGACCAGCGAAAATGACCAGTGACCAGTGACCAGTGACCAGCGAAATTGACCAGTGACCAGTGACCAGTGAACAGTGACAAGTGACCAACGAAAGTGACCAGTGAACAGTGACCAGGGTCCAGTGACCAGTGACCAGGGTCCAGTGACCAGTGACCAGTGACCAGCGACCAGTGACCAGTGACCAGTGACCAGTGACCAGTGACCAGTGACCAGTGACAAGTGACCAGTGACCAGCTGCCAGTGACCAGTGACCAGTGACCAGTGACCAGTGACCAGCGAAAGTGACCAGTGACCAGTGACCAGTGACCAGTGACCAGTGACCAGTGACCAGTGACCAGTGACCAGTGACCAGTGACAAGTGACCAGTGACCAGCGACCAGTGACCAGTGACCAGTGACCAGTGACCAGTGACCAGTGACCAGTGACCAGCGAAAGTGACCAGTGACCAGGGACCAGCGAAATTGACCAGTGACCAGTGACCAGTGACCAGTGACAAGTGACCAGTGACCAGTGACCAGTGACCAGTGACCAGTGACCAGTGACCAGTGACCAGCGAAATTGACCAGCGACCATTGACCAGTGACCAGCGAAAGTGACCAGTGACAAGTGACCAGTGACCAGCGACCAGTGACCAGCGAAAGTGACCAGTGACCAGTGACCAGTGACCAGTGACCAGCAAAATTGACCAGCAAAATTGACCAGTGACCAGTGACCAGTGACCAATGACCAGTGACCAGTGACCAGTGACCAGTGACCAGTGACAAGTGACCAGTGACCAGTGACCAGTGACCAGTGACCAGCAAAATTGACCAGCAAAATTGACCAGTGACCAGTGACCAGTGACCAATGACCAGTGACCAGTGACCAGTGACCAGTGACCAGTGACAAGTGACCAGTGACCAGTGACCAGTGACCAGTGACCAGTGACCAGTGCCAACGACCAGTGACCATTGACCAGTGACCAGCGAAAGTGACCAGGGACCAGTGACCAGTGACCAGTGACCAGTGACCAGTGACCAGTGACCAGTGACCAGTGACCAGTGACCAGTGACAAGTGACCAGTGACCAGTGACCAGTGATCAGTGACCAGTGAACAGTGACCAGTGACCAGTGACCAGTGACCAGCGAAAATGACCAGTGACCAGTGACCAGTGACCAGCGAAATTGACCAGTGACCAGTGACCAGTGAACAGTGACAAGTGACCAGTGACAAGTGACCAACGAAAGTGACCAGTGAACAGTGACAAGGGACCAGTGACCAGTGACCAGTGACCAGCGACCAGTGACCAGTGACCAGTGACCAGTGACCAGTGACCAGTGACCAGTGACAAGTGACCAGTGACCAGCTGCCAGTGACCAGTGACCAGTGACCAGTGACCAGTGACCAGCGAAAGTGACCAGTGACCAGTGACCAGTGACCAGTGACCAGTGACCAGTGACCAGTGACCAGTGACCAGTGACCAGTGACAAGTGACCAGTGACCAGCGACCAGTGACCAGTGACCAGTGTCCAGTGACCAGTGACCAGCGAAAGTGACCAGTGACCAGGGACCAGTGACCAGTGACCAGCGAAATTGACCAGTGACCAGTGACCAGTGAACAGTGACAAGTGACCAGTGACAAGTGACCAACGAAAGTGACCAGTGAACAGTGACAAGGGACCAGTGACCAGTGACCAGTGACCAGCGACCAGTGACCAGTGACCAGTGACCAGTGACCAGTGACCAGTGACCAGTGACCAGTGACAAGTGACCAGTGACCAGCTGCCAGTGACCAGTGACCAGTGACCAGTGACCAGTGACCAGCGAAAGTGACCAGTGACCAGTGACCAGTGACCAGTGACCAGTGACCAGTGACCAGTGACCAGTGACCAGTGACCAGTGACAAGTGACCAGTGACCAGCGACCAGTGACCAGTGACCAGTGTCCAGTGACCAGTGACCAGCGAAAGTGACCAGTGACCAGGGACCAGTGACCAGTGACCAGCGAAATTGACCAGTGACCAGTGACCAGTGACCAGTGACAAGTGACCAGTGACCAGTGACCAGTGACCAGTGACCAGTGACCAGTGACCAGTGACCAGTGACCAGTGACCAGTGACCAGTGACCAGCGAAAGTGACCAGTGACCAGTGACCAGTGACCAGTGACCAGCGACCAGTGACCAGTGACCAGTGACCAGCGAAATTGACCAGCGACCATTGACCAGTGACCAGCGAAAGTGACCAGTGACAAGTGACCAGTGACCAGCGACCAGTGACCAGCGAAAGTGACCAGTGACCAGTGACCAGTGACCAGCGACCAGTGACCAGTGACCAGCGAAAGTGACCAGTGACCAGTGACCAGTGACCAGTGACCAGTGACCAGTGACCAGTGACCAGTGACCAGTGACCAGTGACAAGTGACCAGTGACCAGCGACCAGTGACCAGTGACCAGTGTCCAGTGACCAGTGACCAGCGAAAGTGACCAGTGACCAGGGACCAGTGACCAGTGACCAGCGAAATTGACCAGTGACCAGTGACCAGTGACCAGTGACAAGTGACCAGTGACCAGTGACCAGTGACCAGTGACCAGTGACCAGTGACCAGTGACCAGTGACCAGTGACCAGTGACCAGCGAAAGTGACCAGTGACCAGTGACCAGTGACCAGTGACCAGCGACCAGTGACCAGTGACCAGTGACCAGCGAAATTGACCAGCGACCATTGACCAGTGACCAGCGAAAGTGACCAGTGACAAGTGACCAGTGACCAGCGACCAGTGACCAGCGAAAGTGACCAGTGACCAGTGACCAGTGACCAGCGACCAGTGACCAGTGACCAGTGACCAGTGACCAGCAAAATTGACCAGCAAAATTGACCAGTGACCAGTGACCAGTGACCAATGACCAGTGACCAGTGACCAGTGACCAGTGACCAGTGACAAGTGACCAGTGACCAGTGACCAGTGACCAGTGCCAACGACCAGTGACCAGTGACCATTGACCAGTGACCAGCGAAAGTGACCAGGGACCAGTGACCAGTGACCAGTGACCAGTGACCAGTGACCAGTGACCAGTGACAAGTGACCAGTGACCAGTGACCAGTGATCAGTGACCAGTGAACAGTGACCAGTGACCAGTGACCAGTGACCAGCGAAAATGACCAGTGACCAGTGACCAGTGACCAGCGAAATTGACAAGTGACCAGTGACCAGTGAACAGTGACAAGTGACCAGTGACAAGTGACCAACGAAAGTGGCCAGTGAACAGTGACCAGGGACCAGTGACCAGTGACGAGTGACCAGTGACCAGCGAAAGTGAACAGTGAGCAGTGACCAGTGACCAGTGACCAGTGGCCAGTGACCAGCGAAAGTGACCAGTGACCAGTGACCAGTGACCAGTGACCAGTGACCAGTGACAAGTGACCTGGGACCAGTGACCAGTGACCAGTGACCAGTGACCAGCGAAATTGACCAGTGACCAGTGACCAGTGACCAGTCACCAGTGACCAGCGACCAGTGACCAGTGACCAGTGACCAGCGAAAATGACCAGTGACCAGTGACCAGTGACCAGCGAAATTGACCAGTGACCAGTGACCAGTGAACAGTGACAAGTGACCAGTGACAAGTGACCAACGAAAGTGGCCAGTGAACAGTGACCAGGGACCAGTGACCAGTGACGAGTGACCAGTGACCAGCGAAAGTGAACAGTGAGCAGCGAAATTGACCAGTGACCAGTGACCAGTGAACAGTGACAAGTGACCAGTGACAAGTGACCAACGAAAGTGACCAGTGAACAGTGACAAGGGACCAGTGACCAGTGACCAGTGACCAGCGACCAGTGACCAGTGACCAGTGACCAGTGACCAGTGACAAGTGACCAGTGACCAGCTGCCAGTGACCAGTGACCAGTGACCAGTGACCAGTGACCAGCGAAAGTGACCAGTGACCAGTGACCAGTGACCAGTGACCAGTGACCAGTGACCAGTGACCAGTGACCAGTGACCAGTGACAAGTGACCAGTGACCAGCGACCAGTGACCAGTGACCAGTGTCCAGTGACCAGTGACCAGCGAAAGTGACCAGTGACCAGGGACCAGTGACCAGTGACCAGCGAAATTGACCAGTGACCAGTGACAAGTGACCAGTGACCAGTGACCAGTGACCAGTGACCAGTGACCAGTGACCAGTGACCAGTGACCAGTGACCAGTGACCAGCGAAAGTGACCAGTGACCAGTGACCAGTGACCAGTGACCAGCGACCAGTGACCAGTGACCAGTGACCAGCGAAATTGACCAGCGACCATTGACCAGTGACCAGCGAAAGTGACCAGTGACAAGTGACCAGTGACCAGCGACCAGTGACCAGCGAAAGTGACCAGTGACCAGTGACCAGTGACCAGCGACCAGTGACCAGTGACCAGTGACCAGTGACCAGCAAAATTGACCAGCAAAATTGAGCAGTGACCAGTGACCAGTGACCAATGACCAGTGACCAGTGACCAGTGACCAGTGACCAGTGACCAGTGACAAGTGACCAGTGACCAGTGACCAGTGACCAGTGACCAGTGACCAGTGCCAACGACCAGTGACCAGTGACCATTGACCAGTGACCAGCGAAAGTGACCAGGGACCAGTGACCAGTGACCAGTGACCAGTGACCAGTGACCAGTGACAAGTGACCAGTGACCAGTGACCAGTGATCAGTGACCAGTGAACAGTGACCAGTGACCAGTGACCAGTGACCAGCGAAAATGACCAGTGACCAGTGACCAGTGACCAGCGAAATTGACCAGTGACCAGTGACCAGTGAACAGTGACAAGTGACCAGTGACAAGTGACCAACGAAAGTGGCCAGTGAACAGTGACCAGGGACCAGTGACCAGTGACGAGTGACCAGTGACCAGCGAAAGTGAACAGTGAGCAGTGACCAGTGACCAGTGACCAGTGGCCAGTGACCAGCGAAAGTGACCAGTGACCAGTGACCAGTGACCAGTGACCAGTGACCAGTGACAAGTGACCTGGGACCAGTGACCAGTGACCAGTGACCAGTGACCAGCGAAATTGACCAGTGACCAGTGACCAGTGACCAGTCACCAGTGACCAGCGACCAGTGACCAGTGACCAGTGACCAGCGAAAATGACCAGTGACCAGTGACCAGTGACCAGCGAAATTGACCAGTGACCAGTGACCAGTGAACAGTGACAAGTGACCAGTGACAAGTGACCAACGAAAGTGGCCAGTGAACAGTGACCAGGGACCAGTGACCAGTGACGAGTGACCAGTGACCAGCGAAAGTGAACAGTGAGCAGTGACCAGTGACCAGTGACCAGTGACCAGTGACCAGCGAAAGTGACCAGTGACCAGTGACCAGTGACCAGTGACCAGTGACCAGTGACAAGTGACCTGGGACCAGTGACCAGTGACCAGTGACCAGTGACCAGCGAAATTGACCAGTGACCAGTGACCAGTGACCAGTCACCAGTGACCAGCGACCAGTGACCAGAGACCAGTAACCAGTGACCAGTGACCAGTGACCACTGACCAGCGAAAGTGACCAGTGAACAGTGACCAGTGACCAGTGACCTGTGACCAGTGACCAGTGACCAGTGACCAGTGACCAGTGACCAGTGACCAGCGAAAGTGACCAGTGACGAGTGACCAGTGACCAGTGACCAGTGACTAGTGACCAGCAACCAGTGACCAGTGACCAGTGAGCAGTGACCAGCAAAATTGACCAGCAAAATTGACCAGTGACCAGTGACCAGTGACCAATGACCAGTGACCAGTGACCAGTGACCAGTGACAAGTGACCAGTGACCAGTGACCAGTGCCAACGACCAGTGACCAGTGACAAGTGACCAGTGACCAGTGACCAGTGACCAGTGATCAGTGACCAGTGAACAGTGACCAGTGACCAGTGACCAGTGACCAGCGAAAATGACCAGTGACCAGTGACCAGTGACCAGCGAAATTGACCAGTGACCAGTGACCAGTGAACAGTGACAAGTGACCAGTGACAAGTGACCAACGAAAGTGACCAGTGAACAGTGACCAGGGACCAGTGACCAGTGACGAGTGACCAGTGACCAGCGAAAGTGAACAGTGAGCAGTGACCAGTGACCAGTGAACAGTGACCAGTGACCAGCGAAAGTGACCAGTGACCAGTGACCAGTGACCAGTGACCAGTGACCAGTGACAAGTGACCTGGGACCAGTGACCAGTGACCAGTGACCAGTGACCAGTGACCAGTGACCAGTGACCAGTGACCAGCGAAAGTGACCAGTGACGAGTGACCAGTGACAAGTGACCAGTGACCAGTGACCAGTGACGAGTGACCAGTGATCAGCGAAAGTGAACAGTGACCAGTGACCAGTGACCAGTGACCAGCGAAATTGACCAGTGACCAGTGACCAGTGACCAGTCACCAGTGACCAGCGACCAGTGACCAGAGACCAGTAACCAGTGACCAGTGACCAGTGACCACTGACCAGCGAAAGTGACCAGTGAACAGTGACCAGTGACCAGTGACCTGTGACCAGTGACCAGTGACCAGCGAAAGTGACCAGTGACGAGTGACCAGTGACAAGTGACCAGTGACCAGTGACCAGTGAACAGTGACAAGTGACCAGTGACCAGTGACCAGCGACCAGTGACCAGTGACCAGTGACCAGTGACCAGTGACCAGTGACCAGTGACAAGTGACCAGTGACCAGCTGCCAGTGACCAGTGACCAGTGACCAGTGACCAGTGACCAGCGAAAGTGACCAGTGACCAGTGACCAGTGACCAGTGACCAGTGACCAGTGACCAGTGACCAGTGACCAGTGACCAGTGACAAGTGACCAGTGACCAGCGACCAGTGACCAGTGACCAGTGTCCAGTGACCAGTGACCAGCGAAAGTGACAGGTGACCAGGGACCAGTGACCAGTGACCAGCGAAATTGACCAGTGACCAGTGACAAGTGACCAGTGACCAGTGACCAGTGACCAGTGACCAGTGACCAGTGACCAGTGACCAGTGACCAGTGACCAGTGACCAGTGACCAGCGAAAGTGACCAGTGACCAGTGACCAGTGACCAGTGACCAGCGACCAGTGACCAGTGACCAGTGACCAGCGAAATTGACCAGCGACCATTGACCAGTGACCAGCGAAAGTGACCAGTGACAAGTGACCAGTGACCAGCGACCAGTGACCAGCGAAAGTGACCAGTGACCAGTGACCAGTGACCAGCGACCAGTGACCAGTGACCAGTGACCAGTGACCAGCAAAATTGACCAGCAAAATTGACCAGTGACCAGTGACCAGTGACCAATGACCAGTGACCAGTGACCAGTGACCAGTGACCAGTGACCAGTGACAAGTGACCAGTGACCAGTGACCAGTGACCAGTGACCAGTGATCAGTGCCAACGACCAGTGACCAGTGACCATTGACCAGTGACCAGCGAAAGTGACCAGGGACCAGTGACCAGTGACCAGTGACCAGTGACCAGTGACCAGTGACAAGTGACCAGTGACCAGTGACCAGTGATCAGTGACCAGTGAACAGTGACCAGTGACCAGTGACCAGTGACCAGCGAAAATGACCAGTGACCAGTGACCAGTGACCAGCGAAATTGACCAGTGACCAGTGACCAGTGAACAGTGACAAGTGACCAGTGACAAGTGACCAACGAAAGTGGCCAGTGAACAGTGACCAGGGACCAGTGACCAGTGACGAGTGACCAGTGACCAGCGAAAGTGAACAGTGAGCAGTGACCAGTGACCAGTGACCAGTGGCCAGTGACCAGCGAAAGTGACCAGTGACCAGTGACCAGTGACCAGTGACCAGTGACCAGTGACAAGTGACCTGGGACCAGTGACCAGTGACCAGTGACCAGTGACCAGCGAAATTGACCAGTGACCAGTGACCAGTGACCAGTCACCAGTGACCAGCGACCAGTGACCAGTGACCAGTGACCAGCGAAAATGACCAGTGACCAGTGACCAGTGACCAGCGAAATTGACCAGTGACCAGTGACCAGTGAACAGTGACAAGTGACCAGTGACAAGTGACCAACGAAAGTGGCCAGTGAACAGTGACCAGGGACCAGTGACCAGTGACGAGTGACCAGTGACCAGCGAAAGTGAACAGTGAGCAGTGACCAGTGACCAGTGACCAGTGACCAGTGACCAGCGAAAGTGACCAGTGACCAGTGACCAGTGACCAGTGACCAGTGACCAGTGACAAGTGACCTGGGACCAGTGACCAGTGACCAGTGACCAGTGACCAGCGAAATTGACCAGTGACCAGTGACCAGTGACCAGTCACCAGTGACCAGCGACCAGTGACCAGAGACCAGTAACCAGTGACCAGTGACCAGTGACCACTGACCAGCGAAAGTGACCAGTGAACAGTGACCAGTGACCAGTGACCTGTGACCAGTGACCAGTGACCAGTGACCAGTGACCAGTGACCAGTGACCAGCGAAAGTGACCAGTGACGAGTGACCAGTGACCAGTGACCAGTGACTAGTGACCAGCAACCAGTGACCAGTGACCAGTGAGCAGTGACCAGCAAAATTGACCAGCAAAATTGACCAGTGACCAGTGACCAGTGACCAATGACCAGTGACCAGTGACCAGTGACCAGTGACAAGTGACCAGTGACCAGTGACCAGTGCCAACGACCAGTGACCAGTGACAAGTGACCAGTGACCAGTGACCAGTGACCAGTGATCAGTGACCAGTGAACAGTGACCAGTGACCAGTGACCAGTGACCAGCGAAAATGACCAGTGACCAGTGACCAGTGACCAGCGAAATTGACCAGTGACCAGTGACCAGTGAACAGTGACAAGTGACCAGTGACAAGTGACCAACGAAAGTGACCAGTGAACAGTGACCAGGGACCAGTGACCAGTGACGAGTGACCAGTGACCAGCGAAAGTGAACAGTGAGCAGTGACCAGTGACCAGTGAACAGTGACCAGTGACCAGCGAAAGTGACCAGTGACCAGTGACCAGTGACCAGTGACCAGTGACCAGTGACAAGTGACCTGGGACCAGTGACCAGTGACCAGTGACGAGTGACCAGTGACCAGTGACCAGTGACCAGTGACCAGCGAAAGTGACCAGTGACGAGTGACCAGTGACAAGTGACCAGTGACCAGTGACCAGTGACGAGTGACCAGTGATCAGCGAAAGTGAACAGTGACCAGTGACCAGTGACCAGTGACCAGCGAAATTGACCAGTGACCAGTGACCAGTGACCAGTCACCAGTGACCAGCGACCAGTGACCAGAGACCAGTAACCAGTGACCAGTGACCAGTAACCACTGACCAGCGAAAGTGACCAGTGAACAGTGACCAGTGACCAGTGACCTGTGACCAGTGACCAGTGACCAGTGACCAGTGACCAGTGACCAGCGAAAGTGACCAGTGACGAGTGACCAGTGACAAGTGACCAGTGACCAGTGACCAGTGACCAGTGACTAGTGACCAGCAACCAGTGACCAGTGACCAGTGACCAGTGACCAGCAAAATTGACCAGCAAAATTGACCAGTGACCAGTGACCAGTGACCAGTGACCAGTGACCAGTGACAAGTGACCTGGGACCAGTGACCAGTGACCAGTGACCAGTGACCAGCGAAATTGACCAGTGACCAGTGACCAGTGACCAGTCACCAGTGACCAGCGACCAGTGACCAGTGACCAGTGACCAGCGAAAATGACCAGTGACCAGTGACCAGTGACCAGCGAAATTGACCAGTGACCAGTGACCAGTGAACAGTGACAAGTGACCAGTGACAAGTGACCAACGAAAGTGGCCAGTGAACAGTGACCAGGGACCAGTGACCAGTGACGAGTGACCAGTGACCAGCGAAAGTGAACAGTGAGCAGCGAAATTGACCAGTGACCAGTGACCAGTGAACAGTGACAAGTGACCAGTGACAAGTGACCAACGAAAGTGACCAGTGAACAGTGACAAGGGACCAGTGACCAGTGACCAGTGACCAGCGACCAGTGACCAGTGACCAGTGACCAGTGACCAGTGACCAGTGACCAGTGACAAGTGACCAGTGACCAGCTGCCAGTGACCAGTGACCAGTGACCAGTGACCAGTGACCAGCGAAAGTGACCAGTGACCAGTGACCAGTGACCAGTGACCAGTGACCAGTGACCAGTGACCAGTGACCAGTGACCAGTGACAAGTGACCAGTGACCAGCGACCAGTGACCAGTGACCAGTGTCCAGTGACCAGTGACCAGCGAAAGTGACCAGTGACCAGGGACCAGTGACCAGTGACCAGCGAAATTGACCAGTGACCAGTGACAAGTGACCAGTGACCAGTGACCAGTGACCAGTGACCAGTGACCAGTGACCAGTGACCAGTGACCAGTGACCAGTGACCAGCGAAAGTGACCAGTGACCAGTGACCAGTGACCAGTGACCAGCGACCAGTGACCAGTGACCAGTGACCAGCGAAATTGACCAGCGACCATTGACCAGTAACCAGCGAAAGTGACCAGTGACAAGTGACCAGTGACCAGCGACCAGTGGCCAGCGAAAGTGACCAGTGACCAGTGACCAGTGACCAGCGACCAGTGACCAGTGACCAGTGACCAGTGACCAGCAAAATTGACCAGCAAAATTGACCAGTGACCAGTGACCAGTGACCAATGACCAGTGACCAGTGACCAGTGACCAGTGACCAGTGACCAGTGACAAGTGACCAGTGACCAGTGACCAGTGACCAGTGACCAGTGACCAGTGACCAGCGAAAGTGACCAGGGACCAGTGACCAGTGACCAGTGACCAGTGACCAGTGACCAGTGACAAGTGACCAGTGACCAGTGACCAGTGATCAGTGACCAGTGAACAGTGACCAGTGACCAGTGACCAGTGACCAGCGAAAATGACCAGTGACCAGTGACCAGTGACCAGCGAAATTGACCAGTGACCAGTGACCAGTGAACAGTGACAAGTGACCAGTGACAAGTGACCAACGAAAGTGGCCAGTGAACAGTGACCAGGGACCAGTGACCAGTGACGAGTGACCAGTGACCAGCGAAAGTGAACAGTGAGCAGTGACCAGTGACCAGTGACCAGTGACCAGCGAAAGTGACCAGTGACAAGTGACCAGTGACCAGTGACCAGTGACCAGCGAAAGTGACCAGTGACCAGTGACCAGTGACCAGTGACCAGTGACCAGTGACCAGTGACAAGTGACCTGGGACCAGTGACCAGTGACCAGTGACCAGTGACCAGCGAAATTGACCAGTGACCAGTGACCAGTGACCAGTCACCAGTGACCAGCGACCAGTGACCAGTGACCAGTGACCAGCGAAAATGACCAGTGACCAGTGACCAGTGACCAGCGAAATTGACCAGTGACCAGTGACCAGTGAACAGTGACAAGTGACCAGTGACAAGTGACCAACGAAAGTGGCCAGTGAACAGTGACCAGGGACCAGTGACCAGTGACGAGTGACCAGTGACCAGCGAAAGTGAACAGTGAGCAGTGACCAGTGACCAGTGACCAGTTACCAGCGAAAGTGACCAGTGACAAGTGACCAGTGACCAGTGACCAGTGACCAGTGACAAGTGACCTGGGACCAGTGACCAGTGACCAGTGACCAGTGACCAGCGAAATTGACCAGTGACCAGTGACCAGTGACCAGTCACCAGTGACCAGCGACCAGTGACCAGAGACCAGTAACCAGTGACCAGTGACCAGTGACCACTGACCAGCGAAAGTGACCAGTGAACAGTGACCAGTGACCAGTGACCTGTGACCAGTGACCAGTGACCAGTGACCAGTGACCAGTGACCAGTGACCAGCGAAAGTGACCAGTGACCAGTGACCAGTGACTAGTGACCAGCAACCAGTGACCAGTGACCAGTGAGCAGTGACCAGCAAAATTGACCAGCAAAATTGACCAGTGACCAGTGACCAGTGACCAATGACCAGTGACCAGTGACCAGTGACCAGTGACAAGTGACCAGTGACCAGTGACCAGTGCCAACGACCAGTGACCAGTGACAAGTGACCAGTGACCAGTGACCAGTGACCAGTGATCAGTGACCAGTGAACAGTGACCAGTGACCAGTGACCAGTGACCAGCGAAAATGACCAGTGACCAGTGACCAGTGACCAGCGAAATTGACCAGTGACCAGTGACCAGTGAACAGTGACCAGTGACAAGTGACCAACGAAAGTGACCAGTGAACAGTGACCAGGGACCAGTGACCAGTGACGAGTGACCAGTGACCAGCGAAAGTGAACAGTGAGCAGTGACCAGTGACCAGTGAACAGTGACCAGTGACCAGCGAAAGTGACCAGTGACCAGTGACCAGTGACCAGTGACCAGTGACCAGTGACAAGTGACCTGGGACCAGTGACCAGTGACCAGTGACCAGTGACCAGTGACCAGTGACCAGTGACCAGTGACCAGCGAAAGTGACCAGTGACGAGTGACCAGTGACAAGTGACCAGTGACCAGTGACCAGTGACGAGTGACCAGTGATCAGCGAAAGTGAACAGTGACCAGTGACCAGTGACCAGTGACCAGCGAAATTGACCAGTGACCAGTGACCAGTGACCAGTCACCAGTGACCAGCGACCAGTGACCAGAGACCAGTAACCAGTGACCAGTGACCAGTGACCACTGACCAGCGAAAGTGACCAGTGAACAGTGACCTGTGACCAGTGACCTGTGACCAGTGACCAGTGACCAGTGACCAGTGACCAGTGACCAGCGAAAGTGACCAGTGACGAGTGACCAGTGACAAGTGACCAGTGACCAGTGACCAGTGAACAGTGACAAGTGACCAGTGACAAGTGACCAACGAAAGTGACCAGTGAACAGTGACAAGGGACCAGTGACCAGTGACCAGTGACCAGCGACCAGTGACCAGTGACCAGTGACCAGTGACCAGTGACAAGTGACCAGTGACCAGCTGCCAGTGACCAGTGACCAGTGACCAGTGACCAGTGACCAGCGAAAGTGACCAGTGACCAGTGACCAGTGACCAGTGACCAGTGACCAGTGACCAGTGACCAGTGACCAGTGACAAGTGACCAGTGACCAGCGACCAGTGACCAGTGACCAGTGTCCAGTGACCAGTGACCAGCGAAAGTGACCGGTGACCAGGGACCAGTGACCAGTGACCAGCGAAATTGACCAGTGACCAGTGACAAGTGACCAGTGACCAGTGACCAGTGACCAGTGACCAGTGACCAGTGACCAGTGACCAGTGACCAGTGACCAGTGACCAGCGAAAGTGACCAGTGACGGGTGACCAGTGACCAGTGACCAGTGACCAGTGACCAGTGACCAGCGAAAGTGACCAGTGACGAGTGACCAGTGACCAGTGACCAGTGACTAGTGACCAGCAACCAGTGACCAGTGACCAGTGAGCAGTGACCAGCAAAATTGACCAGCAAAATTGACCAGTGACCAGTGACCAGTGACCAATGACCAGTGACCAGTGACCAGTGACCAGTGACAAGTGACCAGTGACCAGTGACCAGTGCCAACGACCAGTGACCAGTGACAAGTGACCAGTGACCAGTGACCAGTGACCAGTGATCAGTGACCAGTGAACAGTGACCAGTGACCAGTGACCAGTGACCAGCGAAAATGACCAGTGACCAGTGACCAGTGACCAGCGAAATTGACCAGTGACCAGTGACCAGTGAACAGTGACAAGTGACCAGTGACAAGTGACCAACGAAAGTGACCAGTGAACAGTGACCAGGGACCAGTGACCAGTGACGAGTGACCAGTGACCAGCGAAAGTGAACAGTGAGCAGTGACCAGTGACCAGTGAACAGTGACCAGTGACCAGCGAAAGTGACCAGTGACCAGTGACCAGTGACCAGTGACCAGTGACCAGTGACAAGTGACCTGGGACCAGTGACCAGTGACCAGTGACGAGTGACCAGTGACCAGTGACCAGTGACCAGTGACCAGCGAAAGTGACCAGTGACGAGTGACCAGTGACAAGTGACCAGTGACCAGTGACCAGTGACGAGTGACCAGTGATCAGCGAAAGTGAACAGTGACCAGTGACCAGTGACCAGTGACCAGCGAAATTGACCAGTGACCAGTGACCAGTGACCAGTCACCAGTGACCAGCGACCAGTGACCAGAGACCAGTAACCAGTGACCAGTGACCAGTAACCACTGACCAGCGAAAGTGACCAGTGAACAGTGACCAGTGACCAGTGACCTGTGACCAGTGACCAGTGACCAGTGACCAGTGACCAGTGACCAGCGAAAGTGACCAGTGACGAGTGACCAGTGACAAGTGACCAGTGACCAGTGACCAGTGACCAGTGACTAGTGACCAGCAACCAGTGACCAGTGACCAGTGACCAGTGACCAGCAAAATTGACCAGCAAAATTGACCAGTGACCAGTGACCAGTGACCAGTGACCAGTGACCAGTGACAAGTGACCTGGGACCAGTGACCAGTGACCAGTGACCAGTGACCAGCGAAATTGACCAGTGACCAGTGACCAGTGACCAGTCACCAGTGACCAGCGACCAGTGACCAGTGACCAGTGACCAGCGAAAATGACCAGTGACCAGTGACCAGTGACCAGCGAAATTGACCAGTGACCAGTGACCAGTGAACAGTGACAAGTGACCAGTGACAAGTGACCAACGAAAGTGGCCAGTGAACAGTGACCAGGGACCAGTGACCAGTGACGAGTGACCAGTGACCAGCGAAAGTGAACAGTGAGCAGCGAAATTGACCAGTGACCAGTGACCAGTGAACAGTGACAAGTGACCAGTGACAAGTGACCAACGAAAGTGACCAGTGAACAGTGACAAGGGACCAGTGACCAGTGACCAGTGACCAGCGACCAGTGACCAGTGACCAGTGACCAGTGACCAGTGACCAGTGACCAGTGACAAGTGACCAGTGACCAGCTGCCAGTGACCAGTGACCAGTGACCAGTGACCAGTGACCAGCGAAAGTGACCAGTGACCAGTGACCAGTGACCAGTGACCAGTGACCAGTGACCAGTGACCAGTGACCAGTGACCAGTGACAAGTGACCAGTGACCAGCGACCAGTGACCAGTGACCAGTGTCCAGTGACCAGTGACCAGCGAAAGTGACCAGTGACCAGGGACCAGTGACCAGTGACCAGCGAAATTGACCAGTGACCAGTGACAAGTGACCAGTGACCAGTGACCAGTGACCAGTGACCAGTGACCAGTGACCAGTGACCAGTGACCAGTGACCAGTGACCAGCGAAAGTGACCAGTGACCAGTGACCAGTGACCAGTGACCAGCGACCAGTGACCAGTGACCAGTGACCAGCGAAATTGACCAGCGACCATTGACCAGTGACCAGCGAAAGTGACCAGTGACAAGTGACCAGTGACCAGCGACCAGTGGCCAGCGAAAGTGACCAGTGACCAGTGACCAGTGACCAGCGACCAGTGACCAGTGACCAGTGACCAGTGACCAGCAAAATTGACCAGCAAAATTGACCAGTGACCAGTGACCAGTGACCAATGACCAGTGACCAGTGACCAGTGACCAGTGACCAGTGACCAGTGACAAGTGACCAGTGACCAGTGACCAGTGACCAGTGACCAGTGACCAGTGACCAGCGAAAGTGACCAGGGACCAGTGACCAGTGACCAGTGACCAGTGACCAGTGACCAGTGACAAGTGACCAGTGACCAGTGACCAGTGATCAGTGACCAGTGAACAGTGACCAGTGACCAGTGACCAGTGACCAGCGAAAATGACCAGTGACCAGTGACCAGTGACCAGCGAAATTGACCAGTGACCAGTGACCAGTGAACAGTGACAAGTGACCAGTGACAAGTGACCAACGAAAGTGGCCAGTGAACAGTGACCAGGGACCAGTGACCAGTGACGAGTGACCAGTGACCAGCGAAAGTGAACAGTGAGCAGTGACCAGTGACCAGTGACCAGTGACCAGCGAAAGTGACCAGTGACAAGTGACCAGTGACCAGTGACCAGTGACCAGCGAAAGTGACCAGTGACCAGTGACCAGTGACCAGTGACCAGTGACCAGTGACCAGTGACAAGTGACCTGGGACCAGTGACCAGTGACCAGTGACCAGTGACCAGCGAAATTGACCAGTGACCAGTGACCAGTGACCAGTCACCAGTGACCAGCGACCAGTGACCAGTGACCAGTGACCAGCGAAAATGACCAGTGACCAGTGACCAGTGACCAGCGAAATTGACCAGTGACCAGTGACCAGTGAACAGTGACAAGTGACCAGTGACAAGTGACCAACGAAAGTGGCCAGTGAACAGTGACCAGGGACCAGTGACCAGTGACGAGTGACCAGTGACCAGCGAAAGTGAACAGTGAGCAGTGACCAGTGACCAGTGACCAGTTACCAGCGAAAGTGACCAGTGACAAGTGACCAGTGACCAGTGACCAGTGACCAGTGACAAGTGACCTGGGACCAGTGACCAGTGACCAGTGACCAGTGACCAGCGAAATTGACCAGTGACCAGTGACCAGTGACCAGTCACCAGTGACCAGCGACCAGTGACCAGAGACCAGTAACCAGTGACCAGTGACCAGTGACCACTGACCAGCGAAAGTGACCAGTGAACAGTGACCAGTGACCAGTGACCTGTGACCAGTGACCAGTGACCAGTGACCAGTGACCAGTGACCAGTGACCAGCGAAAGTGACCAGTGACCAGTGACCAGTGACTAGTGACCAGCAACCAGTGACCAGTGACCAGTGAGCAGTGACCAGCAAAATTGACCAGTGACCAGTGACCAGTGACCAGTCACCAGTGACCAGCGACCAGTGACCAGAGACCAGTAACCAGTGACCAGTGACCAGTGACCACTGACCAGCGAAAGTGACCAGTGAACAGTGACCTGTGACCAGTGACCTGTGACCAGTGACCAGTGACCAGTGACCAGTGACCAGTGACCAGCGAAAGTGACCAGTGACGAGTGACCAGTGACAAGTGACCAGTGACCAGTGACCAGTGAACAGTGACAAGTGACCAGTGACAAGTGACCAACGAAAGTGACCAGTGAACAGTGACAAGGGACCAGTGACCAGTGACCAGTGACCAGCGACCAGTGACCAGTGACCAGTGACCAGTGACCAGTGACAAGTGACCAGTGACCAGCTGCCAGTGACCAGTGACCAGTGACCAGTGACCAGTGACCAGCGAAAGTGACCAGTGACCAGTGACCAGTGACCAGTGACCAGTGACCAGTGACCAGTGACCAGTGACCAGTGACAAGTGACCAGTGACCAGCGACCAGTGACCAGTGACCAGTGTCCAGTGACCAGTGACCAGCGAAAGTGACCGGTGACCAGGGACCAGTGACCAGTGACCAGCGAAATTGACCAGTGACCAGTGACAAGTGACCAGTGACCAGTGACCAGTGACCAGTGACCAGTGACCAGTGACCAGTGACCAGTGACCAGTGACCAGTGACCAGCGAAAGTGACCAGTGACGGGTGACCAGTGACCAGTGACCAGCGACCAGTGACCAGTGACCAGTGACCAGCGAAATTGACCAGCGACCATTGACCAGTGACCAGCGAAAGTGACCAGTGACAAGTGACCAGTGACCAGCGACCAGTGACCAGCGAAAGTGACCAGTGACCAGTGACCAGTGACCAGCGACCAGTGACCAGTGACCAGTGACCAGTGACCAGCAAAATTGACCAGCAAAATTGACCAGTGACCAGTGACCAGTGACCAGTGACCAGTGACCAGTGACCAGTGACAAGTGACCAGTGACCAGTGACCAGTGACCAGTGACCAGTGCCAACGACCAGTGACCAGTGACCATTGACCAGTGACCAGCGAAAGTGACCAGTGACCAGTGACCAGTGACCAGTGACCAGTGACCAGTGACAAGTGACCTGGGACCAGTGACCAGTGACCAGTGACCAGTGACCAGTGACCAGTGACCAGTGACCAGTGACCAGCGAAAATGACCAGTGACCAGTGACCAGTGACCAGCGAAATTGACCAGTGACCAGTGACCAGTGAACAGTGACAAGTGACCAGTGACAAGTGACCAACGAAAGTGGCCAGTGAACAGTGACCAGGGACCAGTGACCAGTGACGAGTGACCAGTGACCAGCGAAAGTGAACAGTGAGCAGTGACCAGTGACCAGTGACCAGTGGCCAGTGACCAGCGAAAGTGACCAGTGACCAGTGACCAGTGACCAGTGACCAGTGACCAGTGACAAGTGACCTGGGACCAGTGACCAGTGACCAGTGACCAGTGACCAGCGAAATTGACCAGTGACCAGTGACCAGTGACCAGTCACCAGTGACCAGCGACCAGTGACCAGTGACCAGTGACCAGCGAAAATGACCAGTGACCAGTGACCAGTGACCAGCGAAATTGACCAGTGACCAGTGACCAGTGAACAGTGACAAGTGACCAGTGACAAGTGACCAACGAAAGTGGCCAGTGAACAGTGACCAGGGACCAGTGACCAGTGACGAGTGACCAGTGACCAGCGAAAGTGAACAGTGAGCAGTGACCAGTGACCAGTGACCAGTGACCAGTGACCAGCGAAAGTGACCAGTGACCAGTGACCAGTGACCAGTGACCAGTGACCAGTGACAAGTGACCTGGGACCAGTGACCAGTGACCAGTGACCAGCGAAATTGACCAGTGACCAGTGACCAGTGACCAGTCACCAGTGACCAGCGACCAGTGACCAGAGACCAGTAACCAGTGACCAGTGACCAGTGACCACTGACCAGCGAAAGTGACCAGTGAACAGTGACCAGTGACCAGTGACCTGTGACCAGTGACCAGTGACCAGTGACCAGTGACCAGTGACCAGTGACCAGCGAAAGTGACCAGTGACGAGTGACCAGTGACCAGTGACCAGTGACTAGTGACCAGCAACCAGTGACCAGTGACCAGTGAGCAGTGACCAGCAAAATTGACCAGCAAAATTGACCAGTGACCAGTGACCAGTGACCAATGACCAGTGACCAGTGACCAGTGACCAGTGACAAGTGACCAGTGACCAGTGACCAGTGCCAACGACCAGTGACCAGTGACAAGTGACCAGTGACCAGTGACCAGTGACCAGTGATCAGTGACCAGTGAACAGTGACCAGTGACCAGTGACCAGTGACCAGCGAAAATGACCAGTGATCAGTGACCAGTGACCAGCGAAATTGACCAGTGACCAGTGACCAGTGAACAGTGACAAGTGACCAGTGACAAGTGACCAACGAAAGTGACCAGTGAACAGTGACCAGGGACCAGTGACCAGTGACGAGTGACCAGTGACCAGCGAAAGTGAACAGTGAGCAGTGACCAGTGACCAGTGAACAGTGACCAGTGACCAGCGAAAGTGACCAGTGACCAGTGACCAGTGACCAGTGACCAGTGACCAGTGACAAGTGACCTGGGACCAGTGACCAGTGACCAGTGACCAGTGACCAGTGACCAGTGACCAGTGACCAGTGACCAGCGAAAGTGACCAGTGACGAGTGACCAGTGACAAGTGACCAGTGACCAGTGACCAGTGACGAGTGACCAGTGATCAGCGAAAGTGAACAGTGACCAGTGACCAGTGACCAGTGACCAGCGAAATTGACCAGTGACCAGTGACCAGTGACCAGTCACCAGTGACCAGCGACCAGTGACCAGAGACCAGTAACCAGTGACCAGTGACCAGTGACCACTGACCAGCGAAAGTGACCAGTGAACAGTGACCAGTGACCAGTGACCTGTGACCAGTGACCAGTGACCAGTGACCAGTGACCAGTGACCAGCGAAAGTGACCAGTGACGAGTGACCAGTGACAAGTGACCAGTGACCAGTGACCAGTGACCAGTGACTAGTGACCAGCAACCAGTGACCAGTGACCAGTGACCAGTGACCAGCAAAATTGACCAGCAAAATTGACCAGTGACCAGTGACCAGTGACCAATGACCAGTGACCAGTGACCAGTGACCAGTGACAAGTGGCCAGTGACCAGTGACCAGTGCCAACGACCAGTGACCAGTGACAAGTGACCAGTGACCAGTGACCAGTGACCAGTGACCAGCAAAATTGACCAGCAAAATTGACCAGTGACCAGTGACCAGTGACCAATGACCAGTGACCAGTGACCAGTGACCAGTGACCAGTGACCAGTGACAAGTGACCAGTGACCAGTGACCAGTGACCAGTGACCAGTGACCAGTGCCAACGACCAGTGACCAGTGACCATTGACCAGTGACCAGCGAAAGTGACCAGGGACCAGTGACCAGTGACCAGTGACCAGTGACCAGTGACCAGTGACAAGTGACCAGTGACCAGTGACCAGTGATCAGTGACCAGTGAACAGTGACCAGTGACCAGTGACCAGTGACCAGCGAAAATGACCAGTGACCAGTGACCAGTGACCAGCGAAATTGACCAGTGACCAGTGACCAGTGAACAGTGACAAGTGACCAGTGACAAGTGACCAACGAAAGTGGCCAGTGAACAGTGACCAGGGACCAGTGACCAGTGACGAGTGACCAGTGACCAGCGAAAGTGAACAGTGAGCAGTGACCAGTGACCAGTGACCAGTGGCCAGTGACCAGCGAAAGTGACCAGTGACCAGTGACCAGTGACCAGTGACCAGTGACCAGTGACAAGTGACCTGGGACCAGTGACCAGTGACCAGTGACCAGTGACCAGCGAAATTGACCAGTGACCAGTGACCAGTGACCAGTCACCAGTGACCAGCGACCAGTGACCAGTGACCAGTGACCAGCGAAAATGACCAGTGACCATTGACCAGTGACCAGCGAAATTGACCAGTGACCAGTGACCAGTGAACAGTGACAAGTGACCAGTGACAAGTGACCAACGAAAGTGGCCAGTGAACAGTGACAAGTGACCTGGGACCAGTGACCAGTGACCAGTGACCAGTGACCAGCGAAATTGACCAGTGACCAGTGACCAGTGACCAGTCACCAGTGACCAGCGACCAGTGACCAGAGACCAGTAACCAGTGACCAGTGACCAGTGACCACTGACCAGCGAAAGTGACCAGTGAACAGTGACCAGTGACCAGTGACCTGTGACCAGTGACCAGTGACCAGTGACCAGTGACCAGTGACCAGTGACCAGCGAAAGTGACCAGTGACGAGTGACCAGTGACCAGTGACCAGTGACTAGTGACCAGCAAACAGTGACCAGTGACCAGTGAGCAGTGACCAGCAAAATTGACCAGCAAAATTGACCAGTGACCAGTGACCAGTGACCAATGACCAGTGACCAGTGACCAGTGACCAGTGACAAGTGACCAGTGACCAGTGACCAGTGCCAACGACCAGTGACCAGTGACAAGTGACCAGTGACCAGTGACCAGTGACCAGTGATCAGTGACCAGTGAACAGTGACCAGTGACCAGTGACCAGTGACCAGTGACCAGCGAAAATGACCAGTGACCAGTGACCAGTGACCAGCGAAATTGACCAGTGACCAGTGACCAGTGAACAGTGACAAGTGACCAGTGACAAGTGACCAACGAAAGTGACCAGTGAACAGTGACCAGGGACCAGTGACCAGTGACGAGTGACCAGTGACCAGCGAAAGTGAACAGTGAGCAGTGACCAGTGACCAGTGAACAGTGACCAGTGACCAGCGAAAGTGACCAGTGACCAGTGACCAGTGACCAGTGACCAGTGACCAGTGACCAGTGACCAGTGACCAGTGACCAGTGACCAGTGACCAGTGACCAGCGAAAGTGACCAGTGACCAGTGACCAGTGACCAGTGACCAGCGACCAGTGACCAGTGACCAGTGACCAGCGAAATTGACCAGCGACCATTGACCAGTGACCAGCGAAAGTGACCAGTGACAAGTGACCAGTGAAAGTGACCAGTGACCAGTGACCAGTGACCAGCGACCAGTGACCAGTGACCAGTGACCAGTGACCAGCAAAATTGACCAGCAAAATTGACCAGTGACCAGTGACCAGTGACCAGTGACCAGTGACCAGTGACCAGTGACAAGTGACCAGTGACCAGTGACCAGTGACCAGTGACCAGTGCCAACGACCAGTGACCAGTGACCATTGACCAGTGACCAGCGAAAGTGACCAGTGACCAGTGACCAGTGACCAGTGACCAGTGACCAGTGACAAGTGACCTGGGACCAGTGACCAGTGACCAGTGACCAGTGACCAGTGACCAGTGACCAGTGACCAGTGACCAGCGAAAATGACCAGTGACCAGTGACCAGTGACCAGCGAAATTGACCAGTGACCAGTGACCAGTGACCAGTCACCAGTGACCAGCGACCAGTGACCAGAGACCAGTAACCAGTGACCAGTGACCAGTGACCACTGACCAGCGAAAGTGACCAGTGAACAGTGACCAGTGACCAGTGACCTGTGACCAGTGACCAGTGACCAGTGACCAGTGACCAGTGACCAGCGAAAGTGACCAGTGACGAGTGACCAGTGACAAGTGACCAGTGACCAGTGACCAGTGACCAGTGACTAGTGACCAGCAACCAGTGACCAGTGACCAGTGACCAGTGACCAGCAAAATTGACCAGCAAAATTGACCAGTGACCAGTGACCAGTGACCAATGACCAGTGACCAGTGACAAGTGACCAGTGACCAGTGACCAGTGACCAGTGACCAGTGACCAGCGAAATTGACCAGTGACCAGTGACCAGTGAACAGTGACAAGTGACCAGTGACAAGTGACCAACGAAAGTGACCAGTGAACAGTGACCAGGGACCAGTGACCAGTGACGAGTGACCAGTGACCAGCGAAAGTGAACAGTGAGCAGTGACCAGTGACCAGTGAACAGTGACCAGTGACCAGCGAAAGTGACCAGTGACCAGTGACCAGTGACCAGTGACCAGTGACCAGTGACAAGTGACCTGGGACCAGTGACCAGTGACCAGTGACCAGTGACCAGTGACCAGTGACCAGTGACCAGTGACCAGTGACCAGCGAAAGTGACCAGTGACGAGTGACCAGTGACAAGTGACCAGTGACCAGTGACCAGTGACGAGTGACCAGTGATCAGCGAAAGTGAACAGTGAACAGTGACCAGTGACCAGTGACCAGCGAAATTGACCAGTGACCAGTGACCAGTGACCAGTCACCAGTGACCAGCGACCAGTGACCAGAGACCAGTAACCAGTGACCAGTGACCAGTGACCACTGACCAGCGAAAGTGACCAGTGAACAGTGACCAGTGACCAGTGACCTGTGACCAGTGACCAGTGACCAGTGACCAGTGACCAGTGACCAGTGACCAGCGAAAGTGACCAGTGACGAGTGACCAGTGACAAGTGACCAGTGACCAGTGACCAGTGACCAGTGACTAGTGACCAGCAACCAGTGACCAGTGACCAGTGACCAGTGACCAGCAAAATTGACCAGCAAAATTGACCAGTGACCAGTGACCAGTGACCAATGACCAGTGACCAGTGACCAGTGACCAGTGACAAGTGACCAGTGACCAGTGACCAGTGCCAACGACCAGTGACCAGTGACAAGTGACCAGTGACCAGTGACCAGTGATCAGTGACCAGTGAACAGTGACCAGTGACCAGTGACCAGTGACCAGCGAAAATGACCAGTGACCAGTGACCAGTGACCAGCGAAATTGACCAGTGACCAGTGACCAGTGAACAGTGACAAGTGACCAGTGACAAGTGACCAACGAAAGTGACCAGTGAACAGTGACCAGGGACCAGTGACCAGTGACGAGTGACCAGTGACCAGCGAAAGTGAACAGTGAGCAGTGACCAGTGACCAGTGACCAGTGACCAGTGACCAGCGAAAGTGACCAGTGACCAGTGACCAGTGACCAGTGACCAGTGACCAGTGACCAGTGACAAGTGACCTGGGACCAGTGACCAGTGACCAGTGACCAGTGACCAGTGACCAGTGACCAGTGACCAGTGACCAGCGAAAGTGACCAGTGACGAGTGACCAGTGACAAGTGACCAGTGACCAGTGACCAGTGACCAGTGACCAGTGACCAGTGACCAGTGACCAGTGACCAGTGACGAGTGACCAGTGATCAGCGAAAGTGAACAGTGACCAGTGACCAGTGACCAGTGACCAGCGAAAGTGACCAGTGACCAGTGACCAGTGACCAGTGACCAGTGACAAGTGACCTGGGACCAGTGACCAGTGACCAGTGACCAGCGAAAGTGACCAGTGACCAGTGACCAGTGACCAGTGACCAGTGACCAGTGACCAGTGACCAGTGACCAGCGAAATTGACCAGTGACCATTGACCAGTGACCAGTGACCAGTGACCAGTGACAAGTGACCAGTGACCAGTGACCAGCGACCAGTGACCAGTGACCAGCAAAAATGACCAGTGACCAGTGACCAGTGACCAGTGACCAGTGACCAGTGACCAGTGACAAGTGACCAGTGACCAGTGATCAGTGACCAGTGAACAGTGACCAGTGACCAGCGAAAATGACCAGTGACCAGTGACCAGTGACCAGCCAAATTGACCAGTGACCAGTGACCAGTGAACAGTGACAAGTGACCAGTGACAAGTGACCAACGAAAGTGGCCAGTGAAAAGTGACCAGGGACCAGTGACCAGTGACGAGTGACCAGTGACCAGCGAAAGTGAACAGTGAGCAGTGACCAGTGACCAGTGACCAGTGACCAGTGACCAGTGACCAGCGAAAGTGACCAGTGACCAGTGACCAGTGACCAGTGACCAGTGACCAGTGACAAGTGACCTGGGACCAGTGACCAGTGACCAGTGACCAGTGACCAGCGAAATTGACCAGTGACCAGTGACCAGTGACCAGTCACCAGTGACCAGCGACCAGTGACCAGTGACCAGTGACCAGCGAAAATGACCAGTGACCAGTGACCAGTGACCAGCGAAATTGACCAGTGACCAGTGACCAGTGAACAGTGACAAGTGACCAGTGACAAGTGACCAACGAAAGTGGCCAGTGAACAGTGACCAGGGACCAGTGACCAGTGACGAGTGACCAGTGACCAGCGAAAGTGAACAGTGAGCAGTGACCAGTGACCAGTGACCAGTGACCAGTGACCAGCGAAAGTGACCAGTGACCAGTGACCAGTGACCAGTGACCAGTGACCAGTGACAAGTGACCTGGGACCAGTGACCAGTGACCAGTGACCAGTGACCAGCGAAATTGACCAGTGACCAGTGACCAGTGACCAGTCACCAGTGACCAGCGACCAGTGACCAGAGACCAGTAACCAGTGACCAGTGACCAGTGACCACTGACCAGCGAAAGTGACCAGTGAACAGTGACCAGTGACCAGTGACCTGTGACCAGTGACCAGTGACCAGTGACCAGTGACCAGTGACCAGTGACCAGCGAAAGTGACCAGTGACGAGTGACCAGTGACAAGTGACCAGTGACCAGTGACCAGTGACCAGTGACTAGTGACCAGCAACCAGTGACCAGTGTCCAGTGACCAGTGACCAGCAAAATTGACCAGCAAAATTGACCAGTGACCAGTGACCAGTGACCAATGACCAGTGACCAGTGACCAGTGACCAGTGACAAGTGACCAGTGACCAGTGACCAGTGCCAACGACCAGTGACCAGTGACAAGTGACCAGTGACCAGTGACCAGTGATCAGTGACCAGTGAACAGTGACCAGTGACCAGTGACCAGTGACCAGAAAAAATGACCAGTGACCAGTGACCAGTGACCAGCGAAATTGACCAGTGACCAGTGACCAGTGAACAGTGACCAGTGAGCAGTGACCAGCGAAATTGACCGGTTTCCAGTGACCAGTGACAAGTGACCAGTGACCAGTGACCAGCGAAAGTGACCAGTGACGAGTGACCAGTGACAAGTGACCAGTGACAAGTGACCAGTGACCAGTGACCAGTGACCAGTGACCAGTGACCAGCGAAAGTGACCAGTGACCAGTGACCTGTGACCAGTGACCAGTGAGAAGTGACCAGTGACCAGCGACCAGTGACCAGTGACCAGTGACCAGTGACCAGTGACCAGTGACCAGTGACGAGCGAAATGGACCAGTGACCAGTGTCCAGTGACCAGTGACCAGTGATAAGTGACCAGTGACCAGTGACCAGTGACCAGTGACCATTGACCAGTGACCAGTGACCAGTGACCAGCGAAAGTGACCAGGGACAAGCGACCAGTGACCAGTGACCAGTGACCACTGACCAGCGAAAGTGACCAGTGACCAGGGACCAGTGACCAGTGACCAGCAAAATTGACCAGTGACCAGTGACCAGTGACCAGTGACCAATGACCAGTGACCGGTGACCAGTGACCAGTGACCAGTGACCAGTGACCAGTGACCAGTGACCAGTGACCAGTGACCAGTGACCAGTGACCAGTGACCAGCGAAAGTGACCAGTGACCAGTGACCAGTGACCACTGACCAGCGAAAGTGACCAGTGACCAGGGACCAGTGACCAGTGACCAGCAAAATTGACCAGTGACCAATGACCAGTGACCAGTGACCAGTGACCAGTGACCAGTGACCAGTGACCAGTGACCACTGACCAGCGAAAGTGACCAGTGACCAGGGACCAGTGACCAGTGACCAGCAAAATTGACCAGTGACCAGTGACCAGTGACCAGTGACCAATGACCAGTGACCGGTGACCAGTGACCAGTGACCAGTGACCAGTGACCAGTGACCAGTGACCAGTGACCAGTGACCAGTGACCAGTGACCAGTGACCAGTGACCAGTGACAAGTGACCAGTGACCAGCGACCAGTGACCAGTGACCAGTGACCAGTGACCAGCGACCAGCGAAAGTGACCAGTGACCAGGGACCAGTGACCAGTGACCAGCGAAATTGACCAGTGACCAGTGACCAGTGACCAGTGACAAGTGACCAGTGACCAGCGACCAGTGACCAGTGACCAGTGACCAGGGACCAGTGACCAGCGAAAGTGACCAGTGACCAGTGACCAGTGACCAGTGAACAGCGAAAGTGACCAGTGACCAGTGACCTGTGACCTGTGACCAGTGACCAGTGACCAGTGACGAGCGAAATGGACCAGTGACCAGTGTCCAGTGACCAGTGACCAGTGACCATTGACCAGTGACCAGTGACCAGTGACCAGCGAAAGTGACCAGGGACAAGCGACCAGTGACCAGTGACCAGTGACCAGTGACCAGTGACCAGTGACCAGTGACCAGTGACCAGTGACCAGTGACCAGTGACCAGTGACCAGTGACCAGCGACCAGTGACCAGCGAAAGTGACCAGTGACCAGTGACCAGTGACCAGTGACCAGTGACCAGTGACCAGTGACAAGTGACCAGTGACCAGTGACCAGTGATCAGTGACCAGTGAACAGTGACCAGTGACCAGTGACCAGTGACCAGCGAAAATGACCAGTGACCAGTGACCAGTGACCAGTGACTAGCCAAATTGAGCAGTGAGCAGTGACCAGTGACCAGTGACCAGTGACCAGTGACCAGTGACCAGCGAAATTGACCAGTGACCAGCGAATGTGACCAGTGACCAGTGACCAGTGACCAGTGACCAGTGACCAGCAAAATTGACCAGCAAAATTGACCAGTGACCAGTGACCAGTGACCAATGACCAGTGACCAGTGACCAGTGACCAGTGACAAGTGACCAGTGACCAGTGACCAGTGACCAGTGACCAGTGACCAGTGCCAACGACCAGTGACCAGTGACCATTGACCAGTGACCAGCGAAAGTGACCAGGGACCAGTGACCAGTGACCAGTGACCAGTGACCAGTGACCAGTGACCAGTGACCAGTGACCAGTGACCAGTGACCAGTGACCAGTGACCAGTGACAAGTGACCAGTGACCAGTGACCAGTGATCAGTGACCAGTGAACAGTGACCAGTGACCAGTGACCAGTGACCAGCGAAAATGACCAGTGACCAGTGACCAGTGACCAGCGAAATTGACCAGTGACCAGTGACCAGTGAACAGTGACAAGTGACCAGTGACAAGTGACCAACGAAAGTGACCAGTGAACAGTGACCAGGGACCAGTGACCAGTGACCAGTGACCAGCGACCAGTGACCAGTGACCAGTGACCAGTGACCAGTGACCAGTGACCAGTGACAAGTGACCAGTGACCAGCTGCCAGTGACCAGTGACCAGTGACCAGTGACCAGTGACCAGCGAAAGTGACCAGTGACCAGTGACCAGTGACCAATGACCAGTGACCAGTGACCAGTGACCAGTGACAAGTGACCAGTGACCAGTGACCAGTGCCAACGACCAGTGACCAGTGACAAGTGACCAGTGACCAGTGACCAGTGATCAGTGACCAGTGAACAGTGACCAGTGACCAGTGACCAGTGACCAGCGAAAATGACCAGTGACCAGTGACCAGTGTCCAGCGAAATTGACCAGTGACCAGTGACCAGTGAACAGTGACAAGTGACCAGTGACAAGTGACCAACGAATGTGACCAGTGAACAGTGACCAGGGACCAGTGACCAGTGACGAGTGACCAGTGACCAGCGAAAGTGAACAGTGAGCAGTGACCAGTGACCAGTGACCAGTGACCAGTGACCAGCGAAAGTGACCAGTGACCAGTGACCAGTGACCAGTGACCAGTGACCAGTGACCAGTGACAAGTGACCTGGGACCAGTGACCAGTGACCAGTGACCAGTGACCAGTGACCAGTGACCAGTGACCAGTGACCAGTGACCAGCGAAAGTGACCAGTGACGAGTGACCAGTGACAAGTGACCAGTGACCAGTGACCAGTGACCAGTGACCAGTGACCAGTGACCAGTGACGAGTTACCAGTGATCAGCGAAAGTGAACAGTGACCAGTGACCAGTGACCAGTGACCAGCGAAATTGACCAGTGACCAGTGACCAGTGACAAGTGACCTGGGACCAGTGACCAGTGACCAGTGACCAGTGACCAGTGACCAGTGACCAGTGACCAGTGACCAGTGACCAGCGAAAGTGACCAGTGACGAGTGACCAGTGACAAGTGACCAGTGACCAGTGACCAGTGACCAGTGACCAGTGACCAGTGACCAGTGACGAGTGACCAGTGATCAGCGAAAGTGAACAGTGACCAGTGACCAGTGACCAGTGACCAGCGAAATTGACCAGTGACCAGTGACGAGTGACCAGTGACAAGTGACCAGTGACCAGTGACCAGTGACCAGTGACCAGTGACCAGTGACCAGTGACGAGTGACCAGTGATCAGCGAAAGTGAACAGTGACCAGTGACCAGTGACCAGTGACCAGCGAAATTGACCAGTGACCAGTGACCAGTGACCAGTGACCAGTGACCAGTGACCAGTGACCAGTGACCAGTGACCAGTGAACAGTGACAAGTGACCAGTGACAAGTGACCAACGAAAGTGACCAGTGAACAGTGACCAGGGACCAGTGACCAGTGACGAGTGACCAGTGACCAGCGAAAGTGAACAGTGAGCAGTAACCAGTGACCAGTGACCAGTGACCAGTGACCAGCGAAAGTGACCAGTGACCAGTGACCAGTGACCAGTGACCAGTGACCAGTGACCAGTGACAAGTGACCTGGGACCAGTGACCAGTGACCAGTGACCAGTGACCAGTGACCAGTGACCAGTGACCAGTGACCAGCGAAAGTGACCAGTGACGAGTGACCAGTGACAAGTGACCAGTGACCAGTGACCAGAGACCAGTGACGAGTGACCAGTGACCAGTGACGAGTGACCAGTGATCAGCGAAAGTGAACAGTGACCAGTGACCAGTGACCAGTGACCAGCGAAAGTGACCAGTGACCAGTGACCAGCGAAAGTGACCAGGGACCAGTGACCAGCGAAAATGACCAGTGACCAGTGACCAGTGACCAGTGACTAGCCAAATTGAGCAGTGAGCAGTGACCAGTGACCAGTGACCAGTGACCAGTGACCAGTGACCAGCGAAATTGACCAGCGACCATTGACCAGTGACCAGCGAATGTGACCAGTGACGAGTGACCTGTGACAAGTGACCAGTGACCAGCGACCAGTGACCAGCGAAAGTGACCAGTGACCAGTGACCAGTGACCAGCGACCAGTGACCAGTGACCAGTGACCAGTGACCAGTGACCAGCAAAATTGACCAGCAAAATTGACCAGTGACCAGTGACCAGTGACCAATGACCAGTGACCAGTGACCAGTGACCAGTGACAAGTGACCAGTGACCAGTGACCAGTGACCAGTGACCAGTGCCAACGACCAGTGACCAGTGACCATTGACCAGTGACCAGCGAAAGTGACCAGGGACCAGTGACCAGTGACCAGTGACCAGTGACCAGTGACCAGTGACCAGTGACCAGTGACCAGTGACCAGTGACCAGTGACCAGTGACCAGTGACAAGTGACCAGTGACCAGTGACCAGTGATCAGTGACCAGTGAACAGTGACCAGTGACCAGTGACCAGTGACCAGCGAAAATGACCAGTGACCAGTGACCAGTGACCAGCGAAATTGACCAGTGACCAGTGACCAGTGAACAGTGACAAGTGACCAGTGACAAGTGACCAACGAAAGTGACCAGTGAACAGTGACCAGGGACCAGTGACCAGTGACCAGTGACCAGCGACCAGTGACCAGTGACCAGTGACCAGTGACCAGTGACCAGTGACCAGTGACAAGTGACCAGTGACCAGCTGCCAGTGACCAGTGACCAGTGACCAGTGACCAGTGACCAGCGAAAGTGACCAGTGACCAGTGACCAGTGACCAATGACCAGTGACCAGTGACCAGTGACCAGTGACAAGTGACCAGTGACCAGTGACCAGTGATCAGTGACCAGTGAACAGTGACCAGTGACCAGTGACCAGTGACCAGCGAAAATGACCAGTGACCAGTGACCAGTGACCAGCGAAATTGACCAGTGACCAGTGACCAGTGACCAGTGACCAGTGACCAGTGACCAGTGACGAGTTACCAGTGATCAGCGAAAGTGAACAGTGACCAGTAACCAGTGACCAGTGACCAGTGACCACTGACCAGCGAAAGTGACCAGTGAACAGTGACCAGTGACCAGTGACCTGTGACCAGTGACCAGTGACCAGTGACCAGTGACCAGTGACCAGCGAAAGTGACCAGTGACGAGTGACCAGTGACAAGTGACCAGTGACCAGTGACCAGTGACCAGTGACTAGTGACCAGCAACCAGTGACCAGTGACCAGTGACCAGTGACCAGCAAAATTGACCAGCAAAATTGACCAGTGACCAGTGACCAGTGACCAATGACCAGAGACCAGTGACCAGTGACCAGTGACAAGTGACCAGTGACCAGTGACCAGTGCCAACGACCAGTGACCAGTGACAAGTGACCAGTGACCAGTGACCAGTGATCAGTGACCAGTGAACAGTGACCAGTGACCAGTGACCAGTGACCAGCGAAAATGACCAGTGACCAGTGACCAGTGACCAGCGAAATTGACCAGTGACCAGTGACCAGTGAACAGTGACAAGTGACCAGTGACAAGTGACCAACGAAAGTGACCAGTGAACAGTGACCAGGGACCAGTGACCAGTGACGAGTGACCAGTGACCAGCGAAAGTGAACAGTGAGCAGTGACCAGTGACCAGTGACCAGTGACCAGTGACCAGTGACCAGTGACCAGTGCCAACGACCAGTGACCAGTGACAAGTGACCAGTGACCAGTGACCAGTGATCAGTGACCAGTGAACAGTGACCAGTGACCAGTGACCAGTGACCAGCGAAAATGACCAGTGACCAGTGACCAGTGACCAGCGAAATTGACCAGTGACCAGTGACCAGTGAACAGTGACAAGTGACCAGTGACAAGTGACCAACGAATGTGACCAGTGAACAGTGACCAGGGACCAGTGACCAGTGACGAGTGACCAGTGACCAGCGAAAGTGAACAGTGAGCAGTGACCAGTGACCAGTGACCAGTGACCAGTGACCAGCGAAAGTGACCAGTGACCAGTGACCAGTGACCAGTGACCAGTGACCAGTGACAAGTGACCTGGGACCAGTGACCAGTGACCAGTGACCAGTGACCAGTGACCAGTGACCAGTGACCAGTGACCAGCGAAAGTGACCAGTGACGAGTGACCAGTGACAAGTGACCAGTGACCAGTGACCAGTGACCAGTGACCAGTGACCAGTGACCAGTGACGAGTTACCAGTGATCAGCGAAAGTGAACAGTGACCAGTGACCAGTGACCAGTGACCAGCGAAATTGACCAGTGACCAGTGACCAGTGACAAGTGACCTGGGACCAGTGACCAGTGACCAGTGACCAGTGACCAGTGACCAGTGACCAGTGACCAGTGACCAGTGACCAGCGAAAGTGACCAGTGACGAGTGACCAGTGACAAGTGACCAGTGACCAGTGACCAGTGACCAGTGACCAGTGACCAGTGACCAGTGACGAGTGACCAGTGATCAGCGAAAGTGAACAGTGACCAGTGACCAGTGACCAGTGACCAGCGAAATTGACCAGTGACCAGTGACCAGTGACCAGTGACCAGTGACCAGCGACCAGTGACCAGAGACCAGTAACCAGTGACCAGTGACCAGTGACCACTGACCAGCGAAAGTGACCAGTGAACAGTGACCAGTGACCAGTGACCTGTGACCAGTGACCAGTGACCAGTGACCAGTGACCAGTGACCAGCGAAAGTGACCAGTGACGAGTGACCAGTGACAAGTGACCAGTGACCAGTGACCAGTGACCAGTGACTAGTGACCAGCAACCAGTGACCAGTGACCAGTGACCAGTGACCAGCAAAATTGACCAGCAAAATTGACCAGTGACCAGTGACCAGTGACCAATGACCAGAGACCAGTGACCAGTGACCAGTGACAAGTGACCAGTGACCAGTGACCAGTGCCAACGACCAGTGACCAGTGACAAGTGACCAGTGACCAGTGACCAGTGATCAGTGACCAGTGAACAGTGACCAGTGACCAGTGACCAGTGACCAGCGAAAATGACCAGTGACCAGTGACCAGTGACCAGCGAAATTGACCAGTGACCAGTGACCAGTGAACAGTGACAAGTGACCAGTGACAAGTGACCAACGAAAGTGACCAGTGAACAGTGACCAGGGACCAGTGACCAGTGACGAGTGACCAGTGACCAGCGAAAGTGAACAGTGAGCAGTGACCAGTGACCAGTGACCAGTGACCAGTGACCAGCGAAAGTGACCAGTGACCAGTGACAAGTGACCAGTGACCAGTGACCAGTGACCAGTGACCAGTGACCACTGACCAGCGAAAGTGACCAGTGAACAGTGACCAGTGACCAGTGACCTGTGACCAGTGACCAGTGACCAGTGACCAGTGACCAGTGACCAGCGAAAGTGACCAGTGACGAGTGACCAGTGACAAGTGACCAGTGACCAGTGACCAGTGAACAGTGACAAGTGACCAGTGACAAGTGACCAACGAAAGTGACCAGTGAACAGTGACAAGGGACCAGTGACCAGTGACCAGTGACCAGCGACCAGTGACCAGTGACCAGTGACCAGTGACCAGTGACCAGTGACCAGTGACAAGTGACCAGTGACCAGCTGCCAGTGACCAGTGACCAGTGACCAGTGACCAGTGACCAGCGAAAGTGACCAGTGACCAGTGACCAGTGACCAGTGACCAGTGACCAGTGACCAGTGACCAGTGACCAGTGACCAGTGACAAGTGACCAGTGACCAGCGACCAGTGACCAGTGACCAGTGACCAGTGACCAGCGACCAGCGAAAGTGACCAGTGACCAGGGACCAGTGACCAGTGACCAGCGAAATTGACCAGTGACCAGTGACCAGTGACCAGTGACAAGTGACCAGTGACCAGCGACCAGTGACCAGTGACCAGTGACCAGGGACCAGTGACCAGCGAAAGTGACCAGTGACCAGTGACCAGTGACCAGTGAACAGCGAAAGTGACCAGTGACCAGTGACCTGTGACCTGTGACCAGTGACCAGTGACCAGTGACGAGCGAAATGGACCAGTGACCAGTGTCCAGTGACCAGTGACCAGTGACCATTGACCAGTGACCAGTGACCAGTGACCAGCGAAAGTGACCAGGGACAAGCGACCAGTGACCAGTGACCAGTGACCAGTGACCAGTGACCAGTGACCAGTGACCAGTGACCAGTGACCAGTGACCAGTGACCAGTGACCAGTGACCAGCGACCAGTGACCAGCGAAAGTGACCAGTGACCAGTGACCAGTGACCAGTGACCAGTGACCAGTGACCAGTGACAAGTGACCAGTGACCAGTGACCAGTGATCAGTGACCAGTGAACAGTGACCAGTGACCAGTGACCAGTGACCAGCGAAAATGACCAGTGACCAGTGACCAGTGACCAGTGACTAGCCAAATTGAGCAGTGAGCAGTGACCAGTGACCAGTGACCAGTGACCAGTGACCAGTGACCAGCGAAATTGACCAGTGACCAGCGAATGTGACCAGTGACCAGTGACCAGTGACCAGTGACCAGTGACCAGCAAAATTGACCAGCAAAATTGACCAGTGACCAGTGACCAGTGACCAATGACCAGTGACCAGTGACCAGTGACCAGTGACAAGTGACCAGTGACCAGTGACCAGTGACCAGTGACCAGTGACCAGTGCCAACGACCAGTGACCAGTGACCATTGACCAGTGACCAGCGAAAGTGACCAGGGACCAGTGACCAGTGACCAGTGACCAGTGACCAGTGACCAGTGACCAGTGACCAGTGACCAGTGACCAGTGACCAGTGACCAGTGACCAGTGACAAGTGACCAGTGACCAGTGACCAGTGATCAGTGACCAGTGAACAGTGACCAGTGACCAGTGACCAGTGACCAGCGAAAATGACCAGTGACCAGTGACCAGTGACCAGCGAAATTGACCAGTGACCAGTGACCAGTGAACAGTGACAAGTGACCAGTGACAAGTGACCAACGAAAGTGACCAGTGAACAGTGACCAGGGACCAGTGACCAGTGACCAGTGACCAGCGACCAGTGACCAGTGACCAGTGACCAGTGACCAGTGACCAGTGACCAGTGACAAGTGACCAGTGACCAGCTGCCAGTGACCAGTGACCAGTGACCAGTGACCAGTGACCAGCGAAAGTGACCAGTGACCAGTGACCAGTGACCAATGACCAGTGACCAGTGACCAGTGACCAGTGACAAGTGACCAGTGACCAGTGACCAGTGCCAACGACCAGTGACCAGTGACAAGTGACCAGTGACCAGTGACCAGTGATCAGTGACCAGTGAACAGTGACCAGTGACCAGTGACCAGTGACCAGCGAAAATGACCAGTGACCAGTGACCAGTGACCAGCGAAATTGACCAGTGACCAGTGACCAGTGAACAGTGACAAGTGACCAGTGACAAGTGACCAACGAATGTGACCAGTGAACAGTGACCAGGGACCAGTGACCAGTGACGAGTGACCAGTGACCAGCGAAAGTGAACAGTGAGCAGTGACCAGTGACCAGTGACCAGTGACCAGTGACCAGCGAAAGTGACCAGTGACCAGTGACCAGTGACCAGTGACCAGTGACCAGTGACAAGTGACCTGGGACCAGTGACCAGTGACCAGTGACCAGTGACCAGTGACCAGTGACCAGTGACCAGTGACCAGTGACCAGTGACCAGCGAAAGTGACCAGTGACGAGTGACCAGTGACAAGTGACCAGTGACCAGTGACCAGTGACCAGTGACCAGTGACCAGTGACCAGTGACGAGTTACCAGTGATCAGCGAAAGTGAACAGTGACCAGTGACCAGTGACCAGTGACCAGCGAAATTGACCAGTGACCAGTGACCAGTGACAAGTGACCTGGGACCAGTGACCAGTGACCAGTGACCAGTGACCAGTGACCAGTGACCAGTGACCAGTGACCAGTGACCAGCGAAAGTGACCAGTGACGAGTGACCAGTGACAAGTGACCAGTGACCAGTGACCAGTGACCAGTGACCAGTGACCAGTGACCAGTGACGAGTGACCAGTGATCAGCGAAAGTGAACAGTGACCAGTGACCAGTGACCAGTGACCAGCGAAATTGACCAGTGACCAGTGACCAGTGACCAGTGACCAGTGACCAGTGACCAGCAAAATTGACCAGCAAAATTGACCAGTGACAAGTGACCAGTGACCAATGACCAGTGACCAGTGACCAGTGACCAGTGACAAGTGACCAGTGACCAGTGACCAGTGCCAACGACCAGTGACCAGTGACAAGTGACCAGTGACCAGTGACCAGTGATCAGTGACCAGTGAACAGTGACCAGTGACCAGTGACCAGTGACCAGCGAAAATGACCAGTGACCAGTGACCAGTGACCAGCGAAATTGACCAGTGACCAGTGACCAGTGAACAGTGACAAGTGACCAGTGACAAGTGACCAACGAAAGTGACCAGTGAACAGTGACCAGGGACCAGTGACCAGTGACGAGTGACCAGTGACCAGCGAAAGTGAACAGTGAGCAGTAACCAGTGACCAGTGACCAGTGACCAGTGACCAGCGAAAGTGACCAGTGACCAGTGACCAGTGACCAGTGACCAGTGACCAGTGACAAGTGACCTGGGACCAGTGACCAGTGACCAGTGACCAGTGACCAGTGACCAGTGACCAGCGAAAGTGACCAGTGACGAGTGACCAGTGACAAGTGACCAGTGACCAGTGACCAGAGACCAGTGACGAGTGACCAGTGACCAGTGACGAGTGACCAGTGATCAGCGAAAGTGAACAGTGACCAGTGACCAGTGACCAGTGACCAGCGAAAGTGACCAGTGACCAGTGACCAGCGAAAGTGACCAGGGACCAGTGACCAGCGAAAATGACCAGTGACCAGTGACCAGTGACCAGTGACTAGCCAAATTGAGCAGTGACCAGTGACCAGTGACCAGTGACCAGTGACCAGCGAAATTGACCAGCGACCATTGACCAGTGACCAGCGAATGTGACCAGTGACGAGTGACCTGTGACAAGTGACCAGTGACCAGCGACCAGTGACCAGCGAAAGTGACCAGTGACCAGTGACCAGTGACCAGCGACCAGTGACCAGTGACCAGTGACCAGTGACCAGTGACCAGCAAAATTGACCAGCAAAATTGACCAGTGACCAGTGACCAGTGACCAATGACCAGTGACCAGTGACCAGTGACCAGTGACAAGTGACCAGTGACCAGTGACCAGTGACCAGTGACCAGTGCCAACGACCAGTGACCAGTGACCATTGACCAGTGACCAGCGAAAGTGACCAGGGACCAGTGACCAGTGACCAGTGACCAGTGACCAGTGACCAGTGACCAGTGACCAGTGACCAGTGACCAGTGACCAGTGACCAGTGACCAGTGACAAGTGACCAGTGACCAGTGACCAGTGATCAGTGACCAGTGAACAGTGACCAGTGACCAGTGACCAGTGACCAGCGAAAATGACCAGTGACCAGTGACCAGTGACCAGCGAAATTGACCAGTGACCAGTGACCAGTGAACAGTGACAAGTGACCAGTGACAAGTGACCAACGAAAGTGACCAGTGAACAGTGACCAGGGACCAGTGACCAGTGACCAGTGACCAGCGACCAGTGACCAGTGACCAGTGACCAGTGACCAGTGACCAGTGACCAGTGACAAGTGACCAGTGACCAGCTGCCAGTGACCAGTGACCAGTGACCAGTGACCAGTGACCAGCGAAAGTGACCAGTGACCAGTGACCAGTGACCAATGACCAGTGACCAGTGACCAGTGACCAGTGACAAGTGACCAGTGACCAGTGACCAGTGCCAACGACCAGTGACCAGTGACAAGTGACCAGTGACCAGTGACCAGTGATCAGTGACCAGTGAACAGTGACCAGTGACCAGTGACCAGTGACCAGCGAAAATGACCAGTGACCAGTGACCAGTGACCAGCGAAATTGACCAGTGACCAGTGACCAGTGAACAGTGACAAGTGACCAGTGACAAATGACCAACGAATGTGACCAGTGAACAGTGACCAGGGACCAGTGACCAGTGACGAGTGACCAGTGACCAGCGAAAGTGAACAGTGAGCAGTGACCAGTGACCAGTGACCAGTGACCAGTGACCAGCGAAAGTGACCAGTGACCAGTGACCAGTGACCAGTGACCAGTGACCAGTGACAAGTGACCTGGGACCAGTGACCAGTGACCAGTGACCAGTGACCAGTGACCAGTGACCAGTGACCAGTGACCAGCGAAAGTGACCAGTGACGAGTGACCAGTGACAAGTGACCAGTGACCAGTGACCAGTGACCAGTGACCAGTGACCAGTGACCAGTGACGAGTTACCAGTGATCAGCGAAAGTGAACAGTGACCAGTGACCAGTGACCAGTGACCAGCGAAATTGACCAGTGACCAGTGACCAGTGACAAGTGACCTGGGACCAGTGACCAGTGACCAGTGACCAGTGACCAGTGACCAGTGACCAGTGACCAGTGACCAGTGACCAGCGAAAGTGACCAGTGACGAGTGACCAGTGACAAGTGACCAGTGACCAGTGACCAGTGACCAGTGACCAGTGACCAGTGACCAGTGACGAGTGACCAGTGATCAGCGAAAGTGAACAGTGACCAGTGACCAGTGACCAGTGACCAGCGAAATTGACCAGTGACCAGTGACCAGTGACCAGTGACCAGTGACCAGCGACCAGTGACCAGAGACCAGTAACCAGTGACCAGTGACCAGTGACCACTGACCAGCGAAAGTGACCAGTGAACAGTGACCAGTGACCAGTGACCTGTGACCAGTGACCAGTGACCAGTGACCAGTGACCAGTGACCAGCGAAAGTGACCAGTGACGAGTGACCAGTGACAAGTGACCAGTGACCAGTGACCAGTGACCAGTGACTAGTGACCAGCAACCAGTGACCAGTGACCAGTGACCAGTGACCAGCAAAATTGACCAGCAAAATTGACCAGTGACCAGTGACCAGTGACCAATGACCAGAGACCAGTGACCAGTGACCAGTGACAAGTGACCAGTGACCAGTGACCAGTGCCAACGACCAGTGACCAGTGACAAGTGACCAGTGACCAGTGACCAGTGATCAGTGACGAGTGAACAGTGACCAGTGACCAGTGACCAGTGACCAGCGAAAATGACCAGTGACCAGTGACCAGTGACCAGCGAAATTGACCAGTGACCAGTGACCAGTGAACAGTGACAAGTGACCAGTGACAAGTGACCAACGAAAGTGACCAGTGAACAGTGACCAGGGACCAGTGACCAGTGACGAGTGACCAGTGACCAGCGAAAGTGAACAGTGAGCAGTGACCAGTGACCAGTGACCAGTGACCAGTGACCAGCGAAAGTGACCAGTGACCAGTGACCAGTGACCAGTGACCAGTGACCAGTGACCAGTGACCAGTGACCACTGACCAGCGAAAGTGACCAGTGAACAGTGACCAGTGACCAGTGACCTGTGACCAGTGACCAGTGACCAGTGACCAGTGACCAGTGACCAGCGAAAGTGACCAGTGACGAGTGACCAGTGACAAGTGACCAGTGACCAGTGACCAGTGAACAGTGACAAGTGACCAGTGACAAGTGACCAACGAAAGTGACCAGTGAACAGTGACAAGGGACCAGTGACCAGTGACCAGTGACCAGCGACCAGTGACCAGTGACCAGTGACCAGTGACCAGTGACCAGTGACCAGTGACAAGTGACCAGTGACCAGCTGCCAGTGACCAGTGACCAGTGACCAGTGACCAGTGACCAGCGAAAGTGACCAGTGACCAGTGACCAGTGACCAGTGACCAGTGACCAGTGACCAGTGACCAGTGACCAGTGACCAGTGACAAGTGACCAGTGACCAGCGACCAGTGACCAGTGACCAGTGTCCAGTGACCAGTGACCAGCGAAAGTGACCGGTGACCAGGGACCAGTGACCAGTGACCAGCGAAATTGACCAGTGACCAGTGACAAGTGACCAGTGACCAGTGACCAGTGACCAGTGACCAGTGACCAGTGACCAGTGACCAGTGACCAGTGACCAGTGACCAGCGAAAGTGACCAGTGACCAGTGACCAGTGACCAGTGACCAGCGACCAGTGACCAGTGACCAGTGACCAGCGAAATTGACCAGCGACCATTGACCAGTGACCAGCGAAAGTGACCAGTGACAAGTGACCAGTGACCAGCGACCAGTGACCAGCGAAAGTGACCAGTGACCAGTGACCAGTGACCAGCGACCAGTGACCAGTGACCAGTGACCAGTGACCAGCAAAATTGACCAGCAAAATTGACCAGTGACCAGTGACCAGTGACCAATGACCAGTGACCAGTGACCAGTGACCAGTGACCAGTGACCAGTGACAAGTGACCAGTGACCAGTGACCAGTGACCAGTGACCAGTGCCAACGACCAGTGACCAGTGACCATTGACCAGTGACCAGCGAAAGTGACCAGTGACCAGTGACCAGTGACCAGTGACCAGTGACCAGTGACAAGTGACCTGGGACCAGTGACCAGTGACCAGTGACCAGTGACCAGTGACCAGTGACCAGTGACCAGTGACCAGCGAAAATGACCAGTGACCAGTGACCAGTGACCAGCGAAATTGACCAGTGACCAGTGACCAGTGAACAGTGACAAGTGACCAGTGACAAGTGACCAACGAAAGTGGCCAGTGAACAGTGACCAGGGACCAGTGACCAGTGACGAGTGACTAGTGACCAGCGAAAGTGAACAGTGAGCAGTGACCAGTGACCAGTGACCAGTGGCCAGTGACCAGCGAAAGTGACCAGTGACCAGTGACCAGTGACCAGTGACCAGTGACCAGTGACAAGTGACCTGGGACCAGTGACCAGTGACCAGTGACCAGTGACCAGCGAAATTGACCAGTGACCAGTGACCAGTGACCAGTCACCAGTGACCAGCGACCAGTGACCAGTGACCAGTGACCAGCGAAAATGACCAGTGACCAGTGACCAGTGACCAGCGAAATTGACCAGTGACCAGTGACCAGTGAACAGTGACAAGTGACCAGTGACAAGTGACCAACGAAAGTGGCCAGTGAACAGTGACCAGGGACCAGTGACCAGTGACGAGTGACCAGTGACCAGCGAAAGTGAACAGTGAGCAGTGACCAGTGACCAGTGACCAGTGACCAGTGACCAGCGAAAGTGACCAGTGACCAGTGACCAGTGACCAGTGACCAGTGACCAGTGACAAGTGACCTGGGACCAGTGACCAGTGACCAGTGACCAGCGAAATTGACCAGTGACCAGTGACCAGTGACCAGTCACCAGTGACCAGCGACCAGTGACCAGAGACCAGTAACCAGTGACCAGTGACCAGTGACCACTGACCAGCGAAAGTGACCAGTGAACAGTGACCAGTGACCAGTGACCTGTGACCAGTGACCAGTGACCAGTGACCAGTGACCAGTGACCAGTGACCAGCGAAAGTGACCAGTGACGAGTGACCAGTGACCAGTGACCAGTGACTAGTGACCAGCAACCAGTGACCAGTGACCAGTGAGCAGTGACCAGCAAAATTGACCAGCAAAATTGACCAGTGACCAGTGACCAGTGACCAATGACCAGTGACCAGTGACCAGTGACCAGTGACAAGTGACCAGTGACCAGTGACCAGTGCCAACGACCAGTGACCAGTGACAAGTGACCAGTGACCAGTGACCAGTGACCAGAGACCAGTGATCAGTGACCAGTGAACAGTGACCAGTGACCAGTGACCAGTGACCAGCGAAAATGACCAGTGACCAGTGACCAGTGACCAGCGAAATTGACCAGTGACCAGTGACCAGTGAACAGTGACAAGTGACCAGTGACAAGTGACCAACGAAAGTGACCAGTGAACAGTGACCAGGGACCAGTGACCAGTGACGAGTGACCAGTGACCAGCGAAAGTGAACAGTGAGCAGTGACCAGTGACCAGTGAACAGTGACCAGTGACCAGCGAAAGTGACCAGTGACCAGTGACCAGTGACCAGTGACCAGTGACCAGTGACAAGTGACCTGGGACCAGTGACCAGTGACCAGTGACCAGTGACCAGTGACCAGTGACCAGTGACCAGTGACCAGCGAAAGTGACCAGTGACGAGTGACCAGTGACAAGTGACCAGTGACCAGTGACCAGTGACGAGTGACCAGTGATCAGCGAAAGTGAACAGTGACCAGTGACCAGTGACCAGTGACCAGCGAAATTGACCAGTGACCAGTGACCAGTGACCAGTCACCAGTGACCAGCGACCAGTGACCAGAGACCAGTAACCAGTGACCAGTGACCAGTGACCACTGACCAGCGAAAGTGACCAGTGAACAGTGACCAGTGACCAGTGACTAGTGACCAGCAACCAGTGACCAGTGACCAGTGACCAGTGACCAGCAAAATTGACCAGCAAAATTGACCAGTGACCAGTGACCAGTGACCAATGACCAGTGACCAGTGACCAGTGACCAGTGACAAGTGACCAGTGACCAGTGACCAGTGCCAACGACCAGTGACCAGTGACAAGTGACCAGTGACCAGTGACCAGTGACCAGTGACCAGCAAAATTGACCAGCAAAATTGACCAGTGACCAGTGACCAGTGACCAATGACCAGTGACCAGTGACCAGTGACCAGTGACAAGTGACCAGTGACCAGTGACCAGTGACCAGTGACCAGTGACCAGTGCCAACGACCAGTGACCAGTGACCATTGACCAGTGACCAGCGAAAGTGACCAGGGACCAGTGACCAGTGACCAGTGACCAGTGACCAGTGACCAGTGACAAGTGACCAGTGACCAGTGACCAGTGATCAGTGACCAGTGAACAGTGACCAGTGACCAGTGACCAGTGACCAGCGAAAATGACCAGTGACCAGTGACCAGTGACCAGCGAAATTGACCAGTGACCAGTGACCAGTGAACAGTGACAAGTGACCAGTGACAAGTGACCAACGAAAGTGGCCAGTGAACAGTGACCAGGGACCAGTGACCAGTGACGAGTGACCAGTGACCAGCGAAAGTGAACAGTGAGCAGTGACCAGTGACCAGTGACCAGTGGCCAGTGACCAGCGAAAGTGACCAGTGACCAGTGACCAGTGACCAGTGACCAGTGACCAGTGACAAGTGACCTGGGACCAGTGACCAGTGACCAGTGACCAGTGACCAGCGAAATTGACCAGTGACCAGTGACCAGTGACCAGTCACCAGTGACCAGCGACCAGTGACCAGTGACCAGTGACCAGCGAAAATGACCAGTGACCATTGACCAGTGACCAGCGAAATTGACCAGTGACCAGTGACCAGTGAACAGTGACAAGTGACCAGTGACAAGTGACCAACGAAAGTGGCCAGTGAACAGTGACCAGGGACCAGTGACCAGTGACGAGTGACCAGTGACCAGCGAAAGTGAACAGTGAGCAGTGACCAGTGACCAGTGACCAGTGACCAGTGACCAGCGAAAGTGACCAGTGACCAGTGACCAGTGACCAGTGACCAGTGACCAGTGACAAGTGACCTGGGACCAGTGACCAGTGACCAGTGACCAGTGACCAGCGAAATTGACCAGTGACCAGTGACCAGTGACCAGTCACCAGTGACCAGCGACCAGTGACCAGAGACCAGTAACCAGTGACCAGTGACCAGTGACCACTGACCAGCGAAAGTGACCAGTGAACAGTGACCAGTGACCAGTGACCTGTGACCAGTGACCAGTGACCAGTGACCAGTGACCAGTGACCAGTGACCAGCGAAAGTGACCAGTGACGAGTGACCAGTGACCAGTGACCAGTGACTAGTGACCAGCAACCAGTGACCAGTGACCAGTGAGCAGTGACCAGCAAAATTGACCAGCAAAATTGACCAGTGACCAGTGACCAGTGACCAATGACCAGTGACCAGTGACCAGTGACCAGTGACAAGTGACCAGTGACCAGTGACCAGTGCCAACGACCAGTGACCAGTGACAAGTGACCAGTGACCAGTGACCAGTGACCAGTGATCAGTGACCAGTGAACAGTGACCAGTGACCAGTGACCAGTGACCAGTGACCAGCGAAAATGACCAGTGACCAGTGACCAGTGACCAGCGAAATTGACCAGTGACCAGTGACCAGTGAACAGTGACAAGTGACCAGTGACAAGTGACCAACGAAAGTGACCAGTGAACAGTGACCAGGGACCAGTGACCAGTGACGAGTGACCAGTGACCAGCGAAAGTGAACAGTGAGCAGTGACCAGTGACCAGTGAACAGTGACCAGTGACCAGCGAAAGTGACCAGTGACCAGTGACCAGTGACCAGTGACCAGTGACCAGTGACAAGTGACCTGGGACCAGTGACCAGTGACCAGTGACCAGTGACCAGTGACCAGTGACCAGTGACCAGTGACCAGCGAAAGTGACCAGTGACGAGTGACCAGTGACAAGTGACCAGTGACCAGTGACCAGTGACGAGTGACCAGTGATCAGCGAAAGTGAACAGTGACCAGTGACCAGTGACCAGTGACCAGCGAAATTGACCAGTGACCAGTGACCAGTGACCAGTCACCAGTGACCAGCGACCAGTGACCAGAGACCAGTAACCAGTGACCAGTGACCAGTGACCACTGACCAGCGAAAGTGACCAGTGAACAGTGACCAGTGACCAGTGACCTGTGACCAGTGACCAGTGACCAGTGACCAGTGACCAGTGACCAGCGAAAGTGACCAGTGACGAGTGACCAGTGACAAGTGACCAGTGACCAGTGACCAGTGACCAGTGACTAGTGACCAGCAACCAGTGACCAGTGACCAGTGACCAGTGACCAGCAAAATTGACCAGCAAAATTGACCAGTGACCAGTGACCAGTGACCAATGACCAGTGACCAGTGACCAGTGACCAGTGACAAGTGACCAGTGACCAGTGACCAGTGCCAACGACCAGTGACCAGTGACAAGTGACCAGTGACCAGTGACCAGTGATCAGTGACCAGTGAACAGTGACCAGTGACCAGTGACCAGTGACCAGCGAAAATGACCAGTGACCAGTGACCAGTGACCAGCGAAATTGACCAGTGACCAGTGACCAGTGAACAGTGACAAGTGACCAGTGACAAGTGACCAACGAAAGTGACCAGTGAACAGTGACCAGGGACCAGTGACCAGTGACGAGTGACCAGTGACCAGCGAAAGTGAACAGTGAGCAGTGACCAGTGACCAGTGACCAGTGACCAGTGACCAGCGAAAGTGACCAGTGACCAGTGACCAGTGACCAGTGACCAGTGACCAGTGACCAGTGACAAGTGACCTGGGACCAGTGACCAGTGACCAGTGACCAGTGACCAGTGACCAGTGACCAGTGACCAGTGACCAGCGAAAGTGACCAGTGACGAGTGACCAGTGACAAGTGACCAGTGACCAGTGACCAGTGACCAGTGACCAGTGACCAGTGACCAGTGACCAGTGACGAGTGACCAGTGATCAGCGAAAGTGAACAGTGACCAGTGACCAGTGACCAGTGACCAGCGAAAGTGACCAGTGACCAGTGACCAGTGACCAGTGACCAGTGACCAGTGACAAGTGACCTGGGACCAGTGACCAGTGACCAGTGACCAGCGAAAGTGACCAGTGACCAGTGACCAGTGACCAGTGACCAGTGACCAGTGACCAGTGACCAGTGACCAGCGAAATTGACCAGTGACCATTGACCAGTGACCAGTGACCAGTGACCAGTGACAAGTGACCAGTGACCAGTGACCAGCGACCAGTGACCAGTGACCAGCAAAAATGACCAGTGACCAGTGACCAGTGACCAGTGACCAGTGACCAGTGACCAGTGACAAGTGACCAGTGACCAGTGATCAGTGACCAGTGAACAGTGACCAGTGACCAGTGACCAGTGACCAGCGAAAATGACCAGTGACCAGTGACCAGTGACCAGCCAAATTGACCAGTGACCAGTGACCAGTGAACAGTGACAAGTGACCAGTGACAAGTGACCAACGAAAGTGGCCAGTGAAAAGTGACCAGGGACCAGTGACCAGTGACGAGTGACCAGTGACCAGCGAAAGTGAACAGTGAGCAGTGACCAGTGACCAGTGACCAGTGACCAGTGACCAGTGACCAGCGAAAGTGACCAGTGACCAGTGACCAGTGACCAGTGACCAGTGACCAGTGACAAGTGACCTGGGACCAGTGACCAGTGACCAGTGACCAGTGACCAGCGAAATTGACCAGTGACCAGTGACCAGTGACCAGTCACCAGTGACCAGCGACCAGTGACCAGTGACCAGTGACCAGCGAAAATGACCAGTGACCAGTGACCAGTGACCAGCGAAATTGACCAGTGACCAGTGACCAGTGAACAGTGACAAGTGACCAGTGACAAGTGACCAACGAAAGTGGCCAGTGAACAGTGACCAGGGACCAGTGACCAGTGACGAGTGACCAGTGACCAGCGAAAGTGAACAGTGAGCAGTGACCAGTGACCAGTGACCAGTGACCAGTGACCAGCGAAAGTGACCAGTGACCAGTGACCAGTGACCAGTGACCAGTGACCAGTGACAAGTGACCTGGGACCAGTGACCAGTGACCAGTGACCAGTGACCAGCGAAATTGACCAGTGACCAGTGACCAGTGACCAGTCACCAGTGACCAGCGACCAGTGACCAGAGACCAGTAACCAGTGACCAGTGACCAGTGACCACTGACCAGCGAAAGTGACCAGTGAACAGTGACCAGTGACCAGTGACCTGTGACCAGTGACCAGTGACCAGTGACCAGTGACCAGTGACCAGTGACCAGCGAAAGTGACCAGTGACGAGTGACCAGTGACAAGTGACCAGTGACCAGTGACCAGTGACCAGTGACTAGTGAGCAGTGACCAGCGAAATTGACCGGTTTCCAGTGACCAGTGACAAGTGACCAGTGACCAGTGACCAGCGAAAGTGACCAGTGACGAGTGACCAGTGACAAGTGACCAGTGACAAGTGACCAGTGACCAGTGACCAGTGACCAGTGACCAGTGACCAGCGAAAGTGACCAGTGACCAGTGACCTGTGACCAGTGACCAGTGAGAAGTGACCAGTGACCAGCGACCAGTGACCAGTGACCAGTGACCAGTGACCAGTGACCAGTGACCAGTGACGAGCGAAATGGACCAGTGACCAGTGTCCAGTGACCAGTGACCAGTGATAAGTGACCAGTGACCAGTGACCAGTGACCATTGACCAGTGACCAGTGACCAGTGACCAGCGAAAGTGACCAGGGACAAGCGACCAGTGACCAGTGACCAGTGACCACTGACCAGCGAAAGTGACCAGTGACCAGGGACCAGTGACCAGTGACCAGCAAAATTGACCAGTGACCAGTGACCAGTGACCAGTGACCAATGACCAGTGACCGGTGACCAGTGACCAGTGACCAGTGACCAGTGACCAGTGACCAGTGACCAGTGACCAGTGACCAGTGACCAGCGAAAGTGACCAGTGACCAGTGACCAGTGACCACTGACCAGCGAAAGTGACCAGTGACCAGGGACCAGTGACCAGTGACCAGCAAAATTGACCAGTGACCAATGACCAGTGACCAGTGACCAGTGACCAGTGACCAGTGACCAGTGACCAGTGACCACTGACCAGCGAAAGTGACCAGTGACCAGGGACCAGTGACCAGTGACCAGCAAAATTGACCAGTGACCAGTGACCAGTGACCAGTGACCAATGACCAGTGACCGGTGACCAGTGACCAGTGACCAGTGACCAGTGACCAGTGACCAGTGACCAGTGACCAGTGACCAGTGACCAGTGACCAGTGACCAGTGACCAGTGACAAGTGACCAGTGACCAGCGACCAGTGACCAGTGACCAGTGACCAGTGACCAGCGACCAGCGAAAGTGACCAGTGACCAGGGACCAGTGACCAGTGACCAGCGAAATTGACCAGTGACCAGTGACCAGTGACCAGTGACAAGTGACCAGTGACCAGCGACCAGTGACCAGTGACCAGTGAACAGCGAAAGTGACCAGTGACCAGTGACCTGTGACCTGTGACCAGTGACCAGTGACCAGTGACGAGCGAAATGGACCAGTGACCAGTGTCCAGTGACCAGTGACCAGTGACCATTGACCAGTGACCAGTGACCAGTGACCAGCGAAAGTGACCAGGGACAAGCGACCAGTGACCAGTGACCAGTGACCAGTGACCTGTGACCAGTGACCAGTGACCAGTGACCAGTGACCAGTGACCAGTGACCAGTGACCAGCGACCAGTGACCAGCGAAAGTGACCAGTGACCAGTGACCAGTGACCAGTGACCAGTGACCAGTGACCAGTGACAAGTGACCAGTGACCAGTGACCAGTGATCAGTGACCAGTGAACAGTGACCAGTGACCAGTGACCAGTGACCAGCGAAAATGACCAGTGACCAGTGACCAGTGACCAGTGACTAGCCAAATTGAGCAGTGAGCAGTGACCAGTGACCAGTGACCAGTGACCAGTGACCAGTGACCAGCGAAATTGACCAGTGACCAGCGAATGTGACCAGTGACCAGTGACCAGTGACCAGTGACCAGTGACCAGCAAAATTGACCAGCAAAATTGACCAGTGACCAGTGACCAGTGACCAATGACCAGTGACCAGTGACCAGTGACCAGTGACAAGTGACCAGTGACCAGTGACCAGTGACCAGTGACCAGTGACCAGTGCCAACGACCAGTGACCAGTGACCATTGACCAGTGACCAGCGAAAGTGACCAGGGACCAGTGACCAGTGACCAGTGACCAGTGACCAGTGACCAGTGACCAGTGACCAGTGACCAGTGACCAGTGACCAGTGACCAGTGACCAGTGACAAGTGACCAGTGACCAGTGACCAGTGATCAGTGACCAGTGAACAGTGACCAGTGACCAGTGACCAGTGACCAGCGAAAATGACCAGTGACCAGTGACCAGTGACCAGCGAAATTGACCAGTGACCAGTGACCAGTGAACAGTGACAAGTGACCAGTGACAAGTGACCAACGAAAGTGACCAGTGAACAGTGACCAGGGACCAGTGACCAGTGACCAGTGACCAGCGACCAGTGACCAGTGACCAGTGACCAGTGACCAGTGACCAGTGACCAGTGACAAGTGACCAGTGACCAGCTGCCAGTGACCAGTGACCAGTGACCAGTGACCAGTGACCAGCGAAAGTGACCAGTGACCAGTGACCAGTGACCAATGACCAGTGACCAGTGACCAGTGACCAGTGACAAGTGACCAGTGACCAGTGACCAGTGCCAACGACCAGTGACCAGTGACAAGTGACCAGTGACCAGTGACCAGTGATCAGTGACCAGTGAACAGTGACCAGTGACCAGTGACCAGTGACCAGCGAAAATGACCAGTGACCAGTGACCAGTGACCAGCGAAATTGACCAGTGACCAGTGACCAGTGAACAGTGACAAGTGACCAGTGACAAGTGACCAACGAATGTGACCAGTGAACAGTGACCAGGGACCAGTGACCAGTGACGAGTGACCAGTGACCAGCGAAAGTCAACAGTGAGCAGTGACCAGTGACCAGTGACCAGTGACCAGTGACCAGCGAAAGTGACCAGTGACCAGTGACCAGTGACCAGTGACCAGTGACCAGTGACAAGTGACCTGGGACCAGTGACCAGTGACCAGTGACCAGTGACCAGTGACCAGTGACCAGTGACCAGTGACCAGCGAAAGTGACCAGTGACGAGTGACCAGTGACAAGTGACCAGTGACCAGTGACCAGTGACCAGTGACCAGTGACCAGTGACCAGTGACGAGTTACCAGTGATCAGCGAAAGTGAACAGTGACCAGTGACCAGTGACCAGTGACCAGCGAAATTGACCAGTGACCAGTGACCAGTGACAAGTGACCTGGGACCAGTGACCAGTGACCAGTGACCAGTGACCAGTGACCAGTGACCAGTGACCAGTGACCAGTGACCAGCGAAAGTGACCAGTGACGAGTGACCAGTGACAAGTGACCAGTGACCAGTGACCAGTGACCAGTGACCAGTGACCAGTGACCAGTGACGAGTGACCAGTGATCAGCGAAAGTGAACAGTGACCAGTGACCAGTGACCAGTGACCAGCGAAATTGACCAGTGGCCAGTGACCAGTGACCAGTGACCAGTGACCAGCGACCAGTGACCAGAGACCAGTAACCAGTGACCAGTGACCAGTGACCACTGACCAGCGAAAGTGACCAGTGAACAGTGACCAGTGACCAGTGACCTGTGACCAGTGACCAGTGACCAGTGACCAGTGACCAGTGACCAGTGACCAGCGAAAGTGACCAGTGACGAGTGACCAGTGACAAGTGACCAGTGACCAGTGACCAGTGACCAGTGACTAGTGACCAGCAACCAGTGACCAGTGACCAGTGACCAGTGACCAGCAAAATTGACCAGCAAAATTGACCAGTGACCAGTGACCAGTGACCAATGACCAGTGACCAGTGACCAGTGACCAGTGACAAGTGACCAGTGACCAGTGACCAGTGCCAACGACCAGTGACCAGTGACAAGTGACCAGTGACCAGTGACCAGTGATCAGTGACCAGTGAACAGTGACCAGTGACCAGTGACCAGTGACCAGCGAAAATGACCAGTGACCAGTGACCAGTGACCAGCGAAATTGACCAGTGACCAGTGACCAGTGAACAGTGACAAGTGACCAGTGACAAGTGACCAACGAAAGTGACCAGTGAACAGTGACCAGGGACCAGTGACCAGTGACGAGTGACCAGTGACCAGCGAAAGTGAACAGTGAGCAGTGACCAGTGACCAGTGACCAGTGACCAGTGACCAGCGAAAGTGACCAGTGACCAGTGACCAGTGACCAGTGACCAGTGACCAGTGACCAGTGACAAGTGACCTGGGACCAGTGACCAGTGACCAGTGACCAGTGACCAGTGACCAGTGACCAGTGACCAGTGACCAGCGAAAGTGACCAGTGACGAGTGACCAGTGACAAGTGACCAGTGACCAGTGACCAGAGACCAGTGACCAGTGACCAGTGACCAGTGACGAGTGACCAGTGATCAGCGAAAGTGAACAGTGACCAGTGACCAGTGACCAGTGACCAGCGAAAGTGACCAGTGACCAGTGACCAGTGACCAGTGACCAGTGACAAGTGACCTGGGACCAGTGACCAGTGACCAGCGAAAGTGACCAGTGACCAGTGACCAGTGACCAGTGACCAGTGACCAGTGACCAGTGACCAGCGAAATTGACCAGTGACCATTGACCAGCGACCAGTGACCAGTGACCAGTGACAAGTGACCAGTGACCAGTGACCAGCGACCAGTGACCAGTGACCAGCAAAAATGACCAGTGACCAGTGACCAGTGACCAGTGACCAGTGACCAGTGACCAGCGAAAGTGACAAGTGACAAGTGACCTGGGACCAGTGACCAGTGACCAGTGACCAGTGACCAGTGACCAGTGACCAGCGAAATTGACCAGTGACCATTGACCAGTGACCAGTGACCAGTGACCAGTGACAAGTGACCAGTGACCAGTGACCAGCGACCAGTGACCAGTGACCAGTGACCAGTGACCAGCGAAAGTGACCAGTGACGAGTGACCAGTGACAAGTGACCAGTGACCAGTGACCAGTGACCAGTGACCAGTGACCAGTGACCAGTGACTAGTGACCAGCAACCAGTGACCAGTGACCAGTGACCAGTGCCAACGACCAGTGACCAGTGACCATTGACCAGTGACCAGCGAAAGTGACCAGGGACCAGTGACCAGTGACCAGTGACCAGTGACCAGTGACCAGTGACCAGTGACCAGTGACCAGTGACCAGTGACAAGTGACCAGTGACCAGTGACCAGTGATCAGTGACCAGTGAACAGTGACCAGTGACCAGTGACCAGTGACCAGCGAAAATGACCAGTGACCAGTGACCAGTGACCAGCGAAATTGACCAGTGACCAGTGACCAGTGAACAGTGACAAGTGACCAGTGACAAGTGACCAACGAAAGTGACCAGTGAACAGTGACCAGGGACCAGTGACCAGTGACGAGTGAGCAGTGACCAGCGAAAGTGAACAGTGAGCAGTGACCAGTGACCAGTGACCAGTGACCAGTGACCAGTGACCAGTGACCAGTGACCAGTGCCAACGACCAGTGACCAGTGACCATTGACCAGTGACCAGCGAAAGTGACCAGGGACCAGTGACCAGTGACCAGTGACCAGTGACCAGTGACCAGTGACCAGTGACCAGTGACCAGTGGCAAGTGACCAGTGACCAGTGACCATTGATCAGTGACCAGTGAACAGTGACCAGTGACCAGTGACCAGTGACCAGCGAAAATGACCAGTGACCAGTGACCAGTGACCAGCGAAATTGACCAGTGACCAGTGACCAGTGAACAGTGACAAGTGACCAGTGACAAGTGACCAACGAAAGTGACCAGTGAACAGTGACCAGGGACCAGTGACCAGTGACGAGTGACCAGTGACCAGCGAAAGTGAACAATGAGCAGTGACCAGTGACCAGTGACCAGTGACCAGTGACCAGTGAGCAGTGACCAGCGAAATTGACCGGTTTCCAGTGACCAGTGACAAGTGACCAGTGACCAGTGACCAGCGAAAGTGACCAGTGACGAGTGACCAGTGACAAGTGACCAGTGACAAGTGACCAGTGACCAGTGACCAGTGACCAGTGACCAGTGACCAGTGACCAGTGACCAGTGACCAGTGACCGGCGAAAGTGACCAGTGACCAGTGACCTGTGACCAGTGACCAGTGACAAGTGACCAGTGACCAGCGACCAGTGACCAGTGACCAGTGACCAGTGACCAGTGACCAGTGACGAGCGAAATGGACCAGTGACCAGTGTCCAGTGACCAGTGACCAGTGATAAGTGACCAGTGACCAGTGACCAGTGACCATTGACCAGTGACCAGTGACCAGTGACCAGCGAAAGTGACCAGGGACAAGCGACCAGTGACCAGTGACCAGTGACCAGTGACCAGTGACCAGTGACCAGTGACCAGTGACCAGTGACCAGTGACCAGTGACCAGTGACCAGTGACCAGCGACCAGTGACCAGTGACCAGTGACCAGTGACCAGTGACCAGTGACCAGTGACCACTGACCAGCGAAAGTGACCAGTGACCAGGGACCAGTGACCAGTGACCAGCAAAATTGACCAGTGACCAGTGACCAGTGACCAGTGACCAATGACCAGTGACCGGTGACCAGTGACCAGTGACCAGTGACCAGTGACCAGTGACCAGTGACCAGTGACCAGTGACCAGCGAAAGTGACCAGTGACCAGTGACCAGTGACCAGTGACCAGTGACAAGTGACCAGTGACCAGCGACCAGTGACCAGTGACCAGTGACCAGTGACCAGTGACCAGTGACCAGTGACGAGCGAAATGGACCAGTGACCAGTGTCCAGTGACCAGTGACCAGTGATAAGTGACCAGTGACCAGTGACCAGTGACCAGTGACCAGTGACCAGTGACCAGTGACAAGTGACCAGTGACCAGTGACCAGTGATCAGTGACCAGTGAACAGTGACCAGTGACCAGTGACCAGTGACCAGCGAAAATGACCAGTGACCAGTGACCAGTGACCAGCGAAATTGACCAGTGACCAGTGACCAGTGAACAGTGACAAGTGACCAGTGACAAGTGACCAACGAAAGTGACCAGTGAACAGTGACCAGGGACCAGTGACCAGTGACCAGTGACCAGCGACCAGTGACCAGTGACCAGTGACCAGTGACCAGTGACCAGTGACCAGTGACAAGTGACCAGTGACCAGCTGCCAGTGACCAGTGACCAGTGACCAGTGACCAGTGACCAGCGAAAGTGACCAGTGACCAGTGACCAGTGACCAGTGACCAGTGACCAGTGACCAGTGACCAGTGACCAGTGACCAGTGACCAGTGACCAGTGCCAACGACCAGTGACCAGTGACCATTGACCAGTGACCAGCGAAAGTGACCAGGGACCAGTGACCAGTGACCAGTGACCAGTGACCAGTGACCAGTGACCAGTGACCAGTGACCAGTGACCAGTGACCAGTGACCAGTGACCAGTGACAAGTGACCAGTGACCAGTGACCATTGATCAGTGACCAGTGAACAGTGACCAGTGACCAGTGACCAGTGACCAGCGAAAATGACCAGTGACCAGTGACCAGTGACCAGCGAAATTGACCAGTGACCAGTGACCAGTGAACAGTGACAAGTGACCAGTGACAAGTGACCAACGAAAGTGACCAGTGAACAGTGACCAGGGACCAGTGACCAGTGACGAGTGACCAGTGACCAGCGAAAGTGAACAGTGAGCAGTGACCAGTGACCAGTGACCAGTGACCAGTGACCAGTGACCAGTGACCAGTGACCAGTGAGCAGTGACCAGCGAAATTGACCGGTTTCCAGTGACCAGTGACAAGTGACCAGTGACCAGTGACCAGCGAAAGTGACCAGTGACGAGTGACCAGTGACAAGTGACCAGTGACAAGTGACCAGTGACCAGTGACCAGTGACCAGTGACCAGTGACCAGTGACCAGTGACCAGTGACCAGCGAAAGTGACCAGTGACCAGTGACCTGTGACCAGTGACCAGTGACAAGTGACCAGTGACCAGCGACCAGTGACCAGTGACCAGTGACCAGTGACCAGTGACCAGTGACGAGCGAAATGGACCAGTGACCAGTGTCCAGTGACCAGTGACCAGTGATAAGTGACCAGTGACCAGTGACCAGTGACCATTGACCAGTGACCAGTGACCAGTGACCAGCGAAAGTGACCAGGGACAAGCGACCAGTGACCAGTGACCAGTGACCAGTGACCAGTGACCAGTGACCAGTGACCAGTGACCAGTGACCAGTGACCAGTGACCAGTGACCAGTGACCAGTGACCAGTGACCAGTGACCAGTGACAAGTGACCAGTGACCAGCGACCAGTGACCAGTGACCAGTGACCAGTGACCAGTGACCAGCGAAAGTGACCAGTGACCAGGGACCAGTGACCAGTGACCAGCGAAATTGACCAGTGACCAGTGACCAGTGACCAGTGACAAGTGACCAGTGACCACTGACCAGTGACCAGTGACCAGTGACCAGTGCCAACGACCAGTGACCAGTGACCATTGACCAGTGACCAGCGAAAGTGACCAGGGACCAGTGACCAGTGACCAGTGACCAGTGACCAGTGACCAGTGACCAGTGACCAGTGACCAGTGACCAGTGACCAGTGACCAGTGACCAGTGACCAGTGACCAGTGACCAGTGACCAGTGACCAGTGACCAGTGACAAGTGACCAGTGACCAGTGACCAGTGATCAGTGACCAGTGAACAGTGACCAGTGACCAGTGACCAGCGACCAGTGACCAGTGACCAGTGACCAGGGTCCAGTGACCAGCGAAAGTGACCAGTGACCAGTGACCAGTGACCAGTGAACAGCGAAAGTGACCAGTGACCAGTGACCTGTGACCTGTGACCAGTGACCAGTGACCAGTGACGAGCGAAATGGACCAGTGACCAGTGTCCAGTGACCAGTGACCAGTGATAAGTGACCAGTGACCAGTGACCAGTGACCATTGACCAGTGACCAGTGACCATTGACCAGTGACCAGCGAAAGTGACCAGGGACCAGTGACCAGTGACCAGTGACCAGTGACCAGTGACCAGTGACCAGTGACCAGCGACCAGTGACCAGTGACCAGTGACCAGTGACCAGTGACAAGTGACCAGTGACCAGCTGCCAGTGACCAGTGACCAGTGACCAGTGACCAGTGACCAGCGAAAGTGACCAGTGACCAGTGACCAGTGACCAGTGACCAGTGACCAGTGACCAGTGACCAGTGACCAGTGACCAGTGACAAGTGACCAGTGACCAGCGACCAGTGACCAGTGACCAGTGACCAGTAACCAGTGACCAGCGAAAGTGACCAGTGACCAGGGACCAGTGACCAGTGACCAGCGAAATTGACCAGTGACCAGTGACCAGTGACCAGTGACAAGTGACCAGTGACCAGTGACCAGTGACCAGTGACCAGTGACCAGTGACCAGTGACCAGTGACCAGCGACCAGTGACCAGTGACTAGTGACCAGCGAAATTGACCAGCGACCATTGACCAGTGACCAGCGAAAGTGACCAGTGACAAGTGACCAGTGACCAGCGACCAATGACCAGCGAAAGTGACCAGTGACCAGTGACCAGTGACCAGCGACCAGTGACCAGTGACCAGTGACCAGTGACCAGCAAAATTGACCAGCAAAATTGACCAGTGACCAGTGACCAGTGACCAATGACCAGTGACCAGTGACCAGTGACCAGTGACCAGTGACAAGTGACCAGTGAACAGTGACCAGGGACCAGTGACCAGTGACGAATGACCAGTGACCAGCGAAAGTGAACAGTGAGCAGTGACCAGTGACCAGTGACCAGTGACCAGTGACCAGCGAAAGTGACCCGTGACCAGTGACCAGTGACCAGTGACCAGTGACCAGTGACAAGTGACCTGGGACCAGTGACCAGTGACCAGTGACCAGTGACCAGCGAAATTGACCAGTGACCAGTGACCAGTGACCAGTCACCAGTGACCAGCGACCAGTGACCAGTGACCAGTGACCAGCGAAAATGACCAGTGACCAGTGACCAGTGACCAGCGAAATTGACCAGTGACCAGTGACCAGTGAACAGTGACAAGTGACCAGTGACAAGTGACCAACGAAAGTGGCCAGTGAACAGTGAACAGGGACCAGTGACCAGTGACGAGTGACCAGTGACCAGCGAAAGTGAACAGTGAGCAGTGACCAGTGACCAGTGACCAGTGACCAGTGACCAGCGAAAGTGACCAGTGACCAGTGACCAGTGACCAGTGACCAGTGACCAGTGACAAGTGACCTGGGACCAGTGACCAGTGACCAGTGACCAGTGACCAGTGACCAGCGAAATTGACCAGTGACCAGTGACCAGTGACCAGTCACCAGTGACCAGCGACCAGTGACCAGAGACCAGTAACCAGTGACCAGTGACCAGTGACCACTGACCAGCGAAAGTGACCAGTGAACAGTGACCAGTGACCAGTGACCTGTGACCAGTGACCAGTGACCAGTGACCAGTGACCAGTGACCAGCGACCAGTGACCAGTGACCAGTGACCAGTGACCAGTGACCAGTGACCAGTGACCAGTGACAAGTGACCAGTGACCAGCTGCCAGTGACCAGTGACCAGTGACCAGTGATCAGTGACCAGCGAAAGTGACCAGTGACCAGTGACCAGTGACCAGTGACCAGTGACCAGTGACCAGTGACCAGTGACCAGTGACCAGTGACAAGTGACCAGTGACCAGCGACCAGTGACCAGCGAAAATGACCAGTGACCAGTGACCAGTGACCAGCGAAATTGACCAGTGACCAGTGACCAGTGAACAGTGACAAGTGACCAGTGACAAGTGACCAACGAAAGTGGCCAGTGAACAGTGACCAGGGACCAGTGACCAGTGACGAATGACCAGTGACCAGCGAAAGTGAACAGTGAGCAGTGACCAGTGACCAGTGACCAGTGACCAGTGACCAGCGAAAGTGACCCGTGACCAGTGACCAGTGACCAGTGACCAGTGACCAGTGACAAGTGACCTGGGACCAGTGACCAGTGACCTGTGACCAGTGACCAGTGACCAGCGAAATTGACCAGTGACCAGTGACCAGTGACCAGTCACCAGTGACCAGCGACCAGTGACCAGTGACCAGTGACCAGCGAAAATGACCAGTGACCAGTGACCAGTGACCAGCGAAATTGACCAGTGACCAGTGACCAGTGAACAGTGACAAGTGACCAGTGACAAGTGACCAACGAAAGTGGCCAGTGAACAGTGACCAGGGACCAGTGACCAGTGACGAGTGACCAGTGACCAGCGAAAGTGAACAGTGAGCAGTGACCAGTGACCAGTGACCAGTGACCAGTGACCAGCGAAAGTCACCAGTGACCAGTGACCAGTGACCAGTGACCAGTGACCAGTGACAAGTGACCTGGGACCAGTGACCAGTGACCAGTGACCAGTGACCAGTGACCAGCGAAATTGACCAGTGACCAGTGACCAGTGACCAGTCACCAGTGACCAGCGACCAGTGACCAGAGACCAGTAACCAGTGACCAGTGACCAGTGACCACTGACCAGCGAAAGTGACCAGTGAACAGTGACCAGTGACCAGTGACCTGTGACCAGTGACCAGTGACCAGTGACCAGTGACCAGTGACCAGTGACCAATGACCAGTGACCAGTGACCAGTGACCAGTGACAAGTGACCAGTGACCAGTGACCAGTGCCAACGACCAGTGACCAGTGACAAGTGACCAGTGACCAGTGACCAGTGATCAGTGACCAGTGAACAGTGACCAGTGACCAGTGACCAGTGACCAGCGAAAATGACCAGTGACCAGTGACCAGTGACCAGCGAAATTGACCAGTGACCAGTGACCAGTGAACAGTGACAAGTGACCAGTGACAAGTGACCAACGAAAGTGACCAGTGAACAGTGACCAGGGACCAGTGACCAGTGACGAGTGACCAGTGACCAGCGAAAGTGAACAGTGAGCAGTGACCAGTGACCAGTGACCAGCGAAAGTGACCAGTGACCAGTGACCAGTGACCAGCAAAATTGACCAGCAAAATTGACCAGTGACCAGTGACCAGTGACCAATGACCAGTGACCAGTGACCAGTGACCAGTGACAAGTGACCAGTGACCAGTGACCAGTGACCAGTGACCAGTGACCAGTGCCAACGACCAGTGACCAGTGACCATTGACCAGTGACCAGCGAAAGTGACCAGGGACCAGTGACCAGTGACCAGTGACCAGTGACCAGTGACCAGTGACCAGTGACCAGTGACCAGTGACCAGTGACCAGTGACCAGTGACCAGTGACCAGTGACCAGTGACCAGTGACCAGTGACCAGTGACCAGTGACAAGTGACCAGTGACCAGTGACCAGTGATCAGTGACCAGTGAACAGTGACCAGTGACCAGTGACCAGTGACCAGCGAAAATGACCAGTGACCAGTGACCAGTGACCAGCGAAATTGACCAGTGACCAGTGACCAGTGAACAGTGACAAGTGACCAGTGACAAGTGACCAACGAAAGTGACCAGTGAACAGTGACCAGGGACCAGTGACCAGTGACCAGTGACCAGCGACCAGTGACCAGTGACCAGTGACCAGTGACCAGTGACCAGTGACCAGTGACAAGTGACCAGTGACCAGCTGCCAGTGACCAGTGACCAGTGACCAGTGACCAGTGACCAGCGAAAGTGACCAGTGACCAGTGACCAGTGACCAATGACCAGTGACCAGTGACCAGTGACCAGTGACAAGTGACCAGTGACCAGTGACCAGTGCCAACGACCAGTGACCAGTGACAAGTGACCAGTGACCAGTGACCAGTGATCAGTGACCAGTGAACAGTGACCAGTGACCAGTGACCAGTGACCAGCGAAAATGACCAGTGACCAGTGACCAGTGACCAGCGAAATTGACCAGTGACCAGTGACCAGTGAACAGTGACAAGTGACCAGTGACAAGTGACCAACGAAAGTGACCAGTGAACAGTGACCAGGGACCAGTGACCAGTGACGAGTGACCAGTGACCAGCGAAAGTGAACAGTGAGCAGTGACCAGTGACCAGTGACCAGCGAAAGTGACCAGTGACCAGTGACCAGTGACCAGCAAAATTGACCAGCAAAATTGACCAGTGACCAGTGACCAGTGACCAATGACCAGTGACCAGTGACCAGTGACCAGTGACAAGTGACCAGTGACCAGTGACCAGTGACCAGTGACCAGTGACCAGTGCCAACGACCAGTGACCAGTGACCATTGACCAGTGACCAGCGAAAGTGACCAGGGACCAGTGACCAGTGACCAGTGACCAGTGACCAGTGACCAGTGACCAGCGAAATTGACCAGTGACCAGTGACCAGTGAACAGTGACAAGTGACCAGTGACAAGTGACCAACGAATGTGACCAGTGAACAGTGACCAGGGACCAGTGACCAGTGACGAGTGACCAGTGACCAGCGAAAGTGAACAGTGAGCAGTGACCAGTGACCAGTGACCAGTGACCAGTGACCAGCGAAAGTGACCAGTGACCAGTGACCAGTGACCAGTGACCAGTGACCAGTGACAAGTGACCTGGGATCAGTGACCAGTGACCAGTGACCAGTGACCAGTGACCAGTGACCAGTGACCAGTGACCAGTGACCAGCGAAAGTGACCAGTGACGAGTGACCAGTGACAAGTGACCAGTGACCAGTGACCAGTGACCAGTGACCAGTGACCAGTGACCAGTGACGAGTTACCAGTGATCAGCGAAAGTGAACAGTGACCAGTGACCAGTGACCAGTGACCAGCGAAATTGACCAGTGACCAGTGACCAGTGACAAGTGACCTGGGACCAGTGACCAGTGACCAGTGACCAGTGACCAGTGACCAGTGACCAGTGACCAGTGACCAGTGACCAGCGAAAGTGACCAGTGACGAGTGACCAGTGACAAGTGACCAGTGACCAGTGACCAGTGACCAGTGACCAGTGACCAGTGACCAGTGACGAGTGACCAGTGATCAGCGAAAGTGAACAGTGACCAGTGACCAGTGACCAGTGACCAGCGAAATTGACCAGTGACCAGTGACCAGTGACCAGTGACCAGTGACCAGTGACCAGCAAAATTGACCAGCAAAATTGACCAGTGACCAGTGACCAGTGACCAATGACCAGTGACCAGTGACCAGTGACCAGTGACAAGTGACCAGTGACCAGTGACCAGTGCCAACGACCAGTGACCAGTGACAAGTGACCAGTGACCAGTGACCAGTGATCAGTGACCAGTGAACAGTGACCAGTGACCAGTGACCAGTGACCAGCGAAAATGACCAGTGACCAGTGACCAGTGACCAGCGAAATTGACCAGTGACCAGTGACCAGTGAACAGTGACAAGTGACCAGTGACAAGTGACCAACGAAAGTGACCAGTGAACAGTGACCAGGGACCAGTGACCAGTGACGAGTGACCAGTGACCAGCGAAAGTGAACAGTGAGCAGTAACCAGTGACCAGTGACCAGTGACCAGTGACCAGCGAAAGTGACCAGTGACCAGTGACCAGTGACCAGTGACCAGTGACCAGTGACAAGTGACCTGGGACCAGTGACCAGTGACCAGTGACCAGTGACCAGTGACCAGTGACCAGTGACCAGTGACCAGCGAAAGTGACCAGTGACGAGTGACCAGTGACAAGTGACCAGTGACCAGTGACCAGAGACCAGTGACGAGTGACCAGTGACCAGTGACGAGTGACCAGTGATCAGCGAAAGTGAACAGTGACCAGTGACCAGTGACCAGTGACCAGCGAAAGTGACCAGTGACCAGTGACCAGCGAAAGTGACCAGGGACCAGTGACCAGCGAAAATGACCAGTGACCAGTGACCAGTGACCAGTGACTAGCCAAATTGAGCAGTGAGCAGTGACCAGTGACCAGTGACCAGTGACCAGTGACCAGTGACCAGCGAAATTGACCAGCGACCATTGACCAGTGACCAGCGAATGTGACCAGTGACGAGTGACCTGTGACATGTGACCAGTGACCAGCGACCAGTGACCAGCGAAAGTGACCAGTGACCAGTGACCAGTGACCAGCGACCAGTGACCAGTGACCAGTGACCAGTGACCAGTGACCAGCAAAATTGACCAGCAAAATTGACCAGTGACCAGTGACCAGTGACCAATGACCAGTGACCAGTGACCAGTGACCAGTGACAAGTGACCAGTGACCAGTGACCAGTGACCAGTGACCAGTGCCAACGACCAGTGACCAGTGACCATTGACCAGTGACCAGCGAAAGTGACCAGGGACCAGTGACCAATGACCAGTGACCAGTGACCAGTGACCAGTGACCAGTGACCAGTGACCAGTGACCAGTGACCAGTGACCAGTGACCAGTGACAAGTGACCAGTGACCAGTGACCAGTGATCAGTGACCAGTGAACAGTGACCAGTGACCAGTGACCAGTGACCAGCGAAAATGACCAGTGACCAGTGACCAGTGACCAGCGAAATTGACCAGTGACCAGTGACCAGTGAACAGTAACAAGTGACCAGTGACAAGTGACCAACGAAAGTGACCAGTGAACAGTGACCAGGGACCAGTGACCAGTGACGAGTGACCAGTGACCAGCGAAAGTGAACAGTGAGCAGTAACCAGTGACCAGTGACCAGTGACCAGTGACCAGCGAAAGTGACCAGTGACCAGTGACCAGTGACCAGTGACCAGTGACCAGTGACAAGTGACCTGGGACCAGTGACCAGTGACCAGTGACCAGTGACCAGTGACCAGTGACCAGTGACCAGTGACCAGCGAAAGTGACCAGTGACGAGTGACCAGTGACAAGTGACCAGTGACCAGTGACCAGAGACCAGTGACGAGTGACCAGTGACCAGTGACGAGTGACCAGTGATCAGCGAAAGTGAACAGTGACCAGTGACCAGTGACCAGTGACCAGCGAAAGTGACCAGTGACCAGTGACCAGCGAAAGTGACCAGGGACCAGTGACCAGCGAAAATGACCAGTGACCAGTGACCAGTGACCAGTGACTAGCCAAATTGAGCAGTGAGCAGTGACCAGTGACCAGTGACCAGTGACCAGTGACCAGTGACCAGCGAAATTGACCAGCGACCATTGACCAGTGACCAGCGAATGTGACCAGTGACGAGTGACCTGTGACATGTGACCAGTGACCAGCGACCAGTGACCAGCGAAAGTGACCAGTGACCAGTGACCAGTGACCAGCGACCAGTGACCAGTGACCAGTGACCAGTGACCAGTGACCAGCAAAATTGACCAGCAAAATTGACCAGTGACCAGTGACCAGTGACCAATGACCAGTGACCAGTGACCAGTGACCAGTGACAAGTGACCAGTGACCAGTGACCAGTGACCAGTGACCAGTGCCAACGACCAGTGACCAGTGACCATTGACCAGTGACCAGCGAAAGTGACCAGGGACCAGTGACCAGTGACCAGTGACCAGTGACCAGTGACCAGTGACCAGTGACCAGTGACCAGTGACCAGTGACCAGTGACCAGTGACCAGTGACAAGTGACCAGTGACCAGTGACCAGTGATCAGTGACCAGTGAACAGTGACCAGTGACCAGTGACCAGTGACCAGCGAAAATGACCAGTGACCAGTGACCAGTGACCAGCGAAATTGACCAGTGACCAGTGACCAGTGAACAGTAACAAGTGACCAGTGACAAGTGACCAACGAAAGTGACCAGTGAACAGTGACCAGGGACCAGTGACCAGTGACCAGTGACCAGCGACCAGTGACCAGTGACCAGTGACCAGTGACCAGTGACCAGTGACCAGTGACAAGTGACCAGTGACCAGCTGCCAGTGACCAGTGACCAGTGACCAGTGACCAGCGAAATTGACCAGTGACCAGTGACCAGTGACCAGTCACCAGTGACCAGCGACCAGTGACCAGTGACCAGTGACCAGCGAAAATGACCAGTGACCAGTGACCAGTGACCAGCGAAATTGACCAGTGACCAGTGACCAGTGAACAGTGACAAGTGACCAGTGACAAGTGACCAACGAAAGTGGCCAGTGAACAGTGAACAGGGACCAGTGACCAGTGACGAGTGACCAGTGACCAGCGAAAGTGAACAGTGAGCAGTGACCAGTGACCAGTGACCAGTGACCAGTGACCAGCGAAAGTGACCAGTGACCAGTGACCAGTGACCAGTGACCAGTGACCAGTGACAAGTGACCTGGGACCAGTGACCAGTGACCAGTGACCAGTGACCAGCGAAATTGACCAGTGACCAGTGACCAGTGACCAGTCACCAGTGACCAGCGACCAGTGACCAGTGACCAGTGACCAGCGAAAATGACCAGTGACCAGTGACCAGTGACCAGCGAAATTGACCAGTGACCAGTGACCAGTGAACAGTGACAAGTGACCAGTGACAAGTGACCAACGAAAGTGGCCAGTGAACAGTGAACAGGGACCAGTGACCAGTGACGAGTGACCAGTGACCAGCGAAAGTGAACAGTGAGCAGTGACCAGTGACCAGTGACCAGTGACCAGTGACCAGCGAAAGTGACCAGTGACCAGTGACCAGTGACCAGTGACCAGTGACCAGTGACAAGTGACCTGGGACCAGTGACCAGTGACCAGTGACCAGTGACCAGTGACCAGCGAAATTGACCAGTGACCAGTGACCAGTGACCAGTCACCAGTGACCAGCGACCAGTGACCAGAGACCAGTAACCAGTGACCAGTGACCAGTGACCACTGACCAGCGAAAGTGACCAGTGAACAGTGACCAGTGACCAGTGACCAGTGACCAGTGACCAGTGACCAGCGACCAGTGACCAGTGACCAGTGACCAGTGACCAGTGACCAGTGACCAGTGACCAGTGACAAGTGACCAGTGACCAGCTGCCAGTGACCAGTGACCAGTGACCAGTGATCAGTGACCAGCGAAAGTGACCAGTGACCAGTGACCAGTGACCAGTGACCAGTGACCAGTGACCAGTGACCAGTGACCAGTGACCAGTGACAAGTGACCAGTGACCAGCGACCAGTGACCAGCGAAAATGACCAGTGACCAGTGACCAGTGACCAGCGAAATTGACCAGTGACCAGTGACCAGTGAACAGTGACAAGTGACCAGTGACAAGTGACCAACGAAAGTGGCCAGTGAACAGTGACCAGGGACCAGTGACCAGTGACGAATGACCAGTGACCAGCGAAAGTGAACAGTGAGCAGTGACCAGTGACCAGTGACCAGTGACCAGTGACCAGCGAAAGTGACCCGTGACCAGTGACCAGTGACCAGTGACCAGTGACCAGTGACAAGTGACCTGGGACCAGTGACCAGTGACCTGTGACCAGTGACCAGTGACCAGCGAAATTGACCAGTGACCAGTGACCAGTGACCAGTCACCAGTGACCAGCGACCAGTGACCAGTGACCAGTGACCAGCGAAAATGACCAGTGACCAGTGACCAGTGACCAGCGAAATTGACCAGTGACCAGTGACCAGTGAACAGTGACAAGTGACCAGTGACAAGTGACCAACGAAAGTGGCCAGTGAACAGTGACCAGGGACCAGTGACCAGTGACGAGTGACCAGTGACCAGCGAAAGTGAACAGTGAGCAGTGACCAGTGACCAGTGACCAGTGACCAGTGACCAGCGAAAGTCACCAGTGACCAGTGACCAGTGACCAGTGACCAGTGACCAGTGACAAGTGACCTGGGACCAGTGACCAGTGACCAGTGACCAGTGACCAGTGACCAGCGAAATTGACCAGTGACCAGTGACCAGTGACCAGTCACCAGTGACCAGCGACCAGTGACCAGAGACCAGTAACCAGTGACCAGTGACCAGTGACCACTGACCAGCGAAAGTGACCAGTGAACAGTGACCAGTGACCAGTGACCTGTGACCAGTGACCAGTGACCAGTGACCAGTGACCAGTGACCAGTGACCAATGACCAGTGACCAGTGACCAGTGACCAGTGACAAGTGACCAGTGACCAGTGACCAGTGCCAACGACCAGTGACCAGTGACAAGTGACCAGTGACCAGTGACCAGTGATCAGTGACCAGTGAACAGTGACCAGTGACCAGTGACCAGTGACCAGCGAAAATGACCAGTGACCAGTGACCAGTGACCAGCGAAATTGACCAGTGACCAGTGACCAGTGAACAGTGACAAGTGACCAGTGACAAGTGACCAACGAAAGTGACCAGTGAACAGTGACCAGGGACCAGTGACCAGTGACGAGTGACCAGTGACCAGCGAAAGTGAACAGTGAGCAGTGACCAGTGACCAGTGACCAGCGAAAGTGACCAGTGACCAGTGACCAGTGACCAGCAAAATTGACCAGCAAAATTGACCAGTGACCAGTGACCAGTGACCAATGACCAGTGACCAGTGACCAGTGACCAGTGACAAGTGACCAGTGACCAGTGACCAGTGACCAGTGACCAGTGACCAGTGCCAACGACCAGTGACCAGTGACCATTGACCAGTGACCAGCGAAAGTGACCAGGGACCAGTGACCAGTGACCAGTGACCAGTGACCAGTGACCAGTGACCAGTGACCAGTGACCAGTGACCAGTGACCAGTGACCAGTGACCAGTGACAAGTGACCAGTGACCAGTGACCAGTGATCAGTGACCAGTGAACAGTGACCAGTGACCAGTGACCAGTGACCAGCGAAAATGACCAGTGACCAGTGACCAGTGACCAGCGAAATTGACCAGTGACCAGTGACCAGTGAACAGTGACAAGTGACCAGTGACAAGTGACCAACGAAAGTGACCAGTGAACAGTGACCAGGGACCAGTGACCAGTGACCAGTGACCAGCGACCAGTGACCAGTGACCAGTGACCAGTGACCAGTGACCAGTGACCAGTGACAAGTGACCAGTGACCAGCTGCCAGTGACCAGTGACCAGTGACCAGTGACCAGTGACCAGCGAAAGTGACCAGTGACCAGTGACCAGTGACCAATGACCAGTGACCAGTGACCAGTGACCAGTGACAAGTGACCAGTGACCAGTGACCAGTGCCAACGACCAGTGACCAGTGACAAGTGACCAGTGACCAGTGACCAGTGATCAGTGACCAGTGAACAGTGACCAGTGACCAGTGACCAGTGACCAGCGAAAATGACCAGTGACCAGTGACCAGTGACCAGCGAAATTGACCAGTGACCAGTGACCAGTGAACAGTGACAAGTGACCAGTGACAAGTGACCAACGAAAGTGACCAGTGAACAGTGACCAGGGACCAGTGACCAGTGACGAGTGACCAGTGACCAGCGAAAGTGAACAGTGAGCAGTGACCAGTGACCAGTGACCAGCGAAAGTGACCAGTGACCAGTGACCAGTGACCAGCAAAATTGACCAGCAAAATTGACCAGTGACCAGTGACCAGTGACCAATGACCAGTGACCAGTGACCAGTGACCAGTGACAAGTGACCAGTGACCAGTGACCAGTGACCAGTGACCAGTGACCAGTGCCAACGACCAGTGACCAGTGACCATTGACCAGTGACCAGCGAAAGTGACCAGGGACCAGTGACCAGTGACCAGTGACCAGTGACCAGTGACCAGTGACCAGCGAAATTGACCAGTGACCAGTGACCAGTGAACAGTGACAAGTGACCAGTGACAAGTGACCAACGAATGTGACCAGTGAACAGTGACCAGGGACCAGTGACCAGTGACGAGTGACCAGTGACCAGCGAAAGTGAACAGTGAGCAGTGACCAGTGACCAGTGACCAGTGACCAGTGACCAGCGAAAGTGACCAGTGACCAGTGACCAGTGACCAGTGACCAGTGACCAGTGACAAGTGACCTGGGACCAGTGACCAGTGACCAGTGACCAGTGACCAGTGACCAGTGACCAGTGACCAGTGACCAGTGACCAGCGAAAGTGACCAGTGACGAGTGACCAGTGACAAGTGACCAGTGACCAGTGACCAGTGACCAGTGACCAGTGACCAGTGACCAGTGACGAGTTACCAGTGATCAGCGAAAGTGAACAGTGACCAGTGACCAGTGACCAGTGACCAGCGAAATTGACCAGTGACCAGTGACCAGTGACAAGTGACCTGGGACCAGTGACCAGTGACCAGTGACCAGTGACCAGTGACCAGTGACCAGTGACCAGTGACCAGTGACCAGTGACCAGTGACCAGCGAAAGTGACCAGTGACGAGTGACCAGTGACAAGTGACCAGTGACCAGTGACCAGTGACCAGTGACCAGTGACCAGTGACCAGTGACGAGTGACCAGTGATCAGCGAAAGTGAACAGTGACCAGTGACCAGTGACCAGTGACCAGCGAAATTGACCAGTGACCAGTGACCAGTGACCAGTGACCAGTGACCAGTGACCAGCAAAATTGACCAGCAAAATTGACCAGTGACCAGTGACCAGTGACCAATGACCAGTGACCAGTGACCAGTGACCAGTGACAAGTGACCAGTGACCAGTGACCAGTGCCAACGACCAGTGACCAGTGACAAGTGACCAGTGACCAGTGACCAGTGATCAGTGACCAGTGAACAGTGACCAGTGACCAGTGACCAGTGACCAGCGAAAATGACCAGTGACCAGTGACCAGTGACCAGCGAAATTGACCAGTGACCAGTGACCAGTGAACAGTGACAAGTGACCAGTGACAAGTGACCAACGAAAGTGACCAGTGAACAGTGACCAGGGACCAGTGACCAGTGACGAGTGACCAGTGACCAGCGAAAGTGAACAGTGAGCAGTAACCAGTGACCAGTGACCAGTGACCAGTGACCAGCGAAAGTGACCAGTGACCAGTGACCAGTGACCAGTGACCAGTGACCAGTGACAAGTGACCTGGGACCAGTGACCAGTGACCAGTGACCAGTGACCAGTGACCAGTGACCAGTGACCAGTGACCAGCGAAAGTGACCAGTGACGAGTGACCAGTGACAAGTGACCAGTGACCAGTGACCAGAGACCAGTGACGAGTGACCAGTGACCAGTGACGAGTGACCAGTGATCAGCGAAAGTGAACAGTGACCAGTGACCAGTGACCAGTGACCAGCGAAAGTGACCAGTGACCAGTGACCAGCGAAAGTGACCAGGGACCAGTGACCAGCGAAAATGACCAGTGACCAGTGACCAGTGACCAGTGACTAGCCAAATTGAGCAGTGAGCAGTGACCAGTGACCAGTGACCAGTGACCAGTGACCAGTGACCAGCGAAATTGACCAGCGACCATTGACCAGTGACCAGCGAATGTGACCAGTGACGAGTGACCTGTGACAAGTGACCAGTGACCAGCGACCAGTGACCAGCGAAAGTGACCAGTGACCAGTGACCAGTGACCAGCGACCAGTGACCAGTGACCAGTGACCAGTGACCAGTGACCAGCAAAATTGACCAGCAAAATTGACCAGTGACCAGTGACCAGTGACCAATGACCAGTGACCAGTGACCAGTGACCAGTGACAAGTGACCAGTGACCAGTGACCAGTGACCAGTGACCAGTGCCAACGACCAGTGACCAGTGACCAGCGAAATTGACCAGTGACCAGTGACCAGTGAACAGTAACAAGTGACCAGTGACAAGTGACCAACGAAAGTGACCAGTGAACAGTGACCAGGGACCAGTGACCAGTGACCAGTGACCAGCGACCAGTGACCAGTGACCAGTGACCAGTGACCAGTGACCAGTGACCAGTGACAAGTGACCAGTGACCAGCTGCCAGTGACCAGTGACCAGTGACCAGTGACCAGTGACCAGCGAAAGTGACCAGTGACCAGTGACCAGTGACCAATGACCAGTGACCAGTGACCAGTGACCAGTGACAAGTGACCAGTGACCAGTGACCAGTGCCAACGACCAGTGACCAGTGACAAGTGACCAGTGACCAGTGACCAGTGATCAGTGACCAGTGAACAGTGACCAGTGACCAGTGACCAGTGACCAGCGAAAATGACCAGTGACCAGTGACCAGTGACCAGCGAAATTGACCAGTGACCAGTGACCAGTGAACAGTGACAAGTGACCAGTGACAAGTGACCAACGAATGTGACCAGTGAACAGTGACCAGGGACCAGTGACCAGTGACGAGTGACCAGTGACCAGCGAAAGTGAACAGTGAGCAGTGACCAGTGACCAGTGACCAGTGACCAGTGACCAGCGAAAGTGACCAGTGACCAGTGACCAGTGACCAGTGACCAGTGACCAGTGACAAGTGACCTGGGACCAGTGACCAGTGACCAGTGACCAGTGACCAGTGACCAGTGACCAGTGACCAGTGACCAGCGAAAGTGACCAGTGACGAGTGACCAGTGACAAGTGACCAGTGACCAGTGACCAGTGACCAGTGACCAGTGACCAGTGACCAGTGACGAGTTACCAGTGATCAGCGAAAGTGAACAGTGACCAGTGACCAGTGACCAGTGACCAGCGAAATTGACCAGTGACCAGTGACCAGTGACAAGTGACCTGGGACCAGTGACCAGTGACCAGTGACCAGTGACCAGTGACCAGTGACCAGTGACCAGTGACCAGTGACCAGCGAAAGTGACCAGTGACGAGTGACCAGTGACAAGTGACCAGTGACCAGTGACCAGTGACCAGTGACCAGTGACCAGTGACCAGTGACGAGTGACCAGTGATCAGCGAAAGTGAACAGTGACCAGTGACCAGTGACCAGTGACCAGCGAAATTGACCAGTGACCAGTGACCAGTGACCAGTGACCAGTGACCAGCGACCAGTGACCAGAGACCAGTAACCAGTGACCAGTGACCAGTGACCACTGACCAGCGAAAGTGACCAGTGAACAGTGACCAGTGACCAGTGACCTGTGACCAGTGACCAGTGACCAGTGACCAGTGACCAGTGACCAGCGAAAGTGACCAGTGACGAGTGACCAGTGACAAGTGACCAGTGACCAGTGACCAGTGACCAGTGACTAGTGACCAGCAACCAGTGACCAGTGACCAGTGACCAGCAAAATTGACCAGCAAAATTGACCAGTGACCAGTGACCAGTGACCAATGACCAGTGACCAGTGACCAGTGACCAGTGACAAGTGACCAGTGACCAGTGACCAGTGCCAACGACCAGTGACCAGTGACAAGTGACCAGTGACCAGTGACCAGTGATCAGTGACCAGTGAACAGTGACCAGTGACCAGTGACCAGTGACCAGCGAAAATGACCAGTGACCAGTGACCAGTGACCAGCGAAATTGACCAGTGACCAGTGACCAGTGAACAGTGACAAGTGACCAGTGACAAGTGACCAACGAAAGTGACCAGTGAACAGTGACCAGGGACCAGTGACCAGTGACGAGTGACCAGTGACCAGCGAAAGTGAACAGTGAGCAGTGACCAGTGACCAGTGACCAGTGACCAGTGACCAGCGAAAGTGACCAGTGACCAGTGACCAGTGACCAGTGACCAGTGACCAGTGACCAGTGACCAGTGACCACTGACCAGCGAAAGTGACCAGTGAACAGTGACCAGTGACCAGTGACCTGTGACCAGTGACCAGTGACCAGTGACCAGTGACCAGTGACCAGCGAAAGTGACCAGTGACGAGTGACCAGTGACAAGTGACCAGTGACCAGTGACCAGTGAACAGTGACAAGTGACCAGTGACAAGTGACCAACGAAAGTGACCAGTGAACAGTGACAAGGGACCAGTGACCAGTGACCAGTGTCCAGCGACCAGTGACCAGTGACCAGTGACCAGTGACCAGTGACCAGTGACCAGTGACAAGTGACCAGTGACCAGCTGCCAGTGACCAGTGACCAGTGACCAGTGACCAGTGACCAGCGAAAGTGACCAGTGACCAGTGACCAGTGACCAGTGACCAGTGACCAGTGACCAGTGACCAGTGACCAGTGACCAGTGACAAGTGACCAGTGACCAGCGACCAGTGACCAGTGACCAGTGTCCAGTGACCAGTGACCAGCGAAAGTGACCGGTGACCAGGGACCAGTGACCAGTGACCAGCGAAATTGACCAGTGACCAGTGACAAGTGACCAGTGACCAGTGACCAGTGACCAGTGACCAGTGACCAGTGACCAGTGACCAGTGACCAGTGACCAGTGACCAGCGAAAGTGACCAGTGACCAGTGACCAGTGACCAGTGACCAGCGACCAGTGACCAGTGACCAGTGACCAGCGAAATTGACCAGCGACCATTGACCAGTGACCAGCGAAAGTGACCAGTGACAAGTGACCAGTGACCAGCGACCAGTGACCAGCGAAAGTGACCAGTGACCAGTGACCAGTGACCAGTGATCAGTGACCAGTGAACAGTGACCAGTGACCAGTGACCAGTGACCAGCGAAAATGACCAGTGACCAGTGACCAGTGACCAGCGAAATTGACCAGTGACCAGTGACCAGTGAACAGTGACAAGTGACCAGTGACAAGTGACCAACGAAAGTGACCAGTGAACAGTGACCAGGGACCAGTGACCAGTGACGAGTGACCAGTGACCAGCGAAAGTGAACAGTGAGCAGTGACCAGTGACCAGTGACCAGTGACCAGTGACCAGCGAAAGTGACCAGTGACCAGTGACCAGTGACCAGTGACCAGTGACCAGTGACCAGTGACCAGTGACCACTGACCAGCGAAAGTGACCAGTGAACAGTGACCAGTGACCAGTGACCTGTGACCAGTGACCAGTGACCAGTGACCAGTGACCAGTGACCAGCGAAAGTGACCAGTGACGAGTGACCAGTGACAAGTGACCAGTGACCAGTGACCAGTGAACAGTGACAAGTGACCAGTGACAAGTGACCAACGAAAGTGACCAGTGAACAGTGACAAGGGACCAGTGACCAGTGACCAGTGTCCAGCGACCAGTGACCAGTGACCAGTGACCAGTGACCAGTGACCAGTGACCAGTGACAAGTGACCAGTGACCAGCTGCCAGTGACCAGTGACCAGTGACCAGTGACCAGTGACCAGCGAAAGTGACCAGTGACCAGTGACCAGTGACCAGTGACCAGTGACCAGTGACCAGTGACCAGTGACCAGTGACCAGTGACAAGTGACCAGTGACCAGCGACCAGTGACCAGTGACCAGTGTCCAGTGACCAGTGACCAGCGAAAGTGACCGGTGACCAGGGACCAGTGACCAGTGACCAGCGAAATTGACCAGTGACCAGTGACAAGTGACCAGTGACCAGTGACCAGTGACCAGTGACCAGTGACCAGTGACCAGTGACCAGTGACCAGTGACCAGTGACCAGCGAAAGTGACCAGTGACCAGTGACCAGTGACCAGTGACCAGCGACCAGTGACCAGTGACCAGTGACCAGCGAAATTGACCAGCGACCATTGACCAGTGACCAGCGAAAGTGACCAGTGACAAGTGACCAGTGACCAGCGACCAGTGACCAGCGAAAGTGACCAGTGACCAGTGACCAGTGACCAGCGACCAGTGACCAGTGACCAGTGACCAGTGACCAGCAAAATTGACCAGCAAAATTGACCAGTGACCAGTGACCAGTGACCAATGACCAGTGACCAGTGACCAGTGACCAGTGACCAGTGACCAGTGACAAGTGACCAGTGACCAGTGACCAGTGACCAGTGACCAGTGCCAACGACCAGTGACCAGTGACCATTGACCAGTGACCAGCGAAAGTGACCAGTGACCAGTGACCAGTGACCAGTGACCAGTGACCAGTGACAAGTGACCTGGGACCAGTGACCAGTGACCAGTGACCAGTGACCAGTGACCAGTGACCAGTGACCAGTGACCAGCGAAAATGACCAGTGACCAGTGACCAGTGACCAGCGAAATTGACCAGTGACCAGTGACCAGTGAACAGTGACAAGTGACCAGTGACAAGTGACCAACGAAAGTGGCCAGTGAACAGTGACCAGGGACCAGTGACCAGTGACGAGTGACCAGTGACCAGCGAAAGTGAACAGTGAGCAGTGACCAGTGACCAGTGACCAGTGGCCAGTGACCAGCGAAAGTGACCAGTGACCAGTGACCAGTGACCAGTGACCAGTGACCAGTGACAAGTGACCTGGGACCAGTGACCAGTGACCAGTGACCAGTGACCAGCGAAATTGACCAGTGACCAGTGACCAGTGACCAGTCACCAGTGACCAGCGACCAGTGACCAGTGACCAGTGACCAGCGAAAATGACCAGTGACCAGTGACCAGTGACCAGCGAAATTGACCAGTGACCAGTGACCAGTGAACAGTGACAAGTGACCAGTGACAAGTGACCAACGAAAGTGGCCAGTGAACAGTGACCAGGGACCAGTGACCAGTGACGAGTGACCAGTGACCAGCGAAAGTGAACAGTGAGCAGTGACCAGTGACCAGTGACCAGTGACCAGTGACCAGCGAAAGTGACCAGTGACCAGTGACCAGTGACCAGTGACCAGTGACCAGTGACAAGTGACCTGGGACCAGTGACCAGTGACCAGTGACCAGCGAAATTGACCAGTGACCAGTGACCAGTGACCAGTCACCAGTGACCAGCGACCAGTGACCAGAGACCAGTAACCAGTGACCAGTGACCAGTGACCACTGACCAGCGAAAGTGACCAGTGAACAGTGACCAGTGACCAGTGACCTGTGACCAGTGACCAGTGACCAGTGACCAGTGACCAGTGACCAGTGACCAGCGAAAGTGACCAGTGACGAGTGACCAGTGACCAGTGACCAGTGACTAGTGACCAGCAACCAGTGACCAGTGACCAGTGAGCAGTGGCCAGCAAAATTGACCAGCAAAATTGACCAGTGACCAGTGACCAGTGACCAATGACCAGTGACCAGTGACCAGTGACCAGTGACAAGTGACCAGTGACCAGTGACCAGTGCCAACGACCAGTGACCAGTGACAAGTGACCAGTGACCAGTGACCAGTGATCAGTGACCAGTGAACAGTGACCAGTGACCAGTGACCAGTGACCAGCGAAAATGACCAGTGACCAGTGACCAGTGACCAGCGAAATTGACCAGTGACCAGTGACCAGTGAACAGTGACAAGTGACCAGTGACAAGTGACCAACGAAAGTGACCAGTGAACAGTGACCAGGGACCAGTGACCAGTGACGAGTGACCAGTGACCAGCGAAAGTGAACAGTGAGCAGTGACCAGTGACCAGTGAACAGTGACCAGTGACCAGCGAAAGTGACCAGTGACCAGTGACCAGTGACCAGTGACCAGTGACCAGTGACAAGTGACCTGGGACCAGTGACCAGTGACCAGTGACCAGTGACCAGTGACCAGTGACCAGTGACCAGTGACCAGCGAAAGTGACCAGTGACGAGTGACCAGTGACAAGTGACCAGTGACCAGTGACCAGTGACGAGTGACCAGTGATCAGCGAAAGTGAACAGTGACCAGTGACCAGTGACCAGTGACCAGCGAAATTGACCAGTGACCAGTGACCAGTGACCAGTCACCAGTGACCAGCGACCAGTGACCAGAGACCAGTAACCAGTGACCAGTGACCAGTGACCACTGACCAGCGAAAGTGACCAGTGAACAGTGACCAGTGACCAGTGACCTGTGACCAGTGACCAGTGACCAGTGACCAGTGACCAGTGACCAGCGAAAGTGACCAGTGACGAGTGACCAGTGACAAGTGACCAGTGACCAGTGACCAGTGACCAGTGACTAGTGACCAGCAACCAGTGACCAGTGACCAGTGACCAGTGACCAGCAAAATTGACCAGCAAAATTGACCAGTGACCAGTGACCAGTGACCAATGACCAGTGACCAGTGACCAGTGACCAGTGACAAGTGACCAGTGACCAGTGACCAGTGCCAACGACCAGTGACCAGTGACAAGTGACCAGTGACCAGTGACCAGTGATCAGTGACCAGTGAACAGTGACCAGTGACCAGTGACCAGTGACCAGCGAAAATGACCAGTGACCAGTGACCAGTGACCAGCGAAATTGACCAGTGACCAGTGACCAGTGAACAGTGACAAGTGACCAGTGACAAGTGACCAACGAAAGTGACCAGTGAACAGTGACCAGGGACCAGTGACCAGTGACGAGTGACCAGTGACCAGCGAAAGTGAACAGTGAGCAGTGACCAGTGACCAGTGACCAGTGACCAGTGACCAGCGAAAGTGACCAGTGACCAGTGACCAGTGACCAGTGACCAGTGACCAGTGACCAGTGACAAGTGACCTGGGACCAGTGACCAGTGACCAGTGACCAGTGACCAGTGACCAGTGACCAGTGACCAGTGACCAGTGACCAGCGAAAGTGACCAGTGACGAGTGACCAGTGACAAGTGACCAGTGACCAGTGACCAGTGACCAGTGACCAGTGACCAGTGACCAGTGACCAGTGACGAGTGACCAGTGATCAGCGAAAGTGAACAGTGACCAGTGACCAGTGACCAGTGACCAGCGAAAGTGCCCAGTGACCAGTGACCAGTGACCAGTGACCAGTGACCAGTGACAAGTGACCTGGGACCAGTGACCAGTGACCAGTGACCAGCGAAAGTGACCAGTGACCAGTGACCAGTGACCAGTGACCAGTGACCAGTGACCAGTGACCAGTGACCAGCGAAATTGACCAGTGACCATTGACCAGTGACCAGTGACCAGTGACCAGTGACAAGTGACCAGTGACCAGTGACCAGCGACCAGTGACCAGTGACCAGCAAAAATGACCAGTGACCAGTGACCAGTGACCAGTGACCAGTGACCAGTGACCAGTGACAAGTGACCAGTGACCAGTGATCAGTGACCAGTGAACAGTGACCAGTGACCAGTGACCAGTGACCAGCGAAAATGACCAGTGACCAGTGACCAGTAACCAGCCAAATTGACCAGTGACCAGTGACCAGTGAACAGTGACAAGTGACCAGTGACAAGTGACCAACGAAAGTGGCCAGTGAAAAGTGACCAGGGACCAGTGACCAGTGACGAGTGACCAGTGACCAGCGAAAGTGAACAGTGAGCAGTGACCAGTGACCAGTGACCAGTGACCAGTGACCAGTGACCAGCGAAAGTGACCAGTGACCAGTGACCAGTGACCAGTGACCAGTGACCAGTGACAAGTGACCTGGGACCAGTGACCAGTGACCAGTGACCAGTGACCAGCGAAATTGACCAGTGACCAGTGACCAGTGACCAGTCACCAGTGACCAGCGACCAGTGACCAGTGACCAGTGACCAGCGAAAATGACCAGTGACCAGTGACCAGTGACCAGCGAAATTGACCAGTGACCAGTGACCAGTGAACAGTGACAAGTGACCAGTGACAAGTGACCAACGAAAGTGGCCAGTGAACAGTGACCAGGGACCAGTGACCAGTGACGAGTGACCAGTGACCAGCGAAAGTGAACAGTGAGCAGTGACCAGTGACCAGTGACCAGTGACCAGTGACCAGCGAAAGTGACCAGTGACCAGTGACCAGTGACCAGTGACCAGTGACCAGTGACAAGTGACCTGGGACCAGTGACCAGTGACCAGTGACCAGTGACCAGCGAAATTGACCAGTGACCAGTGACCAGTGACCAGTCACCAGTGACCAGCGACCAGTGACCAGAGACCAGTAACCAGTGACCAGTGACCAGTGACCACTGACCAGCGAAAGTGACCAGTGAACAGTGACCAGTGACCAGTGACCTGTGACCAGTGACCAGTGACCAGTGACCAGTGACCAGTGACCAGTGACCAGCGAAAGTGACCAGTGACGAGTGACCAGTGACAAGTGACCAGTGACCAGTGACCAGTGACCAGTGACTAGTGACCAGCAACCAGTGACCAGTGTCCAGTGACCAGTGACCAGCAAAATTGACCAGCAAAATTGACCAGTGACCAGTGACCAGTGACCAATGACAAGTGACCAGTGACCAGTGACCAGTGCCAACGACCAGTGACCAGTGACAAGTGACCAGTGACCAGTGACCAGTGATCAGTGACCAGTGAACAGTGACCAGTGACCAGTGACCAGTGACCAGCGAAAATGACCAGTGACCAGTGACCAGTGACCAGCGAAATTGACCAGTGACCAGTGACCAGTGAACAGTGACCAGTGAGCAGTGACCAGCGAAATTGACCGGTTTCCAGTGACCAGTGACAAGTGACCAGTGACCAGTGACCAGCGAAAGTGACCAGTGACGAGTGACCAGTGACAAGTGACCAGTGACAAGTGACCAGTGACCAGTGACCAGTGACCAGTGACCAGTGACCAGCGAAAGTGACCAGTGACCAGTGACCTGTGACCAGTGACCAGTGAGAAGTGACCAGTGACCAGCGACCAGTGACCAGTGACCAGTGACCAGTGACCAGTGACCAGTGACCAGTGACGAGCGAAATGGACCAGTGACCAGTGTCCAGTGACCAGTGACCAGTGATAAGTGACCAGTGACCAGTGACCAGTGACCATTGACCAGTGACCAGTGACCAGTGACCAGCGAAAGTGACCAGGGACAAGCGACCAGTGACCAGTGACCAGTGACCACTGACCAGCGAAAGTGACCAGTGACCAGGGACCAGTGACCAGTGACCAGCAAAATTGACCAGTGACCAGTGACCAGTGACCAGTGACCAATGACCAGTGACCGGTGACCAGTGACCAGTGACCAGTGACCAGTGACCAGTGACCAGTGACCAGTGACCAGTGACCAGTGACCAGTGACCAGTGACCAGCGAAAGTGACCAGTGACCAGTGACCAGTGACCACTGACCAGCGAAAGTGACCAGTGACCAGGGACCAGTGACCAGTGACCAGCAAAATTGACCAGTGACCAATGACCAGTGACCAGTGACCAGTGACCAGTGACCAGTGACCAGTGACCAGTGACCACTGACCAGCGAAAGTGACCAGTGACCAGGGACCAGTGACCAGTGACCAGCAAAATTGACCAGTGACCAGTGACCAGTGACCAGTGACCAATGACCAGTGACCGGTGACCAGTGACCAGTGACCAGTGACCAGTGACCAGTGACCAGTGACCAGTGACCAGTGACCAGTGACCAGTGACCAGTGACCAGTGACAAGTGACCAGTGACCAGCGACCAGTGACCAGTGACCAGGGACCAGTGACCAGCGACCAGCGAAAGTGACCAGTGACCAGGGACCAGTGACCAGTGACCAGCGAAATTGACCAGTGACCAGTGACCAGTGACCAGTGACAAGTGACCAGTGACCAGCGACCAGTGACCAGTGACCAGTGACCAGGGACCAGTGACCAGCGAAAGTGACCAGTGACCAGTGACCAGTGACCAGTGAACAGCGAAAGTGACCAGTGACCAGTGACCTGTGACCTGTGACCAGTGACCAGTGACCAGTGACGAGCGAAATGGACCAGTGACCAGTGTCCAGTGACCAGTGACCAGTGACCATTGACCAGTGACCAGTGACCAGTGACCAGCGAAAGTGACCAGGGACAAGCGACCAGTGACCAGTGACCAGTGACCAGTGACCAGTGACCAGTGACCAGTGACCAGTGACCAGTGACCAGTGACCAGTGACCAGCGACCAGTGACCAGCGAAAGTGACCAGTGACCAGTGACCAGTGACCAGTGACCAGTGACCAGTGACCAGTGACAAGTGACCAGTGACCAGTGACCAGTGATCAGTGACCAGTGAACAGTGACCAGTGACCAGTGACCAGTGACCAGCGAAAATGACCAGTGACCAGTGACCAGTGACCAGTGACTAGCCAAATTGAGCAGTGAGCAGTGACCAGTGACCAGTGACCAGTGACCAGTGACCAGTGACCAGCGAAATTGACCAGTGACCAGCGAATGTGACCAGTGACCAGTGACCAGTGACCAGTGACCAGTGACCAGCAAAATTGACCAGCAAAATTGACCAGTGACCAGTGACCAGTGACCAATGACCAGTGACCAGTGACCAGTGACCAGTGACAAGTGACCAGTGACCAGTGACCAGTGACCAGTGACCAGTGACCAGTGCCAACGACCAGTGACCAGTGACCATTGACCAGTGACCAGCGAAAGTGACCAGGGACCAGTGACCAGTGACCAGTGACCAGTGACCAGTGACCAGTGACCAGTGACCAGTGACCAGTGACCAGTGACCAGTGACCAGTGACCAGTGACAAGTGACCAGTGACCAGTGACCAGTGATCAGTGACCAGTGAACAGTGACCAGTGACCAGTGACCAGTGACCAGCGAAAATGACCAGTGACCAGTGACCAGTGACCAGCGAAATTGACCAGTGACCAGTGACCAGTGAACAGTGACAAGTGACCAGTGACAAGTGACCAACGAAAGTGACCAGTGAACAGTGACCAGGGACCAGTGACCAGTGACCAGTGACCAGCGACCAGTGACCAGTGACCAGTGACCAGTGACCAGTGACCAGTGACCAGTGACAAGTGACCAGTGACCAGCTGCCAGTGACCAGTGACCAGTGACCAGTGACCAGTGACCAGCGAAAGTGACCAGTGACCAGTGACCAGTGACCAATGACCAGTGACCAGTGACCAGTGACCAGTGACAAGTGACCAGTGACCAGTGACCAGTGCCAACGACCAGTGACCAGTGACAAGTGACCAGTGACCAGTGACCAGTGATCAGTGACCAGTGAACAGTGACCAGTGACCAGTGACCAGTGACCAGCGAAAATGACCAGTGACCAGTGACCAGTGACCAGCGAAATTGACCAGTGACCAGTGACCAGTGAACAGTGACAAGTGACCAGTGACAAGTGACCAACGAATGTGACCAGTGAACAGTGACCAGGGACCAGTGACCAGTGACGAGTGACCAGTGACCAGCGAAAGTGAACAGTGAGCAGTGACCAGTGACCAGTGACCAGTGACCAGTGACCAGCGAAAGTGACCAGTGACCAGTGACCAGTGACCAGTGACCAGTGACCAGTGACAAGTGACCTGGGACCAGTGACCAGTGACCAGTGACCAGTGACCAGTGACCAGTGACCAGTGACCAGTGACCAGTGACCAGCGAAAGTGACCAGTGACGAGTGACCAGTGACAAGTGACCAGTGACCAGTGACCAGTGACCAGTGACCAGTGACCAGTGACCAGTGACGAGTTACCAGTGATCAGCGAAAGTGAACAGTGACCAGTGACCAGTGACCAGTGACCAGCGAAATTGACCAGTGACCAGTGACCAGTGACAAGTGACCTGGGACCAGTGACCAGTGACCAGTGACCAGTGACCAGTGACCAGTGACCAGTGACCAGTGACCAGTGACCAGTGACCAGCGAAAGTGACCAGTGACGAGTGACCAGTGACAAGTGGCCAGTGACCAGTGACCAGTGACCAGTGACCAGTGACCAGTGACCAGTGACGAGTGACCAGTGATCAGCGAAAGTGAACAGTGACCAGTGACCAGTGACCAGTGACCAGCGAAATTGACCAGTGACCAGTGACCAGTGACCAGTGACCAGTGACCAGTGACCAGCAAAATTGACCAGCAAAATTGACCAGTGACCAGTGACCAGTGACCAATGACCAGTGACCAGTGACCAGTGACCAGTGACAAGTGACCAGTGACCAGTGACCAGTGCCAACGACCAGTGACCAGTGACAAGTGACCAGTGACCAGTGACCAGTGATCAGTGACCAGTGAACAGTGACCAGTGACCAGTGACCAGTGACCAGCGAAAATGACCAGTGACCAGTGACCAGTGACCAGCGAAATTGACCAGTGACCAGTGACCAGTGAACAGTGACAAGTGACCAGTGACAAGTGACCAACGAAAGTGACCAGTGAACAGTGACCAGGGACCAGTGACCAGTGACGAGTGACCAGTGACCAGCGAAAGTGAACAGTGACCAGTGACCAGTGACCAGTGACCAGCGAAATTGACCAGTGACCAGTGACCAGTGACCAGTGACCAGTGACCAGTGACCAGCAAAATTGACCAGCAAAATTGACCAGTGACCAGTGACCAGTGACCAATGACCAGTGACCAGTGACCAGTGACCAGTGACAAGTGACCAGTGACAAGTGACCTGGGACCAGTGACCAGTGACCAGTGACCAGTGACCAGTGACCAGTGACCAGTGACCAGTGACCAGTGACCAGCGAAAGTGACCAGTGACGAGTGACCAGTGACAAGTGACCAGTGACCAGTGACCAGAGACCAGTGACGAGTGACCAGTGACCAGTGACGAGTGACCAGTGATCAGCGAAAGTGAACAGTGACCAGTGACCAGTGACCAGTGACCAGCGAAAGTGACCAGTGACCAGTGACCAGCGAAAGTGACCAGGGACCAGTGACCAGCGAAAATGACCAGTGACCAGTGACCAGTGACCAGTGACTAGCCAAATTGAGCAGTGAGCAGTGACCAGTGACCAGTGACCAGTGACCAGTGACCAGTGACCAGCGAAATTGACCAGCGACCATTGACCAGTGACCAGCGAATGTGACCAGTGACGAGTGACCTGTGACAAGTGACCAGTGACCAGCGACCAGTGACCAGCGAAAGTGACCAGTGACCAGTGACCAGTGACCAGCGACCAGTGACCAGTGACCAGTGACCAGTGACCAGTGACCAGCAAAATTGACCAGCAAAATTGACCAGTGACCAGTGACCAGTGACCAATGACCAGTGACCAGTGACCAGTGACCAGTGACAAGTGACCAGTGACCAGTGACCAGTGACCAGTGACCAGTGCCAACGACCAGTGACCAGTGACCATTGACCAGTGACCAGCGAAAGTGACCAGGGACCAGTGACCAGTGACCAGTGACCAGTGACCAGTGACCAGTGACCAGTGACCAGTGACCAGTGACCAGTGACCAGTGACCAGTGACCAGTGACAAGTGACCAGTGACCAGTGACCAGTGATCAGTGACCAGTGAACAGTGACCAGTGACCAGTGACCAGTGACCAGCGAAAATGACCAGTGACCAGTGACCAGTGACCAGCGAAATTGACCAGTGACCAGTGACCAGTGAACAGTGACAAGTGACCAGTGACAAGTGACCAACGAAAGTGACCAGTGAACAGTGACCAGGGACCAGTGACCAGTGACCAGTGACCAGCGACCAGTGACCAGTGACCAGTGACCAGTGACCAGTGACCAGTGACCAGTGACAAGTGACCAGTGACCAGCTGCCAGTGACCAGTGACCAGTGACCAGTGACCAGTGACCAGCGAAAGTGACCAGTGACCAGTGACCAGTGACCAATGACCAGTGACCAGTGACCAGTGACCAGTGACAAGTGACCAGTGACCAGTGACCAGTGCCAACGACCAGTGACCAGTGACAAGTGACCAGTGACCAGTGACCAGTGATCAGTGACCAGTGAACAGTGACCAGTGACCAGTGACCAGTGACCAGCGAAAATGACCAGTGACCAGTGACCAGTGACCAGCGAAATTGACCAGTGACCAGTGACCAGTGAACAGTGACAAGTGACCAGTGACAAGTGACCAACGAATGTGACCAGTGAACAGTGACCAGGGACCAGTGACCAGTGACGAGTGACCAGTGACCAGCGAAAGTGAACAGTGAGCAGTGACCAGTGACCAGTGACCAGTGACCAGTGACCAGCGAAAGTGACCAGTGACCAGTGACCAGTGACCAGTGACCAGTGACCAGTGACAAGTGACCTGGGACCAGTGACCAGTGACCAGTGACCAGTGACCAGTGACCAGTGACCAGTGACCAGTGACCAGTGACCAGCGAAAGTGACCAGTGACGAGTGACCAGTGACAAGTGACCAGTGACCAGTGACCAGTGACCAGTGACCAGTGACCAGTGACCAGTGACGAGTTACCAGTGATCAGCGAAAGTGAACAGTGACCAGTGACCAGTGACCAGTGACCAGCGAAATTGACCAGTGACCAGTGACCAGTGACAAGTGACCTGGGACCAGTGACCAGTGACCAGTGACCAGTGACCAGTGACCAGTGACCAGTGACCAGTGACCAGTGACCAGCGAAAGTGACCAGTGACGAGTGACCAGTGACAAGTGACCAGTGACCAGTGACCAGTGACCAGTGACCAGTGACCAGTGACCAGTGACGAGTGACCAGTGATCAGCGAAAGTGAACAGTGACCAGTGACCAGTGACCAGTGACCAGCGAAATTGACCAGTGACCAGTGACCAGTGACCAGTGACCAGTGACCAGCGACCAGTGACCAGAGACCAGTAACCAGTGACCAGTGACCAGTGACCACTGACCAGCGAAAGTGACCAGTGAACAGTGACCAGTGACCAGTGACCTGTGACCAGTGACCAGTGACCAGTGACCAGTGACCAGTGACCAGCGAAAGTGACCAGTGACGAGTGACCAGTGACAAGTGACCAGTGACCAGTGACCAGTGACCAGTGACTAGTGACCAGCAACCAGTGACCAGTGACCAGTGACCAGTGACCAGTGACCAGCAAAATTGACCAGCAAAATTGACCAGTGACCAGTGACCAGTGACCAATGACCAGTGACCAGTGACCAGTGACCAGTGACAAGTGACCAGTGACCAGTGACCAGTGCCAACGACCAGTGACCAGTGACAAGTGACCAGTGACCAGTGACCAGTGATCAGTGACCAGTGAACAGTGACCAGTGACCAGTGACCAGTGACCAGCGAAAATGACCAGTGACCAGTGACCAGTGACCAGCGAAATTGACCAGTGACCAGTGACCAGTGAACAGTGACAAGTGACCAGTGACAAGTGACCAACGAAAGTGACCAGTGAACAGTGACCAGGGACCAGTGACCAGTGACGAGTGACCAGTGACCAGCGAAAGTGAACAGTGAGCAGTGACCAGTGACCAGTGACCAGTGACCAGTGACCAGCGAAAGTGACCAGTGACCAGTGACCAGTGACCAGTGACCAGTGACCAGTGACCAGTGACAAGTGACCTGGGACCAGTGACCAGTGACCAGTGACCAGTGACCAGTGACCAGTGACCAGTGACCAGTGACCAGCGAAAGTGACCAGTGACGAGTGACCAGTGACAAGTGACCAGTGACCAGTGACCAGAGACCAGTGACCAGTGACCAGTGACCAGTGACGAGTGACCAGTGATCAGCGAAAGTGAACAGTGACCAGTGACCAGTGACCAGTGACCAGCGAAAGTGACCAGTGACCAGTGACCAGTGACCAGTGACCAGTGACAAGTGACCTGGGACCAGTGACCAGTGACCAGCGAAAGTGACCAGTGACCAGTGACCAGTGACCAGTGACCAGTGACCAGTGACCAGTGACCAGTGACCAGCGAAATTGACCAGTGACCATTGACCAGCGACCAGTGATCAGTGACCAGTGACAAGTGACCAGTGACCAGTGACCAGCGACCAGTGACCAGTGACCAGCAAAAATGACCAGTGACCAGTGACCAGTGACCAGTGACCAGTGACCAGTGACCAGCGAAAGTGACAAGTGACAAGTGACCTGGGACCAGTGACCAGTGACCAGTGACCAGTGACCAGTGACCAGTGACCAGCGAAATTGACCAGTGACCATTGACCAGTGACCAGTGACCAGTGACCAGTGACAAGTGACCAGTGACCAGTGACCAGTGACCAGTGACCAGTGACCAGCGAAAGTGACCAGTGACGAGTGACCAGTGACAAGTGACCAGTGACCAGTGACCAGTGACCAGTGACCAGTGACCAGTGACTAGTGACCAGCAACCAGTGACCAGTGACCAGTGACCAGTGCCAACGACCAGTGACCAGTGACCATTGACCAGTGACCAGCGAAAGTGACCAGGGACCAGTGACCAGTGACCAGTGACCAGTGACCAGTGACCAGTGACCAGTGACCAGTGACCAGTGACCAGTGACAAGTGACCAGTGACCAGTGACCAGTGACGAGTTACCAGTGATCAGCGAAAGTGAACAGTGACCAGTGACCAGTGACCAGTGACCAGCGAAATTGACCAGTGACCAGTGACCAGTGACAAGTGACCTGGGACCAGTGACCAGTGACCAGTGACCAGTGACCAGTGACCAGTGACCAGTGACCAGTGACCAGTGACCAGCGAAAGTGACCAGTGACGAGTGACCAGTGACAAGTGACCAGTGACCAGTGACCAGTGACCAGTGACCAGTGACCAGTGACCAGTGACGAGTGACCAGTGATCAGCGAAAGTGAACAGTGACCAGTGACCAGTGACCAGTGACCAGCGAAATTGACCAGTGACCAGTGACCAGTGACCAGTGACCAGTGACCAGCGACCAGTGACCAGAGACCAGTAACCAGTGACCAGTGACCAGTGACCACTGACCAGCGAAAGTGACCAGTGAACAGTGACCAGTGACCAGTGACCTGTGACCAGTGACCAGTGACCAGTGACCAGTGACCAGTGACCAGCGAAAGTGACCAGTGACGAGTGACCAGTGACAAGTGACCAGTGACCAGTGACCAGTGACCAGTGACTAGTGACCAGCAACCAGTGACCAGTGACCAGTGACCAGTGACCAGCAAAATTGACAAGCAAAATTGACCAGTGACCAGTGACCAGTGACCAATGACCAGTGACCAGTGACCAGTGACCAGTGACAAGTGACCAGTGACCAGTGACCAGTGCCAACGACCAGTGACCAGTGACAAGTGACCAGTGACCAGTGACCAGTGATCAGTGACCAGTGAACAGTGACCAGTGACCAGTGACCAGTGACCAGCGAAAATGACCAGTGACCAGTGACCAGTGACCAGCGAAATTGACCAGTGACCAGTGACCAGTGAACAGTGACAAGTGACCAGTGACAAGTGACCAACGAAAGTGACCAGTGAACAGTGACCAGGGACCAGTGACCAGTGACGAGTGACCAGTGACCAGCGAAAGTGAACAGTGAGCAGTGACCAGTGACCAGTGACCAGTGACCAGTGACCAGCGAAAGTGACCAGTGACCAGTGACCAGTGACCAGTGACCAGTGACCAGTGACCAGTGACCAGTGACAAGTGACCTGGGACCAGTGACCAGTGACCAGTGACCAGTGACCAGTGACCAGTGACCAGTGACCAGTGACCAGCGAAAGTGACCAGTGACGAGTGACCAGTGACAAGTGACCAGTGACCAGTGACCAGAGACCAGTGACCAGTGACCAGTGACCAGTGACGAGTGACCAGTGATCAGCGAAAGTGAACAGTGACCAGTGACCAGTGACCAGTGACCAGCGAAAGTGACCAGTGACCAGTGACCAGTGACCAGTGACCAGTGACAAGTGACCTGGGACCAGTGACCAGTGACCAGCGAAAGTGACCAGTGACCAGTGACCAGTGACCAGTGACCAGTGACCAGTGACCAGTGACCAGTGACCAGCGAAATTGACCAGTGACCATTGACCAGCGACCAGTGATCAGTGACCAGTGACAAGTGACCAGTGACCAGTGACCAGCGACCAGTGACCAGTGACCAGCAAAAATGACCAGTGACCAGTGACCAGTGACCAGTGACCAGTGACCAGTGACCAGCGAAAGTGACAAGTGACAAGTGACCTGGGACCAGTGACCAGTGACCAGTGACCAGTGACCAGTGACCAGTGACCAGCGAAATTGACCAGTGACCATTGACCAGTGACCAGTGACCAGTGACCAGTGACAAGTGACCAGTGACCAGTGACCAGCGACCAGTGACCAGTGACCAGTGACCAGTGACCAGCGAAAGTGACCAGTGACGAGTGACCAGTGACAAGTGACCAGTGACCAGTGACCAGTGACCAGTGACCAGTGACCAGTGACTAGTGACCAGCAACCAGTGACCAGTGACCAGTGACCAGTGCCAACGACCAGTGACCAGTGACCATTGACCAGTGACCAGCGAAAGTGACCAGGGACCAGTGACCAGTGACCAGTGACCAGTGACCAGTGACCAGTGACCAGTGACCAGTGACCAGTGACCAGTGACAAGTGACTAGTGACCAGTGACCAGTGATCAGTGACCAGTGAACAGTGACCAGTGACCAGTGACCAGTGACCAGCGAAAATGACCAGTGACCAGTGACCAGTGACCAGCGAAATTGACCAGTGACCAGTGACCAGTGAACAGTGACAAGTGACCAGTGACAAGTGACCAACGAAAGTGACCAGTGAACAGTGACCAGGGACCAGTGACCAGTGACGAGTGAGCAGTGACCAGCGAAAGTGAACAGTGAGCAGTGACCAGTGACCAGTGACCAGTGACCAGTGACCAGTGACCAGTGACCAGTGACCAGTGCCAACGACCAGTGACCAGTGACCATTGACCAGTGACCAGCGAAAGTGACCAGGGACCAGTGACCAGTGACCAGTGACCAGTGACCAGTGACCAGTGACCAGTGACCAGTGACCAGTGACCAGTGACCAGTGGCAAGTGACCAGTGACCTGTGACCATTGATCAGTGACCAGTGAACAGTGACCAGTGACCAGTGACCAGTGACCAGCGAAAATGACCAGTGACCAGTGACCAGTGACCAGCGAAATTGACCAGTGACCAGTGACCAGTGAACAGTGACCAGTGACCAGCGAAAGTGACAAGTGACAAGTGACCTGGGACCAGTGACCAGTGACCAGTGACCAGTGACCAGTGACCAGTGACCAGCGAAAGTGACCAGTGACGAGTGACCAGTGACAAGTGACCAGTGACCAGTGACCAGTGACCAGTGACCAGTGACCAGTGACTAGTGACCAGCAACCAGTGACCAGTGACCAGTGACCAGTGCCAACGACCAGTGACCAGTGACCATTGACCAGTGACCAGCGAAAGTGACCAGGGACCAGTGACCAGTGACCAGTGACCAGTGACCAGTGACCAGTGACCAGTGACCAGTGACCAGTGACCAGTGACAAGTGACCAGTGACCAGTGACCAGTGACGAGTTACCAGTGATCAGCGAAAGTGAACAGTGACCAGTGACCAGTGACCAGTGACCAGCGAAATTGACCAGTGACCAGTGACCAGTGACAAGTGACCTGGGACCAGTGACCAGTGACCAGTGACCAGTGACCAGTGACCAGTGACCAGTGACCAGTGACCAGTGACCAGCGAAAGTGACCAGTGACGAGTGACCAGTGACAAGTGACCAGTGACCAGTGACCAGTGACCAGTGACCAGTGACCAGTGACCAGTGACGAGTGACCAGTGATCAGCGAAAGTGAACAGTGACCAGTGACCAGTGACCAGTGACCAGCGAAATTGACCAGTGACCAGTGACCAGTGACCAGTGACCAGTGACCAGCGACCAGTGACCAGAGACCAGTAACCAGTGACCAGTGACCAGTGACCACTGACCAGCGAAAGTGACCAGTGAACAGTGACCAGTGACCAGTGACCTGTGACCAGTGACCAGTGACCAGTGACCAGTGACCAGTGACCAGCGAAAGTGACCAGTGACGAGTGACCAGTGACAAGTGACCAGTGACCAGTGACCAGTGACCAGTGACTAGTGACCAGCAACCAGTGACCAGTGACCAGTGACCAGTGACCAGCAAAATTGACAAGCAAAATTGACCAGTGACCAGTGACCAGTGACCAATGACCAGTGACCAGTGACCAGTGACCAGTGACAAGTGACCAGTGACCAGTGACCAGTGCCAACGACCAGTGACCAGTGACAAGTGACCAGTGACCAGTGACCAGTGATCAGTGACCAGTGAACAGTGACCAGTGACCAGTGACCAGTGACCAGCGAAAATGACCAGTGACCAGTGACCAGTGACCAGCGAAATTGACCAGTGACCAGTGACCAGTGAACAGTGACAAGTGACCAGTGACAAGTGACCAACGAAAGTGACCAGTGAACAGTGACCAGGGACCAGTGACCAGTGACGAGTGACCAGTGACCAGCGAAAGTGAACAGTGAGCAGTGACCAGTGACCAGTGACCAGTGACCAGTGACCAGCGAAAGTGACCAGTGACCAGTGACCAGTGACCAGTGACCAGTGACCAGTGACCAGTGACCAGTGACAAGTGACCTGGGACCAGTGACCAGTGACCAGTGACCAGTGACCAGTGACCAGTGACCAGTGACCAGTGACCAGCGAAAGTGACCAGTGACGAGTGACCAGTGACAAGTGACCAGTGACCAGTGACCAGAGACCAGTGACCAGTGACCAGTGACCAGTGACGAGTGACCAGTGATCAGCGAAAGTGAACAGTGACCAGTGACCAGTGACCAGTGACCAGCGAAAGTGACCAGTGACCAGTGACCAGTGACCAGTGACCAGTGACAAGTGACCTGGGACCAGTGACCAGTGACCAGCGAAAGTGACCAGTGACCAGTGACCAGTGACCAGTGACCAGTGACCAGTGACCAGTGACCAGTGACCAGCGAAATTGACCAGTGACCATTGACCAGCGACCAGTGATCAGTGACCAGTGACAAGTGACCAGTGACCAGTGACCAGCGACCAGTGACCAGTGACCAGCAAAAATGACCAGTGACCAGTGACCAGTGACCAGTGACCAGTGACCAGTGACCAGCGAAAGTGACAAGTGACAAGTGACCTGGGACCAGTGACCAGTGACCAGTGACCAGTGACCAGTGACCAGTGACCAGCGAAATTGACCAGTGACCATTGACCAGTGACCAGTGACCAGTGACCAGTGACAAGTGACCAGTGACCAGTGACCAGCGACCAGTGACCAGTGACCAGTGACCAGTGACCAGCGAAAGTGACCAGTGACGAGTGACCAGTGACAAGTGACCAGTGACCAGTGACCAGTGACCAGTGACCAGTGACCAGTGACTAGTGACCAGCAACCAGTGACCAGTGACCAGTGACCAGTGCCAACGACCAGTGACCAGTGACCATTGACCAGTGACCAGCGAAAGTGACCAGGGACCAGTGACCAGTGACCAGTGACCAGTGACCAGTGACCAGTGACCAGTGACCAGTGACCAGTGACCAGTGACAAGTGACTAGTGACCAGTGACCAGTGATCAGTGACCAGTGAACAGTGACCAGTGACCAGTGACCAGTGACCAGCGAAAATGACCAGTGACCAGTGACCAGTGACCAGCGAAATTGACCAGTGACCAGTGACCAGTGAACAGTGACAAGTGACCAGTGACAAGTGACCAACGAAAGTGACCAGTGAACAGTGACCAGGGACCAGTGACCAGTGACGAGTGAGCAGTGACCAGCGAAAGTGAACAGTGAGCAGTGACCAGTGACCAGTGACCAGTGACCAGTGACCAGTGACCAGTGACCAGTGACCAGTGCCAACGACCAGTGACCAGTGACCATTGACCAGTGACCAGCGAAAGTGACCAGGGACCAGTGACCAGTGACCAGTGACCAGTGACCAGTGACCAGTGACCAGTGACCAGTGACCAGTGACCAGTGACCAGTGGCAAGTGACCAGTGACCTGTGACCATTGATCAGTGACCAGTGAACAGTGACCAGTGACCAGTGACCAGTGACCAGCGAAAATGACCAGTGACCAGTGACCAGTGACCAGCGAAATTGACCAGTGACCAGTGACCAGTGAACAGTGACAAGTGACCAGTGACAAGTGACCAACGAAAGTGACCAGTGAACAGTGACCAGGGACCAGTGACCAGTGACGAGTGACCAGTGACCAGCGAAAGTGAACAATGAGCAGTGACCAGTGACCAGTGACCAGTGACCAGTGACCAGTGACCAGTGACCAGTGAGCAGTGACCAGCGAAATTGACCGGTTTCCAGTGACCAGTGACAAGTGACCAGTGACCAGTGACCAGCGAAAGTGACCAGTGACGAGTGACCAGTGACAAGTGACCAGTGACAAGTGACCAGTGACCAGTGACCAGTGACCAGTGACCAGTGACCAGTGACCAGTGACCAGTGACCAGTGACCAGTGACCGGCGAAAGTGACCAGTGACCAGTGACCTGTGACCAGTGACCAGTGACAAGTGACCAGTGACCAGCGACCAGTGACCAGTGACCAGTGACCAGTGACCAGTGACCAGTGACGAGCGAAATGGACCAGTGACCAGTGTCCAGTGACCAGTGACCAGTGATAAGTGACCAGTGACCAGTGACCAGTGACCATTGACCAGTGACCAGTGACCAGTGACCAGCGAAAGTGACCAGGGACAAGCGACCAGTGACCAGTGACCAGTGACCAGTGACCAGTGACCAGTGACCAGTGACCAGTGACCAGTGACCAGTGACCAGTGACCAGTGACCAGTGACCAGCGACCAGTGACCAGTGACCAGTGACCAGTGACCAGTGACCAGTGACCAGTGACCACTGACCAGCGAAAGTGACCAGTGACCAGGGACCAGTGACCAGTGACCAGCAAAATTGACCAGTGACCAGTGACCAGTGACCAGTGACCAATGACCAGTGACCGGTGACCAGTGACCAGTGACCAGTGACCAGTGACCAGTGACCAGTGACCAGTGACCAGTGACCAGCGAAAGTGACCAGTGACCAGTGACCAGTGACCAGTGACCAGTGACAAGTGACCAGTGACCAGCGACCAGTGACCAGTGACCAGTGACCAGTGACCAGTGACCAGTGACCAGTGACGAGCGAAATTGACCAGTGACCAGTGACCAGTGAACAGTGACAAGTGACCAGTGACAAGTGACCAACGAAATTGACCAGTGAACAGTGACCAGGGACCAGTGACCAGTGACCAGTGACCAGCGACCAGTGACCAGTGACCAGTGACCAGTGACCAGTGACCAGTGACCAGTGACAAGTGACCAGTGACCAGCTGCCAGTGACCAGTGACCAGTGACCAGTGACCAGTGACCAGCGAAAGTGACCAGTGACCAGTGACCAGTGACCAGTGACCAGTGACCAGTGACCAGTGACCAGTGACCAGTGACCAGTGACCAGTGACCAGTGCCAACGACCAGTGACCAGTGACCATTGACCAGTGACCAGCGAAAGTGACCAGGGACCAGTGACCAGTGACCAGTGACCAGTGACCAGTGACCAGTGACCAGTGACCAGTGACCAGTGACCAGTGACCAGTGACCAGTGACCAGTGACCAGTGACAAGTGACCAGTGACCAGTGACCATTGATCAGTGACCAGTGAACAGTGACCAGTGACCAGTGACCAGTGACCAGCGAAAATGACCAGTGACCAGTGACCAGTGACCAGCGAAATTGACCAGTGACCAGTGACCAGTGAACAGTGACAAGTGACCAGTGACAAGTGACCAACGAAAGTGACCAGTGAACAGTGACCAGGGACCAGTGACCAGTGACGAGTGACCAGTGACCAGCGAAAGTGAACAGTGAGCAGTGACCAGTGACCAGTGACCAGTGACCAGTGACCAGTGACCAGTGACCAGTGAGCAGTGACCAGCGAAATTGACCGGTTTCCAGTGACCAGTGACAAGTGACCAGTGACCAGTGACCAGCGAAAGTGACCAGTGACGAGTGACCAGTGACAAGTGACCAGTGACAAGTGACCAGTGACCAGTGACCAGTGACCAGTGACCAGTGACCAGTGACCAGTGACCAGTGACCAGTGACCAGCGAAAGTGACCAGTGACCAGTGACCTGTGACCAGTGACCAGTGACAAGTGACCAGTGACCAGCGACCAGTGACCAGTGACCAGTGACCAGTGACCAGTGACCAGTGACGAGCGAAATGGACCAGTGACCAGTGTCCAGTGACCAGTGACCAGTGATAAGTGACCAGTGACCATTGACCAGTGACCAGTGACCAGTGACCAGCGAAAGTGACCAGGGACAAGCGACCAGTGACCAGTGACCAGTGACCAGTGACCAGTGACCAGTGACCAGTGACCAGTGACCAGTGACCAGTGACCAGTGACCAGTGACCAGCGACCAGTGACCAGTGACCAGTGACCAGTGACCAGTGACCAGTGACCAGTGACCACTGACCAGCGAAAGTGACCAGTGACCAGGGACCAGTGACCAGTGACCAGCAAAATTGACCAGTGACCAGTGACCAGTGACCAGTGACCAATGACCAGTGACCGGTGACCAGTGACCAGTGACCAGTGACCAGTGACCAGTGACCAGTGACCAGTGACCAGTGACCAGTGACCAGTGACCAGCGAAAGTGACCAGTGACCAGTGACCAGTGACCAGTGACCAGTGACCAGTGACCAGTGACAAGTGACCAGTGACCAGCGACCAGTGACCAGTGACCAGTGACCAGTGACCAGTGACCAGCGAAAGTGACCAGTGACCAGGGACCAGTGACCAGTGACCAGCGAAATTGACCAGTGACCAGTGACCAGTGACCAGTGACAAGTGACCAGTGACCACTGACCAGTGACCAGTGACCAGTGACCAGTGCCAACGACCAGTGACCAGTGACCATTGACCAGTGACCAGCGAAAGTGACCAGGGACCAGTGACCAGTGACCAGTGACCAGTGACCAGTGACCAGTGACCAGTGACCAGTGACCAGTGACCAGTGACCAGTGACCAGTGACCAGTGACCAGTGACCAGTGACCAGTGACCAGTGACCAGTGACAAGTGACCAGTGACCAGTGACCAGTGATCAGTGACCAGTGAACAGTGACCAGTGACCAGTGACCAGCGACCAGTGACCAGTGACCAGTGACCAGGGTCCAGTGACCAGCGAAAGTGACCAGTGACCAGTGACCAGTGACCAGTGAACAGCGAAAGTGACCAGTGACCAGTGACCTGTGACCTGTGACCAGTGACCAGTGACCAGTGACGAGCGAAATGGACCAGTGACCAGTGTCCAGTGACCAGTGACCAGTGATAAGTGACCAGTGACCAGTGACCAGTGACCATTGACCAGTGACCAGTGACCATTGACCAGTGACCAGCGAAAGTGACCAGGGACCAGTGACCAGTGACCAGTGACCAGTGACCAGTGACCAGTGACCAGTGACCAGCGACCAGTGACCAGTGACCAGTGACCAGTGACCAGTGACAAGTGACCAGTGACCAGCTGCCAGTGACCAGTGACCAGTGACCAGTGACCAGTGACCAGCGAAAGTGACCAGTGACCAGTGACCAGTGACCAGTGACCAGTGACCAGTGACCAGTGACCAGTGACCAGTGACCAGTGACAAGTGACCAGTGACCAGCGACCAGTGACCAGTGACCAGTGACCAGTAACCAGTGACCAGCGAAAGTGACCAGTGACCAGGGACCAGTGACCAGTGACCAGCGAAATTGACCAGTGACCAGTGACCAGTGACCAGTGACAAGTGACCAGTGACCAGTGACCAGTGACCAGTGACCAGTGACCAGTGACCAGTGACCAGTGACCAGCGACCAGTGACCAGTGACTAGTGACCAGCGAAATTGACCAGCGACCATTGACCAGTGACCAGCGAAAGTGACCAGTGACAAGTGACCAGTGACCAGCGACCAATGACCAGCGAAAGTGACCAGTGACCAGTGACCAGTGACCAGCGACCAGTGACCAGTGACCAGTGACCAGTGACCAGCAAAATTGACCAGCAAAATTGACCAGTGACCAGTGACCAGTGACCAATGACCAGTGACCAGTGACCAGTGACCAGTGACCAGTGACAAGTGACCAGTGAACAGTGACCAGGGACCAGTGACCAGTGACGAATGACCAGTGACCAGCGAAAGTGAACAGTGAGCAGTGACCAGTGACCAGTGACCAGTGACCAGTGACCAGCGAAAGTGACCCGTGACCAGTGACCAGTGACCAGTGACCAGTGACCAGTGACAAGTGACCTGGGACCAGTGACCAGTGACCAGTGACCAGTGACCAGCGAAATTGACCAGTGACCAGTGACCAGTGACCAGTCACCAGTGACCAGCGACCAGTGACCAGTGACCAGTGACCAGCGAAAATGACCAGTGACCAGTGACCAGTGACCAGCGAAATTGACCAGTGACCAGTGACCAGTGAACAGTGACAAGTGACCAGTGACAAGTGACCAACGAAAGTGGCCAGTGAACAGTGACCAGGGACCAGTGACCAGTGACGAGTGACCAGTGACCAGCGAAAGTGAACAGTGAGCAGTGACCAGTGACCAGTGACCAGTGACCAGTGACCAGCGAAAGTGACCAGTGACCAGTGACCAGTGACCAGTGACCAGTGACCAGTGACAAGTGACCTGGGACCAGTGACCAGTGACCAGTGACCAGTGACCAGTGACCAGCGAAATTGACCAGTGACCAGTGACCAGTGACCAGTCACCAGTGACCAGCGACCAGTGACCAGAGACCAGTAACCAGTGACCAGTGACCAGTGACCACTGACCAGCGAAAGTGACCAGTGAACAGTGACCAGTGACCAGTGACCTGTGACCAGTGACCAGTGACCAGTGACCAGTGACCAGTGACCAGCGACCAGTGACCAGTGACCAGTGACCAGTGACCAGTGACCAGTGACCAGTGACCAGTGACAAGTGACCAGTGACCAGCTGCCAGTGACCAGTGACCAGTGACCAGTGACCAGTGACCAGCGAAAGTGACCAGTGACCAGTGACCAGTGACCAGTGACCAGTGACCAGTGACCAGTGACCAGTGACCAGTGACCAGTGACAAGTGACCAGTGACCAGCGACCAGTGACCAGCGAAAATGACCAGTGACCAGTGACCAGTGACCAGCGAAATTGACCAGTGACCAGTGACCAGTGAACAGTGACAAGTGACCAGTGACAAGTGACCAACGAAAGTGGCCAGTGAACAGTGACCAGGGACCAGTGACCAGTGACGAATGACCAGTGACCAGCGAAAGTGAACAGTGAGCAGTGACCAGTGACCAGTGACCAGTGACCAGTGACCAGCGAAAGTGACCCGTGACCAGTGACCAGTGACCAGTGACCAGTGACCAGTGACAAGTGACCTGGGACCAGTGACCAGTGACCTGTGACCAGTGACCAGTGACCAGCGAAATTGACCAGTGACCAGTGACCAGTGACCAGTCACCAGTGACCAGCGACCAGTGACCAGTGACCAGTGACCAGCGAAAATGACCAGTGACCAGTGACCAGTGACCAGCGAAATTGACCAGTGACCAGTGACCAGTGAACAGTGACAAGTGACCAGTGACAAGTGACCAACGAAAGTGGCCAGTGAACAGTGACCAGGGACCAGTGACCAGTGACGAGTGACCAGTGACCAGCGAAAGTGAACAGTGAGCAGTGACCAGTGACCAGTGACCAGTGACCAGTGACCAGCGAAAGTCACCAGTGACCAGTGACCAGTGACCAGTGACCAGTGACCAGTGACAAGTGACCTGGGACCAGTGACCAGTGACCAGTGACCAGTGACCAGTGACCAGCGAAATTGACCAGTGACCAGTGACCAGTGACCAGTCACCAGTGACCAGCGACCAGTGACCAGAGACCAGTAACCAGTGACCAGTGACCAGTGAACACTGACCAGCGAAAGTGACCAGTGAACAGTGACCAGTGACCAGTGACCTGTGACCAGTGACCAGTGACCAGTGACCAGTGACCAGTGACCAGTGACCAATGACCAGTGACCAGTGACCAGTGACCAGTGACAAGTGACCAGTGACCAGTGACCAGTGCCAACGACCAGTGACCAGTGACAAGTGACCAGTGACCAGTGACCAGTGATCAGTGACCAGTGAACAGTGACCAGTGACCAGTGACCAGTGACCAGCGAAAATGACCAGTGACCAGTGACCAGTGACCAGCGAAATTGACCAGTGACCAGTGACCAGTGAACAGTGACAAGTGACCAGTGACAAGTGACCAACGAAAGTGACCAGTGAACAGTGACCAGGGACCAGTGACCAGTGACGAGTGACCAGTGACCAGCGAAAGTGAACAGTGAGCAGTGACCAGTGACCAGTGACCAGTGACCAGCGAAAGTGACCAGTGACCAGTGACCAGTGACCAGTGACCAGTGACCAGCGAAATTGACCAGTGACCAGTGACCAGTGAACAGTGACAAGTGACCAGTGACAAGTGACCAACGAAAGTGGCCAGTGAACAGTGACCAGGGACCAGTGACCAGTGACGAGTGACCAGTGACCAGCGAAAGTGAACAGTGAGCAGTGACCAGTGACCAGTGACCAGTGACCAGTGACCAGCGAAAGTCACCAGTGACCAGTGACCAGTGACCAGTGACCAGTGACCAGTGACAAGTGACCTGGGACCAGTGACCAGTGACCAGCGAAATTGACCAGTGACCAGTGACCAGTGACCAGTCACCAGTGACCAGCGACCAGTGACCAGAGACCAGTAACCAGTGACCAGTGACCAGTGACCACTGACCAGCGAAAGTGACCAGTGAACAGTGACCAGTGACCAGTGACCTGTGACCAGTGACCAGTGACCAGTGACCAGTGACCAGTGACCAGTGACCAATGACCAGTGACCAGTGACCAGTGACCAGTGACCAGTGACAAGTGACCTGGGACCAGTGACCAGTGACCAGTGACCAGTGACCAGTGACCAGTGACCAGTGACCAGTGACCAGTGACGAGTGACCAGTGATCAGCGAAAGTGAACAGTGACCAGTGACCAGTGACCAGTGACCAGCGAAATTGACCAGTGACCAGTGACCAGTGACCAGTGACCAGTGACCAGCGACCAGTGACCAGAGACCAGTAACCAGTGACCAGTGACCAGTGACCACTGACCAGCGAAAGTGACCAGTGAACAGTGACCAGTGACGAGTGACCTGTGACCAGTGAACAGTGACCAGTGACCAGTGACCAGTGACCAGCGAAAATGACCAGTGACCAGTGACCAGTGACCAGTGACTAGCCAAATTGAGCAGTGAGCAGTGACCAGTGACCAGTGACCAGTGACCAGTGACCAGTGACCAGCGAAATTGACCAGCGACCATTGACCAGTGACCAGCGAATGTGACCAGTGACGAGTGACCTGTGACAAGTGACCAGTGACCAGCGACCAGTGACCAGCGAAAGTGACCAGTGACCAGTGACCAGTGACCAGCGACCAGTGACCAGTGACCAGTGACCAGTGACCAGTGACCAGCAAAATTGACCACCAAAATTGACCAGTGACCATTGACCAGTGACCAGCGAAAGTGACCAGGGACCAGTGACCAGTGACCAGTGACCAGTGACCAGTGACCAGTGACCAGTGACCAGTGACCAGTGACCAGTGACCAGTGACCAGTGACCAGTGACAAGTGACCAGTGACCAGTGACCAGTGATCAGTGACCAGTGAACAGTGACCAGTGACCAGTGACCAGCGAAAATGACCAGTGACCAGTGACCAGTGACCGGCGAAATTGACCAGTGACCAGTGACCAGTGAACAGTGACAAGTGACCAGTGACAAGTGACCAACGAAAGTGACCAGTGAACAGTGACCAGGGACCAGTGACCAGTGACCAGTGACCAGCGACCAGTGACCAGTGACCAGTGACCAGTGACCAGTGACCAGTGACCAGTGACAAGTGACCAGTGACCAGCTGCCAGTGACCAGTGACCAGTGACCAGTGACCAGCGAAAGTGACCAGTGACCAGTGACCAGTGACCAGTGACCAGTGACCAGTGACCAGTGACCAGTGACCAGTGAACAGTGACCAGTGACAAGTGACCAGTGACCAGCGACCAGTGACCAGTGACCAGCGAAAGTGACCAGTGACCAGGGACCAGTGACCAGTGACCAGCGAAATTGACCAGTGACCAGTGACCAGTGACCAGTGACAAGTGACCAGTGACCAGTGACCAGTGACCAGTGACCAGTGACCAGTGACCAGTGACCAGTGACCAGTGACCAGTGACCAGCGAAAGTGACCAGTGACCAGTGACCAGTGACCAGTGACCAGCGACCAGTGACCAGTGACCAGTGACCAGCGAAATTGACCAGCGACCATTGACCAGTGACCAGCGAAAGTGACCAGTGACAAGTGACCAGTGACCAGCGACCAGTGACCAGCGAAAGTGACCAGTGACCAGTGACCAGTGACCAGCGACCAGTGACCAGTGACCAGTGACCAGTGACCAGCAAAATTGACCAGCAAAATTGACCAGTGACCAGTGACCAGTGACCAATGACCAGTGACCAGTGACCAGTGACCAGTGACCAGTGACAAGTGACCAGTGACCAGTGACCAGTGACCAGTGACCAGTGGCCAGTGCCAACGACCAGTGACCAGTGACCATTGACCAGTGACCAGCGAAAGTGACCAGGGACCAGTGACCAGTGACCAGTCACCAGTGACCAGCGACCAGTGACCAGAGACCAGTAACCAGTGACCAGTGACCAGTGACCACTGACCAGCGAAAGTGACCAGTGAACAGTGACCAGTGACCAGTGACCTGTGACCAGTGACCAGTGACCAGTGACCAGTGACCAGTGACCAGTGACCAATGACCAGTGACCAGTGACCAGTGACCAGTGACAAGTGACCAGTGACCAGTGACCAGTGCCAACGACCAGTGACCAGTGACAAGTGACCAGTGACCAGTGACCAGTGATCAGTGACCAGTGAACAGTGACCAGTGACCAGTGACCAGTGACCAGCGAAAATGACCAGTGACCAGTGACCAGTGACCAGCGAAATTGACCAGTGACCAGTGACCAGTGAACAGTGACAAGTGACCAGTGACAAGTGACCAACGAAAGTGACCAGTGAACAGTGACCAGGGACCAGTGACCAGTGACGAGTGACCAGTGACCAGCGAAAGTGAACAGTGAGCAGTGACCAGTGACCAGTGACCAGTGACCAGCGAAAGTGACCAGTGACCAGTGACCAGTGACCAGTGACCAGTGACCAGTGACAAGTGACCTGGGACCAGTGACCAGTGACCAGTGACCAGTGACCAGTGACCAGTGACCAGTGACCAGTGACCAGTGACGAGTGACCAGTGATCAGCGAAAGTGAACAGTGACCAGTGACCAGTGACCAGTGACCAGCGAAATTGACCAGTGACCAGTGACCAGTGACCAGTGACCAGTGACCAGCGACCAGTGACCAGAGACCAGTAACCAGTGACCAGTGACCAGTGACCACTGACCAGCGAAAGTGACCAGTGAACAGTGACCAGTGACGAGTGACCTGTGACCAGTGAACAGTGACCAGTGACCAGTGACCAGTGACCAGTGACCAGTGACCAGCGAAATTGACCAGCGACCATTGACCAGTGACCAGCGAATGTGACCAGTGACGAGTGACCAGTGACCAGTGACCAGTGACCAGTGACCAGTGACCAGCGAAAGTGACCAGTGACCAGTGACCAGTGACCAGCGACCAGTGACCAGTGACCAGTGACCAGTGACCAGTGACCAGCAAAATTGACCACCAAAATTGACCAGTGACCATTGACCAGTGACCAGCGAAAGTGACCAGGGACCAGTGACCAGTGACCAGTGACCAGTGACCAGTGACCAGTGACCAGTGACCAGTGACCAGTGACCAGTGACCAGTGACCAGTGACAAGTGACCAGTGACCAGTGACCAGTGATCAGTGACCAGTGAACAGTGACCAGTGACCAGTGACCAGCGAAAATGACCAGTGACCAGTGACCAGTGACCAGCGAAATTGACCAGTGACCAGTGACCAGTGAACAGTGACAAGTGACCAGTGACAAGTGACCAACGAAAGTGACCAGTGAACAGTGACCAGGGACCAGTGACCAGTGACCAGTGACCAGCGACCAGTGACCAGTGACCAGTGACCAGTGACCAGTGACCAGTGACCAGTGACAAGTGACCAGTGACCAGCTGCCAGTGACCAGTGACCAGTGACCAGTGACCAGCGAAAGTGACCAGTGACCAGTGACCAGTGACCAGTGACCAGTGACCAGTGACCAGTGACCAGTGACCAGTGAACAGTGACCAGTGACAAGTGACCAGTGACCAGCGACCAGTGACCAGTGACCAGCGAAAGTGACCAGTGACCAGGGACCAGTGACCAGTGACCAGCGAAATTGACCAGTGACCAGTGACCAGTGACCAGTGACAAGTGACCAGTGACCAGCTGCCAGTGACCAGTGACCAGTGACCAGTGACCAGCGAAAGTGACCAGTGACCAGTGACCAGTGACCAGTGACCAGTGACCAGTGACCAGTGACCAGTGACCAGTGAACAGTGACCAGTGACAAGTGACCAGTGACCAGCGACCAGTGACCAGTGACCAGCGAAAGTGACCAGTGACCAGGGACCAGTGACCAGTGACCAGCGAAATTGACCAGTGACCAGTGACCAGTGACCAGTGACAAGTGACCAGTGACCAGTGACCAGTGACCAGTGACCAGTGACCAGTGACCAGTGACCAGTGACCAGTGACCAGTGACCAGCGAAAGTGACCAGTGACCAGTGACCAGTGACCAGTGACCAGCGACCAGTGACCAGTGACCAGTGACCAGCGAAATTGACCAGCGACCATTGACCAGTGACCAGCGAAAGTGACCAGTGACAAGTGACCAGTGACCAGCGACCAGTGACCAGCGAAAGTGACCAGTGACCAGTGACCAGTGACCAGCGACCAGTGACCAGTGACCAGTGACCAGTGACCAGCAAAATTGACCAGCAAAATTGACCAGTGACCAGTGACCAGTGACCAATGACCAGTGACCAGTGACCAGTGACCAGTGACCAGTGACAAGTGACCAGTGACCAGTGACCAGTGACCAGTGACCAGTGGCCAGTGCCAACGACCAGTGACCAGTGACCATTGACCAGTGACCAGCGAAAGTGACCAGGGACCAGTGACCAGTGACCAGTCACCAGTGACCAGCGACCAGTGACCAGAGACCAGTAACCAGTGACCAGTGACCAGTGACCACTGACCAGCGAAAGTGACCAGTGAACAGTGACCAGTGACCAGTGACCTGTGACCAGTGACCAGTGACCAGTGACCAGTGACCAGTGACCAGTGACCAATGACCAGTGACCAGTGACCAGTGACCAGTGACAAGTGACCAGTGACCAGTGACCAGTGCCAACGACCAGTGACCAGTGACAAGTGACCAGTGACCAGTGACCAGTGATCAGTGACCAGTGAACAGTGACCAGTGACCAGTGACCAGTGACCAGCGAAAATGACCAGTGACCAGTGACCAGTGACCAGCGAAATTGACCAGTGACCAGTGACCAGTGAACAGTGACAAGTGACCAGTGACAAGTGACCAACGAAAGTGACCAGTGAACAGTGACCAGGGACCAGTGACCAGTGACGAGTGACCAGTGACCAGCGAAAGTGAACAGTGAGCAGTGACCAGTGACCAGTGACCAGTGACCAGCGAAAGTGACCAGTGACCAGTGACCAGTGACCAGTGACCAGTGACCAGTGACAAGTGACCTGGGACCAGTGACCAGTGACCAGTGACCAGTGACCAGTGACCAGTGACCAGTGACCAGTGACCAGTGACGAGTGACCAGTGATCAGCGAAAGTGAACAGTGACCAGTGACCAGTGACCAGTGACCAGCGAAATTGACCAGTGACCAGTGACCAGTGACCAGTGACCAGTGACCAGCGACCAGTGACCAGAGACCAGTAACCAGTGACCAGTGACCAGTGACCACTGACCAGCGAAAGTGACCAGTGAACAGTGACCAGTGACGAGTGACCTGTGACCAGTGAACAGTGACCAGTGACCAGTGACCAGTGACCAGCGAAAATGACCAGTGACCAGTGACCAGTGACCAGTGACTAGCCAAATTGAGCAGTGAGCAGTGACCAGTGACCAGTGACCAGTGACCAGTGACCAGTGACCAGCGAAATTGACCAGCGACCATTGACCAGTGACCAGCGAATGTGACCAGTGACGAGTGACCTGTGACAAGTGACCAGTGACCAGCGACCAGTGACCAGCGAAAGTGACCAGTGACCAGTGACCAGTGACCAGCGACCAGTGACCAGTGACCAGTGACCAGTGACCAGTGACCAGCAAAATTGACCACCAAAATTGACCAGTGACCATTGACCAGTGACCAGCGAAAGTGACCAGGGACCAGTGACCAGTGACCAGTGACCAGTGACCAGTGACCAGTGACCAGTGACCAGTGACCAGTGACCAGTGACCAGTGACCAGTGACAAGTGACCAGTGACCAGTGACCAGTGATCAGTGACCAGTGAACAGTGACCAGTGACCAGTGACCAGCGAAAATGACCAGTGACCAGTGACCAGTGACCAGCGAAATTGACCAGTGACCAGTGACCAGTGAACAGTGACAAGTGACCAGTGACAAGTGACCAACGAAAGTGACCAGTGAACAGTGACCAGGGACCAGTGACCAGTGACCAGTGACCAGCGACCAGTGACCAGTGACCAGTGACCAGTGACCAGTGACCAGTGACCAGTGACAAGTGACCAGTGACCAGCTGCCAGTGACCAGTGACCAGTGACCAGTGACCAGCGAAAGTGACCAGTGACCAGTGACCAGTGACCAGTGACCAGTGACCAGTGAACAGTGACCAGTGACAAGTGACCAGTGACCAGCGACCAGTGACCAGTGACCAGCGAAAGTGACCAGTGACCAGGGACCAGTGACCAGTGACCAGCGAAATTGACCAGTGACCAGTGACCAGTGACCAGTGACAAGTGACCAGTGACCAGTGACCAGTGACCAGTGACCAGTGACCAGTGACCAGTGACCAGTGACCAGTGACCAGTGACCAGCGAAAGTGACCAGTGACCAGTGACCAGTGACCAGTGACCAGCGACCTGTGACCAGTGACCAGTGACCAGCGAAATTGACCAGCGACCATTGACCAGTGACCAGCGAAAGTGACCAGTGACAAGTGACCAGTGACCAGCGACCAGTGACCAGCGAAAGTGACCAGTGACCAGTGACCAGTGACCAGCGACCAGTGACCAGTGACCAGTGACCAGTGACCAGCAAAATTGACCAGCAAAATTGACCAGTGACCAGTGACCAGTGACCAATGACCAGTGACCAGTGACCAGTGACCAGTGACCAGTGACAAGTGACCAGTGACCAGTGACCAGTGACCAGTGACCAGTGGCCAGTGCCAACGACCAGTGACCAGTGACCATTGACCAGTGACCAGCGAAAGTGACCAGGGACCAGTGACCAGTGACCAGTGACCAGTGACCAGTGACCAGTGACCAGTGACCAGTGACCAGTGACCAGTGACCAGTGACAAGTGACCAGTGACCAGTGACCAGTGATCAGTGACCAGTGAACAGTGAACAGTGACCAGTGACCAGTGACCAGTGACCAGCGAAAATGACCAGTGACCAGTGACCAGTGACCAGCGAAATTGACCAGTGACCAGTGACCAGTGAACAGTGACAAGTGACCAGTGACAAGTGACCAACGAAAGTGGCCAGTGAACAGTGACCAGGGACCAGTGACCAGTGACGAATGACCAGTGACCAGCGAAAGTGAACAGTGAGCAGTGACCAGTGACCAGTGACCAGTGACCAGTGACCAGCGAAAGTGACCAGTGACCAGTGACCAGTGACCAGTGACCAGTGACCAGTGACCAGTGACCAGTGACCAGTGACCAGTGACAAGTGACCAGTGACCAGTGACCAGTGATCAGTGACCAGTGAACAGTGAACAGTGACCAGTGACCAGTGACCAGTGACCAGCGAAAATGACCAGTGACCAGTGACCAGTGACCAGCGAAATTGACCAGTGACCAGTGACCAGTGAACAGTGACAAGTGACCAGTGACAAGTGACCAACGAAAGTGGCCAGTGAACAGTGACCAGGGACCAGTGACCAGTGACGAATGACCAGTGACCAGCGAAAGTGAACAGTGAGCAGTGACCAGTGACCAGTGACCAGTGACCAGTGACCAGCGAAAGTGACCCGTGACCAGTGACCAGTGACCAGTGACCAGTGACCAGTGACAAGTGACCTGGGACCAGTGACCAGTGACCAGTGACCAGTGACCAGCGAAATTGACCAGTGACCAGTGACCAGTGACCAGTCACCAGTGACCAGCGACCAGTGACCAGTGACCAGTGACCAGTGACCAGCGAAAATGACCAGTGACCAGTGACCAGTGACCAGCGAAATTGACCAGTGACCAGTGACCAGTGAACAGTGACAAGTGACCAGTGACAAGTGACCAACGAAAGTGGCCAGTGAACAGTGACCAGGGACCAGTGACCAGTGACCAGTGACCAGTGACCAGCGAAATTGACCAGCGACCATTGACCAGTGACCAGCGAATGTGACCAGTGACGAGTGACCTGTGACAAGTGACCAGTGACCAGCGACCAGTGACCAGCGAAAGTGACCAGTGACCAGTGACCAGTGACCAGCGACCAGTGACCAGTGACCAGTGACCAGTGACCAGTGACCAGCAAAATTGACCAGCAAAATTGACCAGTGACCAGTGACCAGTGACCAATGACCAGTGACCAGTGACCAGTGACCAGTGACAAGTGACCAGTGACCAGTGACCAGTGACCAGTGACCAGTGCCAACGACCAGTGACCAGTGACCATTGACCAGTGACCAGCGAAAGTGACCAGGGACCAGTGACCAGTGACCAGTGACCAGTGACCAGTGACCAGTGACCAGTGACCAGTGACCAGTGACCAGTGACAAGTGACCAGTGACCAGTGACCAGTGATCAGTGACCAGTGAACAGTGACCAGTGACCAGTGACCAGTGACCAGCGAAAATGACCAGTGACCAGTGACCAGTGACCCGCGAAATTGACCAGTGACCAGTGACCAGTGAACAGTGACAAGTGACCTGGGACCAGTGACCAGTGACCAGTGACCAGTGACCAGTGACCAGCGAAATTGACCAGTGACCAGTGACCAGTGACCAGTCACCAGTGACCAGCGACCAGTGACCAGAGACCAGTAACCAGTGACCAGTGACCAGTGACCACTGACCAGCGAAAGTGACCAGTGAACAGTGACCAGTGACCAGCGAAAATGACCAGTGACCAGTGACCAGTGACCAGCGAAATTGACCAGTGACCAGTGACCAGTGAACAGTGACAAGTGACCAGTGACAAGTGACCAACGAAAGTGACCAGTGAACAGTGACCAGGGACCAGTGACCAGTGACGAGTGACCAGTGACCAGCGAAAGTGAACAGTGAGCAGTGACCAGTGACCAGTGACCAGTGACCAGCGAAAGTGACCAGTGACCAGTGACCAGTGACCAGTGACCAGTGACCAGTGACAAGTGACCTGGGACCAGTGACCAGTGACCAGTGACCAGTGACCAGTGACCAGTGACCAGTGACCAGTGACCAGTGACCAGTGACGAGTGACCAGTGATCAGCGAAAGTGAACAGTGACCAGTGACCAGTGACCAGTGACCAGCGAAATTGACCAGTGACCAGTGACCAGTGACCAGTGACCAGTGACCAGCGACCAGTGACCAGAGACCAGTAACCAGTGACCAGTGACCAGTGACCACTGACCAGCGAAAGTGACCAGTGAACAGTGACCAGTGACGAGTGACCTGTGACCAGTGAACAGTGACCAGTGACCAGTGACCAGTGACCAGCGAAAATGACCAGTGACCAGTGACCAGTGACCAGTGACTAGCCAAATTGAGCAGTGAGCAGTGACCAGTGACCAGTGACCAGTGACCAGTGACCAGTGACCAGTGACCAGCGAAATTGACCAGCGACCATTGACCAGTGACCAGCGAATGTGACCAGTGACGAGTGACCTGTGACAAGTGACCAGTGACCAGCGACCAGTGACCAGCGAAAGTGACCAGTGACCAGTGACCAGTGACCAGCGACCAGTGACCAGTGACCAGTGACCAGTGACCAGTGACCAGCAAAATTGACCACCAAAATTGACCAGTGACCATTGACCAGTGACCAGCGAAAGTGACCAGGGACCAGTGACCAGTGACCAGTGACCAGTGACCAGTGACCAGTGACCAGTGACCAGTGACCAGTGACCAGTGACCAGTGACCAGTGACAAGTGACCAGTGACCAGTGACCAGTGATCAGTGACCAGTGAACAGTGACCAGTGACCAGTGACCAGCGAAAATGACCAGTGACCAGTGACCAGTGACCAGCGAAATTGACCAGTGACCAGTGACCAGTGAACAGTGACAAGTGACCAGTGACAAGTGACCAACGAAAGTGACCAGTGAACAGTGACCAGGGACCAGTGACCAGTGACAAGTGACCAGCGACCAGTGACCAGTGACCAGTGACCAGTGACCAGTGACCAGCTGCCAGTGACCAGTGACCAGTGACCAGTGACCAGCGAAAGTGACCAGTGACCAGTGACCAGTGACCAGTGACCAGTGACCAGTGACCAGTGACCAGTGACCAGTGACCAGTGACCAGTGACAAGTGACCAGTGACCAGCGACCAGTGACCAGTGACCAGCGAAAGTGACCAGTGACCAGGGACCAGTGACCAGTGACCAGCGAAATTGACCAGTGACCAGTGACCAGTGACCAGTGACAAGTGACCAGTGACCAGTGACCAGTGACCAGTGACCAGTGACCAGTGACCAGTGACCAGTGACCAGTGACCAGTGACCAGCGAAAGTGACCAGTGACCAGTGACCAGTGACCAGTGACCAGCGACCAGTGACCAGTGACCAGTGACCAGCGAAATTGACCAGCGACCATTGACCAGTGACCAGCGAAAGTGACCAGTGACAAGTGACCAGTGACCAGCGACCAGTGACCAGCGAAAGTGACCAGTGACCAGTGACCAGTGACCAGCGACCAGTGACCAGTGACCAGTGACCAGTGACCAGCAAAATTGACCAGCAAAATTGACCAGTGACCAGTGACCAGTGACCAATGACCAGTGACCAGTGACCAGTGACCAGTGACCAGTGACAAGTGACCAGTGACCAGTGACCAGTGACCAGTGACCAGTGGCCAGTGCCAACGACCAGTGACCAGTGACCATTGACCAGTGACCAGCGAAAGTGACCAGGGACCAGTGACCAGTGACCAGTGACCAGTGACCAGTGACCAGTGACCAGTGACCAGTGACCAGTGACCAGTGACCAGTGACAAGTGACCAGTGACCAGTGACCAGTGATCAGTGACCAGTGAACAGTGAACAGTGACCAGTGACCAGTGACCAGTGACCAGCGAAAATGACCAGTGACCAGTGACCAGTGACCAGCGAAATTGACCAGTGACCAGTGACCAGTGAACAGTGACAAGTGACCAGTGACAAGTGACCAACGAAAGTGGCCAGTGAACAGTGACCAGGGACCAGTGACCAGTGACGAATGACCAGTGACCAGCGAAAGTGAACAGTGAGCAGTGACCAGTGACCAGTGACCAGTGACCAGTGACCAGCGAAAGTGACCAGTGACCAGTGACCAGTGACCAGTGACCAGTGACCAGTGACCAGTGACCAGTGACCAGTGACCAGTGACAAGTGACCAGTGACCAGTGACCAGTGATCAGTGACCAGTGAACAGTGAACAGTGACCAGTGACCAGTGACCAGTGACCAGCGAAAATGACCAGTGACCAGTGACCAGTGACCAGCGAAATTGACCAGTGACCAGTGACCAGTGAACAGTGACAAGTGACCAGTGACAAGTGACCAACGAAAGTGGCCAGTGAACAGTGACCAGGGACCAGTGACCAGTGACGAATGACCAGTGACCAGCGAAAGTGAACAGTGAGCAGTGACCAGTGACCAGTGACCAGTGACCAGTGACCAGTGACCAGCGAAAGTGACCCGTGACCAGTGACCAGTGACCAGTGACCAGTGACCAGTGACAAGTGACCTGGGACCAGTGACCAGTGACCAGTGACCAGTGACCAGCGAAATTGACCAGTGACCAGTGACCAGTGACCAGTCACCAGTGACCAGCGACCAGTGACCAGTGACCAGTGACCAGTGACCAGCGAAAATGACCAGTGACCAGTGACCAGTGACCAGCGAAATTGACCAGTGACCAGTGACCAGTGAACAGTGACAAGTGACCAGTGACAAGTGACCAACGAAAGTGGCCAGTGAACAGTGACCAGGGACCAGTGACCAGTGACCAGTGACCAGTGACCAGCGAAATTGACCAGCGACCATTGACCAGTGACCAGCGAATGTGACCAGTGACGAGTGACCTGTGACAAGTGACCAGTGACCAGCGACCAGTGACCAGCGAAAGTGACCAGTGACCAGTGACCAGTGACCAGCGACCAGTGACCAGTGACCAGTGACCAGTGACCAGTGACCAGCAAAATTGACCAGCAAAATTGACCAGTGACCAGTGACCAGTGACCAGCGAAAATGACCAGTGACCAGTGACCAGTGACCGGCGAAATTGACCAGTGACCAGTGACCAGTGAACAGTGACAAGTGACCAGTGACAAGTGACCAACGAAAGTGACCAGTGAACAGTGACCAGGGACCAGTGACCAGTGACCAGTGACCAGCGACCAGTGACCAGTGACCAGTGACCAGTGACCAGTGACCAGTGACCAGTGACAAGTGACCAGTGACCAGCTGCCAGTGACCAGTGACCAGTGACCAGTGACCAGCGAAAGTGACCAGTGACCAGTGACCAGTGACCAGTGACCAGTGACCAGTGACCAGTGACCAGTGACCAGTGAACAGTGACCAGTGACAAGTGACCAGTGACCAGCGACCAGTGACCAGTGACCAGCGAAAGTGACCAGTGACCAGGGACCAGTGACCAGTGACCAGCGAAATTGACCAGTGACCAGTGACCAGTGACCAGTGACAAGTGACCAGTGACCAGTGACCAGTGACCAGTGACCAGTGACCAGTGACCAGTGACCAGTGACCAGTGACCAGTGACCAGTGACCAGCGAAAGTGACCAGTGACCAGTGACCAGTGACCAGTGACCAGCGACCAGTGACCAGTGACCAGTGACCAGCGAAATTGACCAGCGACCATTGACCAGTGACCAGCGAAAGTGACCAGTGACAAGTGACCAGTGACCAGCGACCAGTGACCAGCGAAAGTGACCAGTGACCAGTGACCAGTGACCAGCGACCAGTGACCAGTGACCAGTGACCAGTGACCAGCAAAATTGACCAGCAAAATTGACCAGTGACCAGTGACCAGTGACCAATGACCAGTGACCAGTGACCAGTGACCAGTGACCAGTGACAAGTGACCAGTGACCAGTGACCAGTGACCAGTGACCAGTGGCCAGTGCCAACGACCAGTGACCAGTGACCATTGACCAGTGACCAGCGAAAGTGACCAGGGACCAGTGACCAGTGACCAGTCACCAGTGACCAGCGACCAGTGACCAGAGACCAGTAACCAGTGACCAGTGACCAGTGACCACTGACCAGCGAAAGTGACCAGTGAACAGTGACCAGTGACCAGTGACCTGTGACCAGTGACCAGTGACCAGTGACCAGTGACCAGTGACCAGTGACCAATGACCAGTGACCAGTGACCAGTGACCAGTGACAAGTGACCAGTGACCAGTGACCAGTGCCAACGACCAGTGACCAGTGACAAGTGACCAGTGACCAGTGACCAGTGATCAGTGACCAGTGAACAGTGACCAGTGACCAGTGACCAGTGACCAGCGAAAATGACCAGTGACCAGTGACCAGTGACCAGCGAAATTGACCAGTGACCAGTGACCAGTGAACAGTGACAAGTGACCAGTGACAAGTGACCAACGAAAGTGACCAGTGAACAGTGACCAGGGACCAGTGACCAGTGACGAGTGACCAGTGACCAGCGAAAGTGAACAGTGAGCAGTGACCAGTGACCAGTGACCAGTGACCAGCGAAAGTGACCAGTGACCAGTGACCAGTGACCAGTGACCAGTGACCAGTGACAAGTGACCTGGGACCAGTGACCAGTGACCAGTGACCAGTGACCAGTGACCAGTGACCAGTGACCAGTGACCAGTGACGAGTGACCAGTGATCAGCGAAAGTGAACAGTGACCAGTGACCAGTGACCAGTGACCAGCGAAATTGACCAGTGACCAGTGACCAGTGACCAGTGACCAGTGACCAGCGACCAGTGACCAGAGACCAGTAACCAGTGACCAGTGACCAGTGACCACTGACCAGCGAAAGTGACCAGTGAACAGTGACCAGTGACGAGTGACCTGTGACCAGTGAACAGTGACCAGTGACCAGTGACCAGTGACCAGCGAAAATGACCAGTGACCAGTGACCAGTGACCAGTGACTAGCCAAATTGAGCAGTGAGCAGTGACCAGTGACCAGTGACCAGTGACCAGTGACCAGTGACCAGCGAAATTGACCAGCGACCATTGACCAGTGACCAGCGAATGTGACCAGTGACGAGTGACCAGTGACCAGTGACCAGTGACCAGTGACCAGTGACCAGCGAAAGTGACCAGTGACCAGTGACCAGTGACCAGCGACCAGTGACCAGTGACCAGTGACCAGTGACCAGTGACCAGTGACAAGTGACCAGTGACCAGTGACCAGTGCCAACGACCAGTGACCAGTGACAAGTGACCAGTGACCAGTGACCAGTGATCAGTGACCAGTGAACAGTGAACAGTGACCAGTGACCAGTGACCAGTGACCAGCGAAAATGACCAGTGACCAGTGACCAGTGACCAGCGAAATTGACCAGTGACCAGTGACCAGTGAACAGTGACAAGTGACCAGTGACAAGTGACCAACGAAAGTGACCAGTGAACAGTGACCAGGGACCAGTGACCAGTGACGAGTGACCAGTGACCAGCGAAAGTGAACAGTGAGCAGTGACCAGTGACCAGTGACCAGTGACCAGCGAAAGTGACCAGTGACCAGTGACCAGTGACCAGTGACCAGTGACCAGTGACAAGTGACCTGGGACCAGTGACCAGTGACCAGTGACCAGTGACCAGTGACCAGTGACCAGTGACCAGTGACCAGTGACGAGTGACCAGTGATCAGCGAAAGTGAACAGTGACCAGTGACCAGTGACCAGTGACCAGCGAAATTGACCAGTGACCAGTGACCAGTGACCAGTGACCAGTGACCAGCGACCAGTGACCAGAGACCAGTAACCAGTGACCAGTGACCAGTGACCACTGACCAGCGAAAGTGACCAGTGAACAGTGACCAGTGACGAGTGACCTGTGACCAGTGAACAGTGACCAGTGACCAGTGACCAGTGACCAGCGAAAATGACCAGTGACCAGTGACCAGTGACCAGTGACTAGCCAAATTGAGCAGTGAGCAGTGACCAGTGACCAGTGACCAGTGACCAGTGACCAGTGACCAGCGAAATTGACCAGCGACCATTGACCAGTGACCAGCGAATGTGACCAGTGACGAGTGACCAGTGACCAGTGACCAGTGACCAGTGACCAGTGACCAGCGAAAGTGACCAGTGACCAGTGACCAGTGACCAGCGACCAGTGACCAGTGACCAGTGACCAGTGACCAGTGACCAGCAAAATTGACCACCAAAATTGACCAGTGACCATTGACCAGTGACCAGCGAAAGTGACCAGGGACCAGTGACCAGTGACCAGTGACCAGTGACCAGTGACCAGTGACCAGTGACCAGTGACCAGTGACCAGTGACAAGTGACCAGTGACCAGTGACCAGTGATCAGTGACCAGTGAACAGTGACCAGTGACCAGTGACCAGCGAAAATGACCAGTGACCAGTGACCAGTGACCAGCGAAATTGACCAGTGACCAGTGACCAGTGAACAGTGACAAGTGACCAGTGACAAGTGACCAACGAAAGTGACCAGTGAACAGTGACCAGGGACCAGTGACCAGTGACCAGTGACCAGCGACCAGTGACCAGTGACCAGTGACCAGTGACCAGTGACCAGTGACCAGTGACAAGTGACCAGTGACCAGCTGCCAGTGACCAGTGACCAGTGACCAGTGACCAGCGAAAGTGACCAGTGACCAGTGACCAGTGACCAGTGACCAGTGACCAGTGACCAGTGACCAGTGACCAGTGAACAGTGACCAGTGACAAGTGACCAGTGACCAGCGACCAGTGACCAGTGACCAGCGAAAGTGACCAGTGACCAGGGACCAGTGACCAGTGACCAGCGAAATTGACCAGTGACCAGTGACCAGTGACCAGTGACAAGTGACCAGTGACCAGCTGCCAGTGACCAGTGACCAGTGACCAGTGACCAGCGAAAGTGACCAGTGACCAGTGACCAGTGACCAGTGACCAGTGACCAGTGACCAGTGACCAGTGACCAGTGAACAGTGACCAGTGACAAGTGACCAGTGACCAGCGACCAGTGACCAGTGACCAGCGAAAGTGACCAGTGACCAGGGACCAGTGACCAGTGACCAGCGAAATTGACCAGTGACCAGTGACCAGTGACCAGTGACAAGTGACCAGTGACCAGTGACCAGTGACCAGTGACCAGTGACCAGTGACCAGTGACCAGCGAAAGTGACCAGTGACCAGTGACCAGTGACCAGTGACCAGCGACCAGTGACCAGTGACCAGTGACCAGCGAAATTGACCAGCGACCATTGACCAGTGACCAGCGAAAGTGACCAGTGACAAGTGACCAGTGACCAGCGACCAGTGACCAGCGAAAGTGACCAGTGACCAGTGACCAGTGACCAGCGACCAGTGACCAGTGACCAGTGACCAGTGACCAGCAAAATTGACCAGCAAAATTGACCAGTGACCAGTGACCAGTGACCAATGACCAGTGACCAGTGACCAGTGACCAGTGACCAGTGACAAGTGACCAGTGACCAGTGACCAGTGACCAGTGACCAGTGGCCAGTGCCAACGACCAGTGACCAGTGACCATTGACCAGTGACCAGCGAAAGTGACCAGGGACCAGTGACCAGTGACCAGTCACCAGTGACCAGCGACCAGTGACCAGAGACCAGTAACCAGTGACCAGTGACCAGTGACCACTGACCAGCGAAAGTGACCAGTGAACAGTGACCAGTGACCAGTGACCTGTGACCAGTGACCAGTGACCAGTGACCAGTGACCAGTGACCAGTGACCAATGACCAGTGACCAGTGACCAGTGACCAGTGACAAGTGACCAGTGACCAGTGACCAGTGCCAACGACCAGTGACCAGTGACAAGTGACCAGTGACCAGTGACCAGTGATCAGTGACCAGTGAACAGTGACCAGTGACCAGTGACCAGTGACCAGCGAAAATGACCAGTGACCAGTGACCAGTGACCAGCGAAATTGACCAGTGACCAGTGACCAGTGAACAGTGACAAGTGACCAGTGACAAGTGACCAACGAAAGTGACCAGTGAACAGTGACCAGGGACCAGTGACCAGTGACGAGTGACCAGTGACCAGCGAAAGTGAACAGTGAGCAGTGACCAGTGACCAGTGACCAGTGACCAGCGAAAGTGACCAGTGACCAGTGACCAGTGACCAGTGACCAGTGACCAGTGACAAGTGACCTGGGACCAGTGACCAGTGACCAGTGACCAGTGACCAGTGACCAGTGACCAGTGACCAGTGACCAGTGACGAGTGACCAGTGATCAGCGAAAGTGAACAGTGACCAGTGACCAGTGACCAGTGACCAGCGAAATTGACCAGTGACCAGTGACCAGTGACCAGTGACCAGTGACCAGCGACCAGTGACCAGAGACCAGTAACCAGTGACCAGTGACCAGTGACCACTGACCAGCGAAAGTGACCAGTGAACAGTGACCAGTGACGAGTGACCTGTGACCAGTGAACAGTGACCAGTGACCAGTGACCAGTGACCAGCGAAAATGACCAGTGACCAGTGACCAGTGACCAGTGACTAGCCAAATTGAGCAGTGAGCAGTGACCAGTGACCAGTGACCAGTGACCAGTGACCAGTGACCAGCGAAATTGACCAGCGACCATTGACCAGTGACCAGCGAATGTGACCAGTGACGAGTGACCTGTGACAAGTGACCAGTGACCAGCGACCAGTGACCAGCGAAAGTGACCAGTGACCAGTGACCAGTGACCAGCGACCAGTGACCAGTGACCAGTGACCAGTGACCAGTGACCAGCAAAATTGACCACCAAAATTGACCAGTGACCATTGACCAGTGACCAGCGAAAGTGACCAGGGACCAGTGACCAGTGACCAGTGACCAGTGACCAGTGACCAGTGACCAGTGACCAGTGACCAGTGACCAGTGACCAGTGACCAGTGACCAGTGACAAGTGACCAGTGACCAGTGACCAGTGATCAGTGACCAGTGAACAGTGACCAGTGACCAGTGACCAGCGAAAATGACCAGTGACCAGTGACCAGTGACCAGCGAAATTGACCAGTGACCAGTGACCAGTGAACAGTGACAAGTGACCAGTGACAAGTGACCAACGAAAGTGACCAGTGAACAGTGACCAGGGACCAGTGACCAGTGACCAGTGACCAGCGACCAGTGACCAGTGACCAGTGACCAGTGACCAGTGACCAGTGACCAGTGACAAGTGACCAGTGACCAGCTGCCAGTGACCAGTGACCAGTGACCAGTGACCAGCGAAAGTGACCAGTGACCAGTGACCAGTGACCAGTGACCAGTGACCAGTGAACAGTGACCAGTGACAAGTGACCAGTGACCAGCGACCAGTGACCAGTGACCAGCGAAAGTGACCAGTGACCAGGGACCAGTGACCAATGACCAGCGAAATTGACCAGTGACCAGTGACCAGTGACCAGTGACAAGTGACCAGTGACCAGTGACCAGTGACCAGTGACCAGTGACCAGTGACCAGTGACCAGTGACCAGTGACCAGTGACCAGTGACCAGCGAAAGTGACCAGTGACCAGTGACCAGTGACCAGTGACCAGCGACCAGTGACCAGTGACCAGTGACCAGCGAAATTGACCAGCGACCATTGACCAGTGACCAGCGAAAGTGACCAGTGACAAGTGACCAGTGACCAGCGACCAGTGACCAGCGAAAGTGACCAGTGACCAGTGACCAGTGACCAGCGACCAGTGACCAGTGACCAGTGACCAGTGACCAGCAAAATTGACCAGCAAAATTGACCAGTGACCAGTGACCAGTGACCAATGACCAGTGACCAGTGACCAGTGACCAGTGACCAGTGACAAGTGACCAGTGACCAGTGACCAGTGACCAGTGACCAGTGGCCAGTGCCAACGACCAGTGACCAGTGACCAGTGACCAGTGACAAGTGACCAGTGACCAGTGACCAGTGATCAGTGACCAGTGAACAGTGAACAGTGACCAGTGACCAGTGACCAGTGACCAGCGAAAATGTCCAGTGACCAGTGACCAGTGACCAGCGAAATTGACCAGTGACCAGTGACCAGTGAACAGTGACAAGTGACCAGTGACAAGTGACCAACGAAAGTGGCCAGTGAACAGTGACCAGGGACCAGTGACCAGTGACGAATGACCAGTGACCAGCGAAAGTGAACAGTGAGCAGTGACCAGTGACCAGTGACCAGTGACCAGTGACCAGCGAAAGTGACCAGTGACCAGTGACCAGTGACCAGTGACCAGTGACCAGTGACCAGTGACCAGTGACCAGTGACCAGTGACAAGTGACCAGTGACCAGTGACCAGTGATCAGTGACCAGTGAACAGTGAACAGTGACCAGTGACCAGTGACCAGTGACCAGCGAAAATGACCAGTGACCAGTGACCAGTGACCAGCGAAATTGACCAGTGACCAGTGACCAGTGAACAGTGACAAGTGACCAGTGACAAGTGACCAACGAAAGTGGCCAGTGAACAGTGACCAGGGACCAGTGACCAGTGACGTATGACCAGTGACCAGCGAAAGTGAACAGTGAGCAGTGACCAGTGACCAGTGACCAGTGACCAGTGACCAGCGAAAGTGACCCGTGACCAGTGACCAGTGACCAGTGACCAGTGACCAGTGACAAGTGACCTGGGACCAGTGACCAGTGACCAGTGACCAGTGACCAGCGAAATTGACCAGTGACCAGTGACCAGTGACCAGTCACCAGTGACCAGCGACCAGTGACCAGTGACCAGTGACCAGTGACCAGCGAAAATGACCAGTGACCAGTGACCAGTGACCAGCGAAATTGACCAGTGACCAGTGACCAGTGAACAGTGACAAGTGACCAGTGACAAGTGACCAACGAAAGTGGCCAGTGAACAGTGACCAGGGACCAGTGACCAGTGACCAGTGACCAGTGACCAGCGAAATTGACCAGCGACCATTGACCAGTGACCAGCGAATGTGACCAGTGACGAGTGACCTGTGACAAGTGACCAGTGACCAGCGACCAGTGACCAGCGAAAGTGACCAGTGACCAGTGACCAGTGACCAGCGACCAGTGACCAGTGACCAGTGACCAGTGACCAGTGACCAGCAAAATTGACCAGCAAAATTGACCAGTGACCAGTGACCAGTGACCAATGACCAGTGACCAGTGACCAGTGACCAGTGACAAGTGACCAGTGACCAGTGACCAGTGACCAGTGACCAGTGCCAACGACCAGTGACCAGTGACCATTGACCAGTGACCAGCGAAAGTGACCAGGGACCAGTGACCAGTGACCAGTGACCAGTGACCAGTGACCAGTGACCAGTGACCAGTGACCAGTGACCAGTGACAAGTGACCAGTGACCAGTGACCAGTGATCAGTGACCAGTGAACAGTGACCAGTGACCAGTGACCAGTGACCAGCGAAAATGACCAGTGACCAGTGACCAGTGACCCGCGAAATTGACCAGTGACCAGTGACCAGTGAACAGTGACAAGTGACCTGGGACCAGTGACCAGTGACCAGTGACCAGTGACCAGTGACCAGCGAAATTGACCAGTGACCAGTGACCAGTGACCAGTCACCAGTGACCAGCGACCAGTGACCAGAGACCAGTAACCAGTGACCAGTGACCAGTGACCACTGACCAGCGAAAGTGACCAGTGAACAGTGACCAGTGACCAGTGACCTGTGACCAGTGACCAGTGACCAGTGACCAGTGACCAGTGACCAGTGACCAATGACCAGTGACCAGTGACCAGTGACCAGTGACAAGTGACCAGTGACCAGTGACCAGTGCCAACGACCAGTGACCAGTGACAAGTGACCAGTGACCAGTGACCAGTGATCAGTGACCAGTGAACAGTGACCAGTGACCAGTGACCAGTGACCAGCGAAAATGACCAGTGACCAGTGACCAGTGACCAGCGAAATTGACCAGTGACCAGTGACCAGTGAACAGTGACAAGTGACCAGTGACAAGTGACCAACGAAAGTGACCAGTGAACAGTGACCAGGGACCAGTGACCAGTGACGAGTGACCAGTGACCAGCGAAAGTGAACAGTGAGCAGTGACCAGTGACCAGTGACCAGTGACCAGCGAAAGTGACCAGTGACCAGTGACCAGTGACCAGTGACCAGTGACCAGTGACAAGTGACCTGGGACCAGTGACCAGTGACCAGTGACCAGTGACCAGTGACCAGTGACGAGTGACCAGTGATCAGCGAAAGTGAACAGTGACCAGTGACCAGTGACCAGTGACCAGCGAAATTGACCAGTGACCAGTGACCAGTGACCAGTGACCAGTGACCAGCGACCAGTGACCAGAGACCAGTAACCAGTGACCAGTGACCAGTGACCACTGACCAGCGAAAGTGACCAGTGAACAGTGACCAGTGACGAGTGACCTGTGACCAGTGAACAGTGACCAGTGACCAGTGACCAGTGACCAGCGAAAATGACCAGTGACCAGTGACCAGTGACCAGTGACTAGCCAAATTGAGCAGTGAGCAGTGACCAGTGACCAGTGACCAGTGACCAGTGACCAGTGACCAGTGACCAGCGAAATTGACCAGCGACCATTGACCAGTGACCAGCGAATGTGACCAGTGACGAGTGACCTGTGACAAGTGACCAGTGACCAGCGACCAGTGACCAGCGAAAGTGACCAGTGACCAGTGACCAGTGACCAGCGACCAGTGACCAGTGACCAGTGACCAGTGACCAGTGACCAGCAAAATTGACCACCAAAATTGACCAGTGACCATTGACCAGTGACCAGCGAAAGTGACCAGGGACCAGTGACCAGTGACCAGTGACCAGTGACCAGTGACCAGTGACCAGTGACCAGTGACCAGTGACCAGTGACCAGTGACCAGTGACAAGTGACCAGTGACCAGTGACCAGTGATCAGTGACCAGTGAACAGTGACCAGTGACCAGTGACCAGCGAAAATGACCAGTGACCAGTGACCAGTGACCAGCGAAATTGACCAGTGACCAGTGACCAGTGAACAGTGACAAGTGACCAGTGACAAGTGACCAACGAAAGTGACCAGTGAACAGTGACCAGGGACCAGTGACCAGTGACAAGTGACCAGCGACCAGTGACCAGTGACCAGTGACCAGTGACCAGTGACCAGTGACCAGCTGCCAGTGACCAGTGACCAGTGACCAGTGACCAGCGAAAGTGACCAGTGACCAGTGACCAGTGACCAGTGACCAGTGACCAGTGACCAGTGACCAGTGACCAGTGACCAGTGACCAGTGACAAGTGACCAGTGACCAGCGACCAGTGACCAGTGACCAGCGAAAGTGACCAGTGACCAGGGACCAGTGACCAGTGACCAGCGAAATTGACCAGTGACCAGTGACCAGTGACCAGTGACAAGTGACCAGTGACCAGTGACCAGTGACCAGTGACCAGTGACCAGTGACCAGTGACCAGTGACCAGTGACCAGTGACCAGCGAAAGTGACCAGTGACCAGCGACCAGTGACCAGTGACCAGTGACCAGCGAAATTGACCAGCGACCATTGACCAGTGACCAGCGAAAGTGACCAGTGACAAGTGACCAGTGACCAGCGACCAGTGACCAGCGAAAGTGACCAGTGACCAGTGACCAGTGACCAGCGACCAGTGACCAGTGACCAGTGACCAGTGACCAGCAAAATTGACCAGCAAAATTGACCAGTGACCAGTGACCAGTGACCAATGACCAGTGACCAGTGACCAGTGACCAGTGACCAGTGACAAGTGACCAGTGACCAGTGACCAGTGACCAGTGACCAGTGGCCAGTGCCAACGACCAGTGACCAGTGACCATTGACCAGTGACCAGCGAAAGTGACCAGGGACCAGTGACCAGTGACCAGTGACCAGTGACCAGTGACCAGTGACCAGTGACCAGTGACCAGTGACCAGTGACCAGTGACAAGTGACCAGTGACCAGTGACCAGTGATCAGTGACCAGTGAACAGTGAACAGTGACCAGTGACCAGTGACCAGTGACCAGCGAAAATGACCAGTGACCAGTGACCAGTGACCAGCGAAATTGACCAGTGACCAGTGACCAGTGAACAGTGACAAGTGACCAGTGACAAGTGACCAACGAAAGTGGCCAGTGAACAGTGACCAGGGACCAGTGACCAGTGACGAATGACCAGTGACCAGCGAAAGTGAACAGTGAGCAGTGACCAGTGACCAGTGACCAGTGACCAGTGACCAGCGAAAGTGACCAGTGACCAGTGACCAGTGACCAGTGACCAGTGACCAGTGACCAGTGACCAGTGACCAGTGACCAGTGACAAGTGACCAGTGACCAGTGACCAGTGATCAGTGACCAGTGAACAGTGAACAGTGACCAGTGACCAGTGACCAGTGACCAGCGAAAATGACCAGTGACCAGTGACCAGTGACCAGCGAAATTGACCAGTGACCAGTGACCAGTGAACAGTGACAAGTGACCAGTGACAAGTGACCAACGAAAGTGGCCAGTGAACAGTGACCAGGGACCAGTGACCAGTGACGAATGACCAGTGACCAGCGAAAGTGAACAGTGAGCAGTGACCAGTGACCAGTGACCAGTGACCAGTGACCAGTGACCAGCGAAAGTGACCCGTGACCAGTGACCAGTGACCAGTGACCAGTGACCAGTGACAAGTGACCTGGGACCAGTGACCAGTGACCAGTGACCAGTGACCAGCGAAATTGACCAGTGACCAGTGACCAGTGACCAGTCACCAGTGACCAGCGACCAGTGACCAGTGACCAGTGACCAGTGACCAGCGAAAATGACCAGTGACCAGTGACCAGTGACCAGCGAAATTGACCAGTGACCAGTGACCAGTGAACAGTGACAAGTGACCAGTGACAAGTGACCAACGAAAGTGGCCAGTGAACAGTGACCAGGGACCAGTGACCAGTGACCAGTGACCAGTGACCAGCGAAATTGACCAGCGACCATTGACCAGTGACCAGCGAATGTGACCAGTGACGAGTGACCTGTGACAAGTGACCAGTGACCAGCGACCAGTGACCAGCGAAAGTGACCAGTGACCAGTGACCAGTGACCAGCGACCAGTGACCAGTGACCAGCAAAATTGACCAGCAAAATTGACCAGTGACCAGTGACCAGTGACCAATGACCAGTGACCAGTGACCAGTGACCAGTGACAAGTGACCAGTGACCAGTGACCAGTGACCAGTGACCAGTGACCAGTGCCAACGACCAGTGACCAGTGACCATTGACCAGTGACCAGCGAAAGTGACCAGGGACCAGTGACCAGTGACCAGTGACCAGTGACCAGTGACCAGTGACCAGTGACCAGTGACCAGTGACCAGTGACAAGTGACCAGTGACCAGTGACCAGTGATCAGTGACCAGTGAACAGTGACCAGTGACCAGTGACCAGTGACCAGCGAAAATGACCAGTGACCAGTGACCAGTGACCCGCGAAATTGACCAGTGACCAGTGACCAGTGAACAGTGACAAGTGACCAGTGACAAGTGACCAACGAAAGTGACCAGTGAACAGTGACCAGGGACCAGTGACCAGTGACCAGTGACCAGCGACCAGTGACCAGTGACCAGTGACCAGTGACCAGTGACCAGTGACCAGTGACCAGTGACAAGTGACCAGTGACCAGCTGCCAGTGACCAGTGACCAGTGACCAGTGACCAGTGACCAGCGAAAGTGACCAGTGACCAGTGACCAGTGACCAGTGACCAGTGACCAGTGACCAGTGACCAGTGACCAGTGACCAGTGACAAGTGACCAGTGACCAGCGACCAGTGACCAGTGACCAGTGACCAGTAACCAGTGACCAGCGAAAGTGACCAGTGACCAGGGACCAGTGACCAGTGACCAGCGAAATTGACCAGTGACCAGTGACCAGTGACCAGTGACAAGTGACCAGTGACCAGTGACCAGTGACCAGTGACCAGTGACCAGTGACCAGCGAAAATGACCAGTGACCAGTGACCAGTGACCAGCGAAATTGACCAGTGACCAGTGACCAGTGAACAGTGACAAGTGACCAGTGACAAGTGACCAACGAAAGTGGCCAGTGAACAGTGACCAGGGACCAGTGACCAGTGACGAATGACCAGTGACCAGCGAAAGTGAACAGTGAGCAGAGACCAGTGACCAGTGACCAGTGACCAGTGACCAGCGAAAGTGACCCGTGACCAGTGACCAGTGACCAGTGACCAGTGACCAGTGACCAGTGACCAGTGACCAGCGAAAATGACCAGTGACCAGTGACCAGTGACCAGCGAAATTGACCAGTGACCAGTGACCAGTGAACAGTGACAAGTGACCAGTGACAAGTGACCAACGAAAGTGGCCAGTGAACAGTGACCAGGGACCAGTGACCAGTGACCAGTGACCAGTGACCAGCGAAATTGACCAGCGACCATTGACCAGTGACCAGCGAATGTGACCAGTGACGAGTGACCTGTGACAAGTGACCAGTGACCAGCGACCAGTGACCAGCGAAAGTGACCAGTGACCAGTGACCAGTGACCAGCGACCAGTGACCAGTGACCAGTGACCAGTGACCAGTGACCAGCAAAATTGACCAGCAAAATTGACCAGTGACCAGTGACCAGTGACCAATGACCAGTGACCAGTGACCAGTGACCAGTGACAAGTGACCAGTGACCAGTGACCAGTGACCAGTGACCAGTGACCAGTGCCAACGACCAGTGACCAGTGACCATTGACCAGTGACCAGCGAAAGTGACCAGACCAGTGACCAGTGACCAGTGACCAGTGACCAGTGACCAGTGACCAGTGACCAGTGACCAGTGACCAGTGACAAGTGACCAGTGACCAGTGACCAGTGATCAGTGACCAGTGAACAGTGACCAGTGACCAGTGACCAGTGACCAGCGAAAATGACCAGTGACCAGTGACCAGTGACCCGCGAAATTGACCAGTGACCAGTGACCAGTGAACAGTGACAAGTGACCAGTGACAAGTGACCAACGAAAGTGACCAGTGAACAGTGACCAGGGACCAGTGACCAGTGACCAGTGACCAGCGACCAGTGACCAGTGACCAGTGACCAGTGACCAGTGACCAGTGACCAGTGACCAGTGACAAGTGACCAGTGACCAGCTGCCAGTGACCAGTGACCAGTGACCAGTGACCAGTGACCAGCGAAAGTGACCAGTGACCAGTGACCAGTGACCAGTGACCAGTGACCAGTGACCAGTGACCAGTGACCAGTGACCAGTGACAAGTGACCAGTGACCAGCGACCAGTGACCAGTGACCAGTGACCAGTAACCAGTGACCAGCGAAAGTGACCAGTGACCAGGGACCAGTGACCAGTGACCAGCGAAATTGACCAGTGACCAGTGACCAGTGACCAGTGACAAGTGACCAGTGACCAGTGACCAGTGACCAGTGACCAGTGACCAGTGACCAGCGAAAATGACCAGTGACCAGTGACCAGTGACCAGCGAAATTGACCAGTGACCAGTGACCAGTGAACAGTGACAAGTGACCAGTGACAAGTGACCAACGAAAGTGGCCAGTGAACAGTGACCAGGGACCAGTGACCAGTGACGAATGACCAGTGACCAGCGAAAGTGAACAGTGAGCAGAGACCAGTGACCAGTGACCAGTGACCAGTGACCAGCGAAAGTGACCCGTGACCAGTGACCAGTGACCAGCGACCAGTGACCAGTGACCAGTGACCAGTGACCAGCGAAAATGACCAGTGACCAGTGACCAGTGACCAGCGAAATTGACCAGTGACCAGTGACCAGTGAACAGTGACAAGTGACCAGTGACAAGTGACCAACGAAAGTGGCCAGTGAACAGTGACCAGGGACCAGTGACCAGTGACCAGTGACCAGTGACCAGCGAAATTGACCAGCGACCATTGACCAGTGACCAGCGAATGTGACCAGTGACGAGTGACCTGTGACAAGTGACCAGTGACCAGCGACCAGTGACCAGCGAAAGTGACCAGTGACCAGTGACCAGTGACCAGCGACCAGTGACCAGTGACCAGTGACCAGTGACCAGTGACCAGCAAAATTGACCAGCAAAATTGACCAGTGACCAGTGACCAGTGACCAATGACCAGTGACCAGTGACCAGTGACCAGTGACAAGTGACCAGTGACCAGTGACCAGTGACCAGTGACCAGTGACCAGTGCCAACGACCAGTGACCAGTGACCATTGACCAGTGACCAGCGAAAGTGACCAGGGACCAGTGACCAGTGACCAGTGACCAGTGACCAGTGACCAGTGACCAGTGACCAGTGACCAGTGACCAGTGACAAGTGACCAGTGACCAGTGACCAGTGATCAGTGACCAGTGAACAGTGACCAGTGACCAGTGACCAGTGACCAGCGAAAATGACCAGTGACCAGTGACCAGTGACCCGCGAAATTGACCAGTGACCAGTGACCAGTGAACAGTGACAAGTGACCAGTGACAAGTGACCAACGAAAGTGACCAGTGAACAGTGACCAGGGACCAGTGACCAGTGACCAGTGACCAGCGACCAGTGACCAGTGACCAGTGACCAGTGACCAGTGACCAGTGACCAGTGACCAGTGACAAGTGACCAGTGACCAGCTGCCAGTGACCAGTGACCAGTGACCAGTGACCAGTGACCAGCGAAAGTGACCAGTGACCAGTGACCAGTGACCAGTGACCAGTGACCAGTGACCAGTGACCAGTGACCAGTGACCAGTGACAAGTGACCAGTGACCAGCGACCAGTGACCAGTGACCAGTGACCAGTAACCAGTGACCAGCGAAAGTGACCAGTGACCAGGGACCAGTGACCAGTGACCAGCGAAATTGACCAGTGACCAGTGACCAGTGACCAGTGACAAGTGACCAGTGACCAGTGACCAGTGACCAGTGACCAGTGACCAGTGACCAGCGAAAATGACCAGTGACCAGTGACCAGTGACCAGCGAAATTGACCAGTGACCAGTGACCAGTGAACAGTGACAAGTGACCAGTGACAAGTGACCAACGAAAGTGGCCAGTGAACAGTGACCAGGGACCAGTGACCAGTGACGAATGACCAGTGACCAGCGAAAGTGAACAGTGAGCAGAGACCAGTGACCAGTGACCAGTGACCAGTGACCAGCGAAAGTGACCCGTGACCAGTGACCAGTGACCAGTGACCAGTGACCAGTGACAAGTGACCTGGGACCAGTGACCAGTGACCAGTGACCAGTGACCAGCGAAATTGACCAGTGACCAGTGACCAGTGACCAGTCACCAGTGACCAGCGACCAGTGACCAGTGACCAGTGACCAGCGAAAATGACCAGTGACCAGTGACCAGTGACCAGCGAAATTGACCAGTGACCAGTGACCAGTGAACAGTGACAAGTGACCAGTGACAAGTGACCAACGAAAGTGGCCAGTGAACAGTGACCACTGACCAGCGAAAGTGACCAGTGAACAGTGACCAGTGACGAGTGACCTGTGACCAGTGAACAGTGACCAGTGACCAGTGACCAGTGACCAGCGAAAATGACCAGTGACCAGTGACCAGTGACCAGTGACTAGCCAAATTGAGCAGTGAGCAGTGACCAGTGACCAGTGACCAGTGACCAGTGACCAGTGACCAGCGAAATTGACCAGCGACCATTGACCAGTGACCAGCGAATGTGACCAGTGACGAGTGACCTGTGACAAGTGACCAGTGACCAGCGACCAGTGACCAGCGAAAGTGACCAGTGACCAGTGACCAGTGACCAGCGACCAGTGACCAGTGACCAGTGACCAGTGACCAGCAAAATTGACCACCAAAATTGACCAGTGACCATTGACCAGTGACCAGCGAAAGTGACCAGGGACCAGTGACCAGTGACCAGTGACCAGTGACCAGTGACCAGTGACCAGTGACCAGTGACCAGTGACCAGTGACAAGTGACCAGTGACCAGTGACCAGTGATCAGTGACCAGTGAACAGTGACCAGTGACCAGTGACCAGCGAAAATGACCAGTGACCAGTGACCAGTGACCAGCGAAATTGACCAGTGACCAGTGACCAGTGAACAGTGACAAGTGACCAGTGACAAGTGACCAACGAAAGTGACCAGTGAACAGTGACCAGGGACCAGTGACCAGTGACCAGTGACCAGCGACCAGTGACCAGTGACCAGTGACCAGTGACCAGTGACCAGTGACCAGTGACAAGTGACCAGTGACCAGCTGCCAGTGACCAGTGACCAGTGACCAGTGACCAGCGAAAGTGACCAGTGACCAGTGACCAGTGACCAGTGACCAGTGACCAGTGACCAGTGACCAGTGACCAGTGAACAGTGACCAGTGACAAGTGACCAGTGACCAGCGACCAGTGACCAGTGACCAGCGAAAGTGACCAGTGACCAGGGACCAGTGACCAGTGACCAGCGAAATTGACCAGTGACCAGTGACCAGTGACCAGTGACAAGTGACCAGTGACCAGTGACCAGTGACCAGTGACCAGTGACCAGTGACCAGTGACCAGTGACCAGTGACCAGTGACCAGCGAAAGTGACCAGTGACCAGTGACCAGTGACCAGTGACCAGCGACCAGTGACCAGTGACCAGTGACCAGCGAAATTGACCAGCGACCATTGACCAGTGACCAGCGAAAGTGACCAGTGACAAGTGACCAGTGACCAGCGACCAGTGACCAGCGAAAGTGACCAGTGACCAGTGACCAGTGACCAGCGACCAGTGACCAGTGACCAGTGACCAGTGACCAGCAAAATTGACCAGCAAAATTGACCAGTGACCAGTGACCAGTGACCAATGACCAGTGACCAGTGACCAGTGACCAGTGACCAGTGACAAGTGACCAGTGACCAGTGACCAGTGACCAGTGACCAGTGGCCAGTGCCAACGACCAGTGACCAGTGACCATTGACCAGTGACCAGCGAAAGTGACCAGGGACCAGTGACCAGTGACCAGTGACCAGTGACCAGTGACCAGTGACCAGTGACCAGTGACCAGTGACCAGTGACCAGTGACAAGTGACCAGTGACCAGTGACCAGTGATCAGTGACCAGTGAACAGTGAACAGTGACCAGTGACCAGTGACCAGTGACCAGCGAAAATGACCAGTGACCAGTGACCAGTGACCAGCGAAATTGACCAGTGACCAGTGACCAGTGAACAGTGACAAGTGACCAGTGACAAGTGACCAACGAAAGTGGCCAGTGAACAGTGACCAGGGACCAGTGACCAGTGACGAATGACCAGTGACCAGCGAAAGTGAACAGTGAGCAGTGACCAGTGACCAGTGACCAGTGACCAGTGACCAGCGAAAGTGACCAGTGACCAGTGACCAGTGACCAGTGACCAGTGACCAGTGACCAGTGACCAGTGACCAGTGACCAGTGACAAGTGACCAGTGACCAGTGACCAGTGATCAGTGACCAGTGAACAGTGAACAGTGACCAGTGACCAGTGACCAGTGACCAGCGAAAATGACCAGTGACCAGTGACCAGTGACCAGCGAAATTGACCAGTGACCAGTGACCAGTGAACAGTGACAAGTGACCAGTGACAAGTGACCAACGAAAGTGGCCAGTGAACAGTGACCAGGGACCAGTGACCAGTGACGAATGACCAGTGACCAGCGAAAGTGAACAGTGAGCAGTGACCAGTGACCAGTGACCAGTGACCAGTGACCAGCGAAAGTGACCCGTGACCAGTGACCAGTGACCAGTGACCAGTGACCAGTGACAAGTGACCTGGGACCAGTGACCAGTGACCAGTGACCAGTGACCAGCGAAATTGACCAGTGACCAGTGACCAGTGACCAGTCACCAGTGACCAGCGACCAGTGACCAGTGACCAGTGACCAGTGACCAGCGAAAATGACCAGTGACCAGTGACCAGTGACCAGCGAAATTGACCAGTGACCAGTGACCAGTGAACAGTGACAAGTGACCAGTGACAAGTGACCAACGAAAGTGGCCAGTGAACAGTGACCAGGGACCAGTGACCAGTGACCAGTGACCAGTGACCAGCGAAATTGACCAGCGACCATTGACCAGTGACCAGCGAATGTGACCAGTGACGAGTGACCTGTGACAAGTGACCAGTGACCAGCGACCAGTGACCAGCGAAAGTGACCAGTGACCAGTGACCAGTGACCAGCGACCAGTGACCAGTGACCAGTGACCAGTGACCAGTGACCAGCAAAATTGACCAGCAAAATTGACCAGTGACCAGTGACCAGTGACCAATGACCAGTGACCAGTGACCAGTGACCAGTGACCAGTGACAAGTGACCAGTGACCAGTGACCAGTGACCAGTGACCAGTGACCAGTGCCAACGACCAGTGACCAGTGACCATTGACCAGTGACCAGCGAAAGTGACCAGGGACCAGTGACCAGTGACCAGTGACCAGTGACCAGTGACCAGTGACCAGTGACCAGTGACCAGTGACCAGTGACAAGTGACCAGTGACCAGTGACCAGTGATCAGTGACCAGTGAACAGTGACCAGTGACCAGTGACCAGTGACCAGCGAAAATGACCAGTGACCAGTGACCAGTGACCCGCGAAATTGACCAGTGACCAGTGACCAGTGAACAGTGACAAGTGACCTGGGACCAGTGACCAGTGACCAGTGACCAGTGACCAGTGACCAGCGAAATTGACCAGTGACCAGTGACCAGTGACCAGTCACCAGTGACCAGCGACCAGTGACCAGAGACCAGTAACCAGTGACCAGTGACCAGTGACCACTGACCAGCGAAAGTGACCAGTGAACAGTGACCAGTGACCAGTGACCTGTGACCAGTGACCAGTGACCAGTGACCAGTGACCAGTGACCAGTGACCAATGACCAGTGACCAGTGACCAGTGACCAGTGACAAGTGACCAGTGACCAGTGACCAGTGCCAACGACCAGTGACCAGTGACAAGTGACCAGTGACCAGTGACCAGTGATCAGTGACCAGTGAACAGTGACCAGTGACCAGTGACCAGTGACCAGCGAAAATGACCAGTGACCAGTGACCAGTGACCAGCGAAATTGACCAGTGACCAGTGACCAGTGAACAGTGACAAGTGACCAGTGACAAGTGACCAACGAAAGTGACCAGTGAACAGTGACCAGGGACCAGTGACCAGTGACGAGTGACCAGTGACCAGCGAAAGTGAACAGTGAGCAGTGACCAGTGACCAGTGACCAGTGACCAGCGAAAGTGACCAGTGACCAGTGACCAGTGACCAGTGACCAGTGACCAGTGACCAGTGACAAGTGACCTGGGACCAGTGACCAGTGACCAGTGACCAGTGACCAGTGACCAGTGACCAGTGACCAGTGACCAGTGACGAGTGACCAGTGATCAGCGAAAGTGAACAGTGACCAGTGACCAGTGACCAGTGACCAGCGAAATTGACCAGTGACCAGTGACCAGTGACCAGTGACCAGTGACCAGCGACCAGTGACCAGAGACCAGTAACCAGTGACCAGTGACCAGTGACCACTGACCAGCGAAAGTGACCAGTGAACAGTGACCAGTGACGAGTGACCTGTGACCAGTGAACAGTGACCAGTGACCAGTGACCAGTGACCAGCGAAAATGACCAGTGACCAGTGACCAGTGACCAGTGACTAGCCAAATTGAGCAGTGAGCAGTGACCAGTGACCAGTGACCAGTGACCAGTGACCAGTGACCAGTGACCAGCGAAATTGACCAGCGACCATTGACCAGTGACCAGCGAATGTGACCAGTGACGAGTGACCTGTGACAAGTGACCAGTGACCAGCGACCAGTGACCAGCGAAAGTGACCAGTGACCAGTGACCAGTGACCAGCGACCAGTGACCAGTGACCAGTGACCAGTGACCAGTGACCAGCAAAATTGACCACCAAAATTGACCAGTGACCATTGACCAGTGACCAGCGAAAGTGACCAGGGACCAGTGACCAGTGACCAGTGACCAGTGACCAGTGACCAGTGACCAGTGACCAGTGACCAGTGACCAGTGACCAGTGACCAGTGACAAGTGACCAGTGACCAGTGACCAGTGATCAGTGACCAGTGAACAGTGACCAGTGACCAGTGACCAGCGAAAATGACCAGTGACCAGTGACCAGTGACCAGCGAAATTGACCAGTGACCAGTGACCAGTGAACAGTGACAAGTGACCAGTGACAAGTGACCAACGAAAGTGACCAGTGAACAGTGACCAGGGACCAGTGACCAGTGACCAGTGACCAGCGACCAGTGACCAGTGACCAGTGACCAGTGACCAGTGACCAGTGACCAGCTGCCAGTGACCAGTGACCAGTGACCAGTGACCAGCGAAAGTGACCAGTGACCAGTGACCAGTGACCAGTGACCAGTGACCAGTGACCAGTGACCAGTGACCAGTGACCAGTGACAAGTGACCAGTGACCAGCGACCAGTGACCAGTGACCAGCGAAAGTGACCAGTGACCAGGGACCAGTGACCAGTGACCAGCGAAATTGACCAGTGACCAGTGACCAGTGACCAGTGACAAGTGACCAGTGACCAGTGACCAGTGACCAGTGACCAGTGACCAGTGACCAGTGACCAGTGACCAGCGAAAGTGACCAGTGACCAGTGACCAGTGACCAGTGACCAGCGACCAGTGACCAGTGACCAGTGACCAGCGAAATTGACCAGCGACCATTGACCAGTGACCAGCGAAAGTGACCAGTGACAAGTGACCAGTGACCAGCGACCAGTGACCAGCGAAAGTGACCAGTGACCAGTGACCAGTGACCAGCGACCAGTGACCAGTGACCAGTGACCAGTGACCAGCAAAATTGACCAGCAAAATTGACCAGTGACCAGTGACCAGTGACCAATGACCAGTGACCAGTGACCAGTGACCAGTGACCAGTGACAAGTGACCAGTGACCAGTGACCAGTGACCAGTGACCAGTGGCCAGTGCCAACGACCAGTGACCAGTGACCATTGACCAGTGACCAGCGAAAGTGACCAGGGACCAGTGACCAGTGACCAGTGACCAGTGACCAGTGACCAGTGACCAGTGACCAGTGACCAGTGACCAGTGACCAGTGACCAGTGACAAGTGACCAGTGACCAGTGACCAGTGATCAGTGACCAGTGAACAGTGAACAGTGACCAGTGACCAGTGACCAGTGACCAGCGAAAATGACCAGTGACCAGTGACCAGTGACCAGCGAAATTGACCAGTGACCAGTGACCAGTGAACAGTGACAAGTGACCAGTGACAAGTGACCAACGAAAGTGGCCAGTGAACAGTGACCAGGGACCAGTGACCAGTGACGAATGACCAGTGACCAGCGAAAGTGAACAGTGAGCAGTGACCAGTGACCAGTGACCAGTGACCAGTGACCAGCGAAAGTGACCAGTGACCAGTGACCAGTGACCAGTGACCGGTGACCAGTGACCAGTGACCAGTGACCAGTGACCAGTGACAAGTGACCAGTGACCAGTGACCAGTGATCAGTGACCAGTGACCAGTGAACAGTGAACAGTGACCAGTGACCAGTGACCAGTGACCAGCGAAAATGACCAGTGACCAGTGACCAGTGACCAGCGAAATTGACCAGTGACCAGTGACCAGTGAACAGTGACAAGTGACCAGTGACAAGTGACCAACGAAAGTGGCCAGTGAACAGTGACCAGGGACCAGTGACCAGTGACGAATGACCAGTGACCAGCGAAAGTGAACAGTGAGCAGTGACCAGTGACCAGTGACCAGTGACCAGTGACCAGTGACCAGCGAAAGTGACCCGTGACCAGTGACCAGTGACCAGTGACCAGTGACCAGTGACAAGTGACCTGGGACCAGTGACCAGTGACCAGTGACCAGTGACCAGCGAAATTGACCAGTGACCAGTGACCAGTGACCAGTCACCAGTGACCAGCGACCAGTGACCAGTGACCAGTGACCAGTGACCAGCGAAAATGACCAGTGACCAGTGACCAGTGACCAGCGAAATTGACCAGTGACCAGTGACCAGTGAACAGTGACAAGTGACCAGTGACAAGTGACCAACGAAAGTGGCCAGTGAACAGTGACCAGGGACCAGTGACCAGTGACCAGTGACCAGTGACCAGCGAAATTGACCAGCGACCATTGACCAGTGACCAGCGAATGTGACCAGTGACGAGTGACCTGTGACAAGTGACCAGTGACCAGCGACCAGTGACCAGCGAAAGTGACCAGTGACCAGTGACCAGTGACCAGCGACCAGTGACCAGTGACCAGTGACCAGTGACCAGTGACCAGCAAAATTGACCAGCAAAATTGACCAGTGACCAGTGACCAGTGACCAATGACCAGTGACCAGTGACCAGTGACCAGTGACAAGTGACCAGTGACCAGTGACCAGTGACCAGTGACCAGTGACCAGTGCCAACGACCAGTGACCAGTGACCATTGACCAGTGACCGGCGAAAGTGACCAGGGACCAGTGACCAGTGACCAGTGACCAGTGACCAGTGACCAGTGACCAGTGACCAGTGACCAGTGACCAGTGACAAGTGACCAGTGACCAGTGACCAGTGATCAGTGACCAGTGAACAGTGACCAGTGACCAGTGACCAGTGACCAGCGAAAATGACCAGTGACCAGTGACCAGTGACCCGCGAAATTGACCAGTGACCAGTGACCAGTGAACAGTGACAAGTGACCAGTGACAAGTGACCAACGAAAGTGACCAGTGAACAGTGACCAGGGACCAGTGACCAGTGACCAGTGACCAGCGACCAGTGACCAGTGACCAGTGACCAGTGACCAGTGACCAGTGACCAGTGACCAGTGACAAGTGACCAGTGACCAGCTGCCAGTGACCAGTGACCAGTGACCAGTGACCAGTGACCAGCGAAAGTGACCAGTGACCAGTGACCAGTGACCAGTGACCAGTGACCAGTGACCAGTGACCAGTGACCAGTGACCAGTGACAAGTGACCAGTGACCAGCGACCAGTGACCAGTGACCAGTGACCAGTAACCAGTGACCAGCGAAAGTGACCAGTGACCAGGGACCAGTGACCAGTGACCAGCGAAATTGACCAGTGACCAGTGACCAGTGACCAGTGACAAGTGACCAGTGACCAGTGACCAGTGACCAGTGACCAGTGACCAGTGACCAGCGAAAATGACCAGTGACCAGTGACCAGTGACCAGCGAAATTGACCAGTGACCAGTGACCAGTGAACAGTGACAAGTGACCAGTGACAAGTGACCAACGAAAGTGGCCAGTGAACAGTGACCAGGGACCAGTGACCAGTGACGAATGACCAGTGACCAGCGAAAGTGAACAGTGAGCAGAGACCAGTGACCAGTGACCAGTGACCAGTGACCAGCGAAAGTGACCCGTGACCAGTGACCAGTGACCAGTGACCAGTGACCAGTGACAAGTGACCTGGGACCAGTGACCAGTGACCAGTGACCAGTGACCAGCGAAATTGACCAGTGACCAGTGACCAGTCACCAGTCACCAGTGACCAGCGACCAGTGACCAGTGACCAGTGACCAGCGAAAATGACCAGTGACCAGTGACCAGTGACCAGCGAAATTGACCAGTGACCAGTGACCAGTGAACAGTGACAAGTGACCAGTGACAAGTGACCAACGAAAGTGGCCAGTGAACAGTGACCAGGGACCAGTGACCAGTGACGAGTGACCAGTGACCAGCGAAAGTGAACAGTGAGCAGTGACCAGTGACCAGTGACCAGTGACCAGTGACCAGCGAAAGTGACCAGTGACCAGTGACCAGTGACCAGTGACCAGTGACCAGTGACAAGTGACCTGGGACCAGTGACCAGTGACCAGTGACCAGTGACCAGTGACCAGCGAAATTGACCAGTGACCAGTGACAAGTGACCAGTCACCAGTGACCAGCGACCAGTGACCAGAGACCAGTAACCAGTGACCAGTGACCAGTGACCACTGACCAGCGAAAGTGACCAGTGAACAGTGACCAGTGACCAGTGACCTGTGACCAGTGACCAGTGACCAGTGACCAGTGACCAGTGACCAGTGACCAATGACCAGTGACCAGTGACCAGTGACCAGTGACAAGTGACCAGTGACCAGTGACCAGTGCCAACGACCAGTGACCAGTGACAAGTGACCAGTGACCAGTGACCAGTGATCAGTGACCAGTGAACAGTGACCAGTGACCAGTGACCAGTGACCAGCGAAAATGACCAGTGACCAGTGACCAGTGACCAGCGAAATTGACCAGTGACCAGTGACCAGTGAACAGTGACAAGTGACCAGTGACAAGTGACCAACGAAAGTGACCAGTGAACAGTGACCAGGGACCAGTGACCAGTGACGAGTGACCAGTGACCAGCGAAAGTGAACAGTGAGCAGTGACCAGTGACCAGTGACCAGTGACCAGCGAAAGTGACCAGTGACCGGTGACCAGTGACCAGTGACCAGTGACCAGTGACAAGTGACCTGGGACCAGTGACCAGTGACCAGTGACCAGTGACCAGTGACCAGTGACCAGTGACCAGTGACCAGTGACGAGTGACCAGTGACCAGCGAAATTGACCAGTGACCAGTGACCAGTGACCAGTGACCAGTGACCAGCGACCAGTGACCAGAGACCAGTAACCAGTGACCAGTGACCAGTGACCACTGACCAGCGAAAGTGACCAGTGAACAGTGACCAGTGACCAGTGACCAGTGACCTGTGACCAGTGAACACTGACCAGTGACCAGTGACCAGTGACCAGCGAAAATGACCAGTGACCAGTGACCAGTGACCAGTGACTAGCCAAATTGAGCAGTGAGCAGTGACCAGTGACCAGTGACCAGTGACCAGTGACCAGTGACCAGCGAAATTGACCAGCGACCATTGACCAGTGACCAGCGAATGTGACCAGTGACGAGTGACCTGTGACAAGTGACCAGTGACCAGCGACCAGTGACCAGCGAAAGTGACCAGTGACCAGTGACCAGTGACCAGCGACCAGTGACCAGTGACCAGTGACCAGTGACCAGTGACCAGCAAAATTGACCAGCAAAATTGACCAGTGACCATTGACCAGTGACCAGCGAAAGTGACCAGGGACCAGTGACCAGTGACCAGTGACCAGTGACCAGTGACCAGTGACCAGTGACCAGTGACCAGTGACCAGTGACCAGTGACCAGTGACAAGTGACCAGTGACCAGTGACCAGTGATCAGTGACCAGTGAACAGTGACCAGTGACCAGTGACCAGCGAAAATGACCAGTGACCAGTGACCAGTGACCAGCGAAATTGACCAGTGACCAGTGACCAGTGAACAGTGACAAGTGACCAGTGACAAGTGACCAACGAAAGTGACCAGTGAACAGTGACCAGGGACCAGTGACCAGTGACCAGTGACCAGCGACCAGTGACCAGTGACCAGTGACCAGTGACCAGTGACCAGTGACCAGTGACAAGTGACCAGTGACCAGCTGCCAGTGACCAGTGACCAGTGACCAGTGACCAGCGAAAGTGACCAGTGACCAGTGACCAGTGACCAGTGACCAGTGACCAGTGACCAGTGACCAGTGACCAGTAACCAGTGACCAGCGAAAGTGACCAGTGACCAGCGACCAGTGACCAGCGAAAGTGACCAGTGACCAGTGACCAGTGACCAGTGACCAGCGACCAGTGACCAGTGACCAGTGACCAGTGACCAGCAAAATTGACCAGCAAAATTGACCAGTGACCAGTGACCAGTGACCAATGACCAGTGACCAGTGACCAGTGACCAGTGACCAGTGACAAGTGACCAGTGACCAGTGACCAGTGACCAGTGACCAGTGGCCAGTGCCAACGACCAGTGACCAGTGACCATTGACCAGTGACCAGCGAAAGTGACCAGGGACCAGTGACCAGTGACCAGTGACCAGTGACCAGTGACCAGTGACCAGTGACCAGTGACCAGTGACCAGTGACCAGTGACAAGTGACCAGTGACCAGTGACCAGTGATCAGTGACCAGTGAACAGTGACCAGTGACCAGTGACCAGTGACCAGCGAAAATGACCAGTGACCAGTGACCAGTGACCAGCGAAATTGACCAGTGACCAGTGACCAGTGAACAGTGACAAGTGACCAGTGACAAGTGACCAACGAAAGTGGCCAGTGAACAGTGACCAGGGACCAGTGACCAGTGACGAATGACCAGTGACCAGCGAAAGTGAACAGTGAGCAGTGACCAGTGACCAGTGACCAGTGACCAGTGACCAGCGAAAGTGACCCGTGACCAGTGACCAGTGACCAGTGACCAGTGACCAGTGACAAGTGACCTGGGACCAGTGACCAGTGACCAGTGACCAGTGACCAGCGAAATTGACCAGTGACCAGTGACCAGTGACCAGTCACCAGTGACCAGCGACCAGTGACCAGTGACCAGTGACCAGCGAAAATGACCAGTGACCAGTGACCAGTGACCAGCGAAATTGACCAGTGACCAGTGACCAGTGAACAGTGACAAGTGACCAGTGACAAGTGACCAACGAAAGTGGCCAGTGAACAGTGACCAGGGACCAGTGACCAGTGACGAGTGACCAGTGACCAGCGAAAGTGAACAGTGAGCAGTGACCAGTGACCAGTGACCAGTGACCAGTGACCAGTGACCAGTGACCAGTGACCAGTGACCAGTGACCAGTGACCAGTGACCAGTGACAAGTGACCAGTGACCAGTGACCAGTGATCAGTGAACAGTGAACAGTGACCAGTGACCAGTGACCAGTGACCAGTGACGAGTGACCAGTGATCAGCGAAAGTGAACAGTGACCAGTGACCAGTGACCAGCGAAAGTGACCAGTGACCAGTGACCAGTGACCAGTGACCAGTGACAAGTGACCTGGGACCAGTGACCAGTGACCAGTGACCAGCGAAAGTGACCAGTGACCAGTGACCAGTGACCAGTGACCAGTGACCAGTGACCAGTGACCAGTGACCAGCGAAATTGACCAGTGACCATTGACCAGTGACCAGTGACCAGTGACCAGTGACAAGTGACCAGTGACCAGTGACCAGCGACCAGTGACCAGTGACCAGCAAAAATGACCAGTGACCAGTGACCAGTGACCAGTGACCAGTGACCAGTGACCAGTGACCAGTGACCAGTGACAAGTGACCAGTGACCAGTGACCAGTGATCAGTGACCAGTGAACAGTGACCAGTGACCAGTGACCAGTGACCAGCGAAAATGACCAGTGACCAGTGACCAGTGACCAGCGAAATTGACCAGTGACCAGTGACCAGTGAACAGTGACAAGTGACCAGTGACAAGTGACCAACGAAAGTGGCCAGTGAAAAGTGACCAGGGACCAGTGACCAGTGACGAGTGACCAGTGACCAGCGAAAGTGAACAGTGAGCAGTGACCAGTGACCAGTGACCAGTGACCAGTGACCAGCGAAAGTGACCAGTGACCAGTGACCAGTGACCAGTGACCAGTGACCAGTGACAAGTGACCTGGGACCAGTGACCAGTGACCAGTGACCAGTGACCAGCGAAATTGACCAGTGACCAGTGACCAGTGACCAGTCACCAGTGACCAGCGACCAGTGACCAGTGACCAGTGACCAGCGAAAATGACCAGTGACCAGTGACCAGTGACCAGCGAAATTGACCAGTGACCAGTGACCAGTGAACAGTGACAAGTGACCAGTGACAAGTGACCAACGAAAGTGGCCAGTGAACAGTGACCAGGGACCAGTGACCAGTGACGAGTGACCAGTGACCAGCGAAAGTGAACAGTGAGCAGTGACCAGTGACCAGTGACCAGTGACCAGTGACCAGCGAAAGTGACCAGTGACCAGTGACCAGTGACCAGTGACCAGTGACCAGTGACAAGTGACCTGGGACCAGTGACCAGTGACCAGTGACCAGTGACCAGCGAAATTGACCAGTGACCAGTGACCAGTGACCAGTCACCAGTGACCAGCGACCAGTGACCAGAGACCAGTAACCAGTGACCAGTGACCAGTGACCACTGACCAGCGAAAGTGACCAGTGAACAGTGACCAGTGACCAGTGACCTGTGACCAGTGACCAGTGACCAGTGACCAGTGACCAGTGACCAGTGACCAGCGAAAGTGACCAGTGACGAGTGACCAGTGACAAGTGACCAGTGACCAGTGACCAGTGACCAGTGACTAGTGACCAGCAACCAGTGACCAGTGACCAGTGACCAGTGACCAGCAAAATTGACCAGCAAAATTGACCAGTGACCAGTGACCAGTGACCAATGACCAGTGACCAGTGACCAGTGACCAGTGACAAGTGACCAGTGACCAGTGACCAGTGCCAACGACCAGTGACCAGTGACAAGTGACCAGTGACCAGTGACCAGTGATCAGTGACCAGTGAACAGTGACCAGTGACCAGTGACCAGTGACCAGCGAAAATGACCAGTGACCAGTGACCAGTGACCAGCGAAATTGACCAGTGACCAGTGACCAGTGAACAGTGACAAGTGACCAGTGACCAGTGACCAGTGACCAGTGAGCAGTGACCAGCGAAATTGACCGGTTTCCAGTGACCAGTGACAAGTGACCAGTGACCAGTGACCAGCGAAAGTGACCAGTGACGAGTGACCAGTGACAAGTGACCAGTGACAAGTGACCAGTGACCACTGACCAGTGACCAGTGACCAGCGACCAGTGACCAGTGACCAGTGACCAGGGACCAGTGACCAGCGAAAGTGACCAGTGACCAGTGACCAGTGACCAGTGAACAGCGAAAGTGACCAGTGACCAGTGACTAGTGACCAGTGACCAGTGACCAGTGACGAGCGAAATGGACCAGTGACCAGTGTCCAGTGACCAGTGACCAGTGATAAGTGACCAGTGACCAGTGACCAGTGACCATTGACCAGTGACCAGTGACCAGTGACCAGCGAAAGTGACCAGGGACAAGCGACCAGTGACCAGTGACCAGTGACCAGTGACCAGTGACCAGTGACCAGTGACCAGTGACCAGTGACCAGTGACCAGTGACCAGAGACCAGCGACCAGTGACCAGTGACCAGTGACCAGTGACCAGTGACCAGTGACCAGCAAAATTGACCAGTGACCAGTGACCAGTGACCAGTGACCAGTGACCAGTGACCAGTGACCAGTGACCAGCGAAAGTGACCAGTGACGAGTGACCAGTGACAAGTGACCAGTGACCAGTGACCAGTGACCAGTGACCAGTGACCAGTGACCAGTGACGAGTGACCAGTGATCAGCGAAAGTGAACAGTGACCAGTGACCAGTGACCAGTGACCAGTGACCAGCGAAAGTGACCAGTGACCAGTGACCAGTGACCAGTGACCAGTGACCAGTGACCAGTGACCAGTGACCAGCGAAATTGACCAGTGACCAGTGACCAGTGACCAGTCACCAGTGACCAGCGACCAGTGACCAGAGACCAGTAACCAGTGACCAGTGACCAGTGACCACTGACCAGCGAAAGTGACCAGTGAACAGTGACCAGTGACCAGTGACCTGTGACCAGTGACCAGTGACCAGTGACCAGTGACCAGTGACCAGTGACCAGCGAAAGTGACCAGTGACGAGTGACCAGTGACAAGTGACCAGTGACCAGTGACCAGTGACCAGTGACTAGTGACCAGCAACCAGTGACCAGTGACCAGTGACCAGTGACCAGCAAAATTGACCAGCAAAATTGACCAGTGACCAGTGACCAGTGACCAATGACCAGTGACCAGTGACCAGTGACCAGTGACAAGTGACCAGTGACCAGTGACCAGTGCCAACGACCAGTGACCAGTGACAAGTGACCAGTGACCAGTGACCAGTGATCAGTGACCAGTGAACAGTGACCAGTGACCAGTGACCAGTGACCAGCGAAAATGACCAGTGACCAGTGACCAGTGACCAGCGAAATTGACCAGTGACCAGTGACCAGTGAACAGTGACAAGTGACCAGTGACCAGTGACCAGTGACCAGTGAGCAGTGACCAGCGAAATTGACCGGTTTCCAGTGACCAGTGACAAGTGACCAGTGACCAGTGACCAGCGAAAGTGACCAGTGACGAGTGACCAGTGACAAGTGACCAGTGACAAGTGACCAGTGACCACTGACCAGTGACCAGTGACCAGCGACCAGTGACCAGTGACCAGTGACCAGGGACCAGTGACCAGCGAAAGTGACCAGTGACCAGTGACCAGTGACCAGTGAACAGCGAAAGTGACCAGTGACCAGTGACTAGTGACCAGTGACCAGTGACCAGTGACGAGCGAAATGGACCAGTGACCAGTGTCCAGTGACCAGTGACCAGTGATAAGTGACCAGTGACCAGTGACCAGTGACCATTGACCAGTGACCAGTGACCAGTGACCAGCGAAAGTGACCAGGGACAAGCGACCAGTGACCAGTGACCAGTGACCAGTGACCAGTGACCAGTGACCAGTGACCAGTGACCAGTGACCAGTGACCAGTGACCAGAGACCAGCGACCAGTGACCAGTGACCAGTGACCAGTGACCAGTGACCAGTGACCAGCAAAATTGACCAGTGACCAGTGACCAGTGACCAGTGACCAGTGACCAGTGACCAGTGACCAGTGACCAGCGAAAGTGACCAGTGACGAGTGACCAGTGACAAGTGACCAGTGACCAGTGACCAGTGACCAGTGACCAGTGACCAGTGACCAGTGACGAGTGACCAGTGATCAGCGAAAGTGAACAGTGACCAGTGACCAGTGACCAGTGACCAGTGACCAGCGAAAGTGACCAGTGACCAGTGACCAGTGACCAGTGACCAGTGACAAGTGACCTGGCACCAGTGACCAGTGACCAGTGACCAGTGACCAGTGACCAGTGACCAGTGACCAGTGACCAGTGACGAGTGACCAGTGATCAGCGAAAGTGAACAGTGACCAGTGACCAGTGACCAGTGACCAGTGACCAGCGAAAGTGACCAGTGACCAGTGACCAGTGACCAGTGACTAGTGACCAGCAACCAGTGACCAGTGACCAGTGACCAGTGACCAGCAAAATTGACCAGCAAAATTGACCAGTGCCCAGTGACCAGTGACCAATGACCAGTGACCAGTGATCAGTGACCAGTGAACAGTGACCAGTGACCAGTGACCAGTGACCAGCGAAAATGACCAGTGACCAGTGACCAGTGACCAGCGAAATTGACCAGTGACCAGTGACCAGTGAACAGTGACAAGTGACCAGTGACAAGTGACCAACGAATGTGACCAGTGAACAGTGACCAGGGACCAGTGACCAGTGACGAGTGACCAGTGACCAGCGAAAGTGAACAGTGAGCAGTGACCAGTGACCAGTGACCAGTGACCAGTGACCAGCGAAATTGACCAGTGACCAGTGACCAGTGACCAGTGACCAGCGAAATTGACCAGTGACCAGTGACCAGTGACCAGTCACCAGTGACCAGCGACCAGTGACCAGAGACCAGTAACCAGTGACCAGTGACCAGTGACCACTGACCAGCGAAAGTGACCAGTGACGAGTGACCAGTGACAAGTGACCAGTGACCAGTGACCTGTGACCAGTGACCAGTGACCAGTGACCAGTGACCAGTGACCAGTGACCAGTGACCAGTGCCAACGACCAATGACCAGTGACCATTGACCAGTGACCAGCGAAAGTGACCAGGGACCAGTGACCAGTGACCAGTGACCAGTGACCAGTGACCAGTGACCAGTGACCAGTGACCAGTGACCAGTGACCAGTGACCAGTGACAAGTGACCAGTGACCAGTGACCAGTGATCAGTGACCAGTGAACAGTGACCAGTGACCAGTGACCAGTGACCAGCGAAAATGACCAGTGACCAGTGACCAGTGACCAGCGAAATTGACCAGTGACCAGTGACCAGTGAACAGTGACAAGTGACCAGTGACAAGTGACCAACGAAAGTGACCAGTGAACAGTGACCAGGGACCAGTGACCAGTGACGAGTGACCAGTGACCAGCGAAAGTGAACAGTGAGCAGTGACCAGTGACCAGTGACCAGTGACCAGTGAGCAGTGACCAGCGAAATTGACCGGTTTCCAGTGACCAGTGACAAGTGACCAGTGACCAGTGACCAGCGAAAGTGACCAGTGACGAGTGACCAGTGACAAGTGACCAGTGACAAGTGACCAGTGACCACTGACCAGTGACCAGTGACCAGCGACCAGTGCCAACGACCAGTGACCAGTGACCATTGACCAGTGACCAGCGAAAGTGACCAGTGACCAGTGACCAGTGACAAGTGACCAGGGACCAGTGACCAGTGATCAGTGACCAGTGAACAGTGACCAGTGACCAGTGACCAGTGACCAGCGAAAATGACCAGTGACCAGTGACCAGTGACCAGCGAAATTGACCAGTGACCAGTGACCAGTGAACAGTGACAAGTGACCAGTGACAAGTGACCAACGAAAGTGACCAGTGAACAGTGACCAGGGACCAGTGACCAGTGACGAGTGACCAGTGACCAGCGAAAGTGAACAGTGAGCAGTGACCAGTGACCAGTGACCAGTGACCAGTGACCAGTGACCAGTGACCAGTGACCAGTGACCAGTGACCAGTGAGCAGTGACCAGCGAAATTGACCGGTTTCCAGTGACCAGTGACAAGTGACCAGTGACCAGTGACCAGCGAAAGTGACCAGTGACGAGTGACCAGTGACAAGTGACCAGTGACAAGTGACCAGTGACCACTGACCAGTGACCAGTGACCAGCGACCAGTGACCAGTGACCAGTGACCAGGGACCAGTGACCAGCGAAAGTGACCAGTGACCAGTGACCAGTGACCAGTGAACAGCGAAAGTGACCAGTGACCAGTGACTAGTGACCAGTGACCAGTGACCAGTGACGAGCGAAATGGACCAGTGACCAGTGTCCAGTGACCAGTGACCAGTGATAAGTGACCAGTGACCAGTGACCAGTGACCATTGACCAGTGACCAGTGACCAGTGACCAGCGAAAGTGACCAGGGACAAGCGACCAGTGACCAGTGACCAGTGACCAGTGACCAGTGACCAGTGACCAGTGACCAGTGACCAGTGACCAGTGACCAGTGACCAGAGACCAGCGACCAGTGACCAGTGACCAGTGACCAGTGACCAGTGACCAGTGACCAGCAAAATTGACCAGTGACCAGTGACCAGTGACCAGTGACCAGTGACCAGTGACCAGTGACCAGTGACCAGCGAAAGTGACCAGTGACGAGTGACCAGTGACAAGTGACCAGTGACCAGTGACCAGTGACCAGTGACCAGTGACCAGTGACCAGTGACCAGTGACGAGTGACCAGTGATCAGCGAAAGTGAACAGTGACCAGTGACCAGTGACCAGTGACCAGTGACCAGCGAAAGTGACCAGTGACCAGTGACCAGTGACCAGTGACCAGTGACAAGTGACCTGGGACCAGTGACCAGTGACCAGTGACCAGTGACCAGTGACCAGTGACCAGTGACCAGTGACCAGTGACGAGTGACCAGTGATCAGCGAAAGTGAACAGTGACCAGTGACCAGTGACCAGTGACCAGTGACCAGCGAAAGTGACCAGTGACCAGTGACCAGTGACCAGTGACTAGTGACCAGCAACCAGTGACCAGTGACCAGTGACCAGTGACCAGCAAAATTGACCAGCAAAATTGACCAGTGCCCAGTGACCAGTCACCAGTGACCAGCGACCAGTGACCAGAGACCAGTAACCAGTGACCAGTGACCAGTGACGAGCGAAATGGACCAGTGACCAGTGTCCAGTGACCAGTGACCAGTGATAAGTGACCAGTGACCAGTGACCAGTGACCATTGACCAGTGACCAGTGACCAGTGACCAGCGAAAGTGACCAGGGACAAGCGACCAGTGACCAGTGTCCAGTGACCAGTGACCAGTGACCAGTGACCAGTGACCAGTGACCAGTGACCAGCGACCAGTGACCAGTGACCAGTGACCAGTGACCAGTGACCAGTGACAAGTGACCTGGGACCAGTGACCAGTGACCAGTGACCAGTGACCAGCGAAATTGACCAGTGACCAGTGACCAGTGACCAGTCACCAGTGACCAGCGACCAGTGACCAGAGACCAGTAACCAGTGACCAGTGACCAGTGACCACTGACCAGCGAAAGTGACCAGTGAACAGTGACCAGTGACCAGTGACCAGTGACCTGTGACCAGTGACCAGTGACCAGTGACCAGTGACCAGTGACCAGCGAAAGTGACCAGTGACGAGTGACCAGTGACAAGTGACCAGTGACCAGTGACCAGTGACCAGTGACTAGTAACCAGCAACCAGTGACCAGTGACCAGTGACCAGTGACCAGCAAAATTGACCAGCAAAATTGACCAGCAAAATTGACCAGTGACCAGTGACCAGTGACCAATGACCAGTGACCTGTGACCAGTGACCAGTGACAAGTGACCAGTGACCAGTGACCAGTGACCAGTGACCAGTGACCAGTGCCAACGACCAGTGACCAGTGACAAGTGACCAGTGACCAGTGACCAGTGATCAGTGACCAGTGAACAGTGACCAGTGACCAGTGACCAGTGACCAGCGAAAATGACCAGTGACCCGTGACCAGTGACCAGCGAAATTGACCAGTGACCAGTGACCAGTGAACAGTGACAAGTGACCAGTGACAAGTGACCAACGAAAGTGACCAGTGAACAGTGACCAGGGACCAGTGACCAGTGACGAGTGACCAGTGACCAGCGAAAGTGAACAGTGAGCAGTGACCAGTGACCAGTGACCAGTGACCAGTGACCAGCGAAAGTGACCAGTGACCAGTGACCAGTGACCAGTGACCAGTGACCAGTGCCAACGACCAGTGACCAGTGACCATTGACCAGTGACCAGCGAAAGTGACCAGGGACCAGTGACCAGTGACCAGTGACCAGTGACCAGTGACCAGTGACCAGTGACCAGTGACCAGTGACCAGTGACCAGTGACCAGTGACCAGTGACCAGTGACCAGTGACAAGTGACCAGTGACCAGTGACCAGTGATCAGTGACCAGTGAACAGTGACCAGTGACCAGTGACCAGTGACCAGCGAAAATGACCAGTGACCAGTGACCAGTGACCAGCGAAATTGACCAGTGACCAGTGACCAGTGAACAGTGACAAGTGACCAGTGACAAGTGACCAACGAAAGTGACCAGTGAACAGTGACCAGGGACCAGTGACCAGTGACGAGTGACCAGTGACCAGCGAAAGTGACCAGTGACCAGTGACCAGTGACCAGTGACCAGTGACCAGTGACCAGTGACCAGTGACCAGTGACAAGTGACCAGTGACCAGTGACCAGTGATCAGTGACCAGTGAACAGTGACCAGTGACGAGTGACCAGTGACCAGCGAAAGTGAACAGTGAGCAGTGACCAGTGACCAGTGACCAGTGACCAGTGACCAGCGAAATTGACCAGTGACCAGTGACCAGTGACCAGTGACCAGCGAAATTGACCAGTGACCAGTGACCAGTGACCAGTCACCAGTGACCAGCGACCAGTGACCAGAGACCAGTAACCAGTGACCAGTGACCAGTGACCACTGACCAGCGAAAGTGACCAGTGAACAGTGACCAGTGACCAGTGACCAGTGACCTGTGACCAGTGACCAGTGACCAGTGACCAGTGACCAGTGACCAGCGAAAGTGACCAGTGACGAGTGACCAGTGACAAGTGACCAGTGACCAGTGACCAGTGAGCAGTGAGCAGTGACCAGTGACCAGTGACCAGTGACCAGTGACCAGTGACCAGTGCCAACGACCAATGACCAGTGACCATTGACCAGTGACCAGCGAAAGTGACCAGGGACCAGTGACCAGTGACCAGTGACCAGTGACCAGTGACCAGTGACCAGTGACCAGTGACCAGTGACCAGTGACCAGTGACCAGTGACAAGTGACCAGTGACCAGTGACCAGTGATCAGTGACCAGTGAACAGTGACCAGTGACCAGTGACCAGTGACCAGCGAAAATGACCAGTGACCAGTGACCAGTGACCAGCGAAATTGACCAGTGACCAGTGACCAGTGAACAGTGACAAGTGACCAGTGACAAGTGACCAACGAAAGTGACCAGTGAACAGTGACCAGGGACCAGTGACCAGTGACGAGTGACCAGTGACCAGCGAAAGTGAACAGTGACCAGTGACGAGTGACCAGTGACAAGTGACCAGTGACAAGTGACCAGTGACCACTGACCAGTGACCAGTGACCAGCGACCAGTGACCAGTGACCAGTGACCAGGGACCAGTGACCAGCGAAAGTGACCAGTGACCAGTGAACAGCGAAAGTGACCAGTGACCAGTGACTAGTGACCAGTGACCAGTGACCAGTGACGAGCGAAATGGACCAGTGACCAGTGTCCAGTGACCAGTGACCAGTGATAAGTGACCAGTGACCAGTGACCAGTGACCATTGACCAGTGACCAGTGACCAGTGACCAGCGAAAGTGACCAGGGACAAGCGACCAGTGACCAGTGACCAGTGACCAGTGACCAGTGACCAGAGACCAGCGACCAGTGACCAGTGACCAGTGACCAGTGACCAGCAAAATTGACCAGTGACCAGTGACCAGTGACCAGTGACCAGTGACCAGTGACCAGTGACCAGTGACCAGCGAAAGTGACCAGTGACGAGTGACCAGTGACAAGTGACCAGTGACCAGTGACCAGTGACCAGTGACCAGTGACCAGTGACCAGTGACGAGTGACCAGTGATCAGCGAAAGTGAACAGTGACCAGTGACCAGTGACCAGTGACCAGTGACCAGCGAAAGTGACCAGTGACCAGTGACCAGTGACCAGTGACCAGTGACAAGTGACCTGGGACCAGTGACCAGTGACCAGTGACCAGCGAAAGTGACCAGTGACCAGTGACCAGTGACCAGTGACCAGTGACAAGTGACCTGGGACCAGTGACCAGTGACCAGTGACCAGTGACCAGTGACCAGTGACCAGTGACCAGTGACCAGTGACGAGTGACCAGTGATCAGCGAAAGTGAACAGTGACCAGTTACCAGTGACCAGTGACCAGTGACCAGCGAAAGTGACCAGTGACCAGTGACCAGTGACCAGTGACTAGTGACCAGCAACCAGTGACCAGTGACCAGTGACCAGTGACCAGCAAAATTGACCAGCAAAATTGACCAGTGCCCAGTGACCAGTGACCAATGACCAGTGACCAGTGACCAGTGACCAGTGACAAGTGACCAGTGACCAGTGACCAGTGCCAACGACCAGTGACCAGTGACAAGTGACCAGTGACCAGTGACCAGTGATCAGTGACCAGTGAACAGTGACGAGTGACCAGTGACCAGTGACCAGCGAAAATGACCAGTGACCAGTGACCAGTGACCAGCGAAATTGACCAGTGACCAGTGACCAGTGAACAGTGACAAGTGACCAACGAAAGTGACCAGTGAACAGTGACCAGGGACCAGTGACCAGTGACGAGTGACCAGTGACCAGCGAAAGTGAACAGTGAGCAGTGCCCAGTGACCAGTGACCAGTGACCAGTGACCAGCGAAAGTGACCAGTGACCAGTGACCACTGACCAGTGACAAGTGACCTGGGACCAGTGACCAGTGACCAGTGACCAGTGACCAGTGACCAGTGACCAGTGACCAGTGACCAGTGACCAGCGAAAGTGACCAGTGACGAGTGACCAGTGACAAGTGACCAGTGACCAGTGACCAGTGACCAGTGACCAGTGACCAGTGACCAGTGACCAGTGACGAGTGACCAGTGATCAGCGAAAGTGAACAGTGACCAGTGACCAGTGACCAGTGACCAGTGACCAGCGAAAGTGACCAGTGACCAGTGACCAGTGACCAGTGACCAGTGACAAGTGACCTGGGACCAGTGACCAGTGACCAGTGACCAGCGAAAGTGACCAGTGACCAGTGACCAGTGACCAGTGACCTGTGACCAGTGACCAGTGACCAGTGACCAGTGACCAGCGAAATTGACCAGTGACCATTGACCAGTGACCAGTGACCAGTGACCAGTGACAAGTGACCAGTGACCAGTGACCAGTGACCAGTGACCAGTGACCAGTGACCAGCGAAAGTGACAAGTGACAAGTGACCTGGGACCAGTGACCAGTGACCAGTGACCAGTGACCAGTGACCAGCGAAATTGACCAGTGGCCATTGACCAGTGACCAGTGACCAGTGACCAGTGACAAGTGACCAGTGACCAGTGAGCAGCGACCAGTGACCAGTGACCATTGACCAGTGACCAGTGACCAGCAAAAATGACCAGTGACCAGTGTCCAGTGACCAGTGACCAGTGATAAGTGACCAGTGACCAGTGACCAGTGACCAGCGACCAGTGACCAGTGACCAGTGAATAGTGACCAGTGACCAGTGAACAGCGAAAGTGACCAGTGACCAGTGACCTGTGACCTGTGACCAGTGACCAGTGACCAGTGACCAGTGACAAGTGACGAGCGAAATGGACCAGTGACCAGTGACTAGTGACCAATGACCAGTGACCAGTGACCAGTGACCAGTGACAAGTGACAAGTGACCAGTGACCGGCAAAAGTGACCAGTGAACTGTGACCAGTGACCAGTGACCAGTGACCAGTGAACAGTGACCAGCGAAATTGACCAGTTTCCAGTGACCAGTGATAAGTGACCAGTGACCAGTGACCAGCGAAAGTGACCAGTGAACAGTGATCAGCGAAATTGACCAGTGACCATTAACCAGTGACCAGCGAAAGTGACCAGTGACGAGTGACCAGTGACAAGTGACCAGTGACAAGTGACCAGTGACCACTGACCAGTGACCAGTGACCAGCGACCAGTGACCAGTGACCAGTGACCGGGGACCAGTGGCCAGCGAAAGTGACCAGCGACCAGTGACCAGCGACCAGTGACCAGTGACTAGCCAAATTGAGCAGTGAGCAGTGACCAGTGACCAGTGACCAGTGACCAGTGACCAGTGACCAGCGAAATTGACCAGCGACCATTGACCAGTGACCAGCGAAAGTGACCAGTGACGAGTGACCTGTGACAAGTGACCAGTGACCAGCGACCAGTGACCAGCGAAAGTGACCAGTGACCAGTGACCAGTGACCAGCGACCAGTGACCAGTGACCAGTGACCAGTGACCAGTGACCAGCAAAATTGACCAGCAAAATTGACCAGTGACCAGTGACCAGTGACCAGTGACCAGTGACCAGTGACAAGTGACCAGTGACCAGTGACCAGTGACCAGTGACCAGTCACCAGTGACCAGTGCCAACGACCAGTGACCAGTGACCATTGACCAGTGACCAGCGAAAGTGACCAGGGACCAGTGACCAGTGACCAGTGACCAGTGACCAGTGACCAGTGACCAGTGACCAGTGACCAGTGACCAGTGACCAGTGACAAGTGACCAGTGACCAGTGACCAGTGATCAGTGACCAGTGAACAGTGACCAGTGACCAGTGACCAGTGACCAGCGAAAATGACCAGTGACCAGTGACCAGTGACCAGCGAAATTGACCAGTGACCAGTGACCAGTGAACAGTGACAAGTGACCAGTGACAAGTGACCAACGAAAGTGACCAGTGAACAGTGACCAGGGACCAGTGACCAGTGACGAGTGACCAGTGACCAGCTAAAGTGAACAGTGAGCAGTGACCAGTGACCAGTGACCAGTGACCAGTGACCAGCGAAATTGACCAGTGACCAGTGACCAGTGACCAGTGACCAGCGAAATTGACCAGTGACCAGTGACCAGTGACCAGTCACCAGTGACCAGCGACCAGTGACCAGAGACCAGTAACCAGTGACCAGTGACCAGTGACCACTGACCAGCGAAAGTGACCAGTGACCAGTGACCAGGGACCAGTGACCTGTGACCAGTGACCAGTGACCAGTGACCAGTGACCAGTGACCAGCGAAAGTGACCAGTGACGAGTGACCAGTGACAAGTGACCAGTGACCAGTGACCAGTGAGCAGTGACCAGTGACCAGTGACCAGTGACCAGTGACCAGTGACCAGTGACCAGTGCCAACGACCAATGACCAGTGACCATTGACCAGTGACCAGCGAAAGTGACCAGGGACCAGTGACCAGTGACCAGTGACCAGTGACCAGTGACCAGTGACCAGTGACCAGTGACCAGTGACCAGTGACAAGTGACCAGTGACCAGTGACCAGTGATCAGTGACCAGTGAACAGTGACCAGTGACCAGTGACCAGTGACCAGCGAAAATGACCAGTGACCAGTGACCAGTGACCAGCGAAATTGACCAGTGACCAGTGACCAGTGAACAGTGACAAGTGACCAGTGACAAGTGACCAACGAAAGTGACCAGTGAACAGTGACCAGGGACCAGTGACCAGTGACGAGTGACCAGTGACCAGCGAAAGTGAACAGTGAGCAGTGACCAGTGACCAGTGACCAGTGACCAGTGACCAGTGACCAGTGAGCAGTGACCAGCGAAATTGACCGGTTTCCAGTGACCAGTGACAAGTGACCAGTGACCAGTGACCAGCGAAAGTGACCAGTGACGAGTGACCAGTGACAAGTGACCAGTGACAAGTGACCAGTGACCACTGACCAGTGACCAGTGACCAGCGACCAGTGCCAACGACCAGTGACCAGTGACCATTGACCAGTGACCAGCGAAAGTGACCAGTGACCAGTGACCAGTGACAAGTGACCAGTGACCAGTGACCAGTGATCAGTGACCAGTGAACAGTGACCAGTGACCAGTGACCAGTGACCAGCGAAAATGACCAGTGACCAGTGACCAGTGACCAGCGAAATTGACCAGTGACCAGTGACCAGTGAACAGTGACAAGTGACCAGTGACAAGTGACCAACGAAAGTGAACAGTGAGCAGTGACCAGTGACCAGTGACCAGTGACCAGTGACCAGCGAAATTGACCAGTGACCAGTGACCAGTGACCAGTGACCAGTGACCAGCGAAATTGACCAGTGACCAGTGACCAGTGACCAGTCACCAGTGACCAGCGACCAGTGACCAGAGACCAGTAACCAGTGACCAGTGACCAGTGACCACTGACCAGCGAAAGTGACCAGTGAACAGTGACCAGTGACCAGTGACCAGTGACCTGTGACCAGTGACCAGTGACCAGTGACCAGTGACCAGTGACCAGCGAAAGTGACCAGTGACGAGTGACCAGTGACAAGTGACCAGTGACCAGTGACCAGTGAGCAGTGAGCAGTGACCAGTGACCAGTGACCAGTGACCAGTGACCAGTGACCAGTGCCAACGACCAATGACCAGTGACCATTGACCAGTGACCAGCGAAAGTGACCAGGGACCAGTGACCAGTGACCAGTGACCAGTGACCAGTGACCAGTGACCAGTGACCAGTGACCAGTGACCAGTGACCAGTGACCAGTGACCAGTGACCAGTGACAAGTGACCAGTGACCAGTGACCAGTGATCAGTGACCAGTGAACAGTGACCAGTGACCAGTAACCAGTGACCAGCGAAAATGACCAGTGACCAGTGACCAGTGACCAGCGAAATTGACCAGTGACCAGTGACCAGTGAACAGTGACAAGTGACCAGTGACAAGTGACCAACGAAAGTGACCAGTGAACAGTGACCAGGGACCAGTGACCAGTGACGAGTGACCAGTGACCAGCGAAAGTGAACAGTGAGCAGTGACCAGTGACCAGTGACCAGTGACCAGTGAGCAGTGACCAGCGAAATTGACCGGTTTCCAGTGACCAGTGACAAGTGACCAGTGACCAGTGACCAGCGAAAGTGACCAGTGACGAGTGACCAGTGACAAGTGACCAGTGACAAGTGACCAGTGACCACTGACCAGTGACCAGTGACCAGCGACCAGTGCCAACGACCAGTGACCAGTGACCATTGACCAGTGACCAGCGAAAGTGACCAGTGACCAGTGACCAGTGACAAGTGACCAGTGACCAGTGACCAGTGATCAGTGACCAGTGAACAGTGACCAGTGACCAGTGACCAGTGACCAGCGAAAATGACCAGTGACCAGTGACCAGTGACCAGCGAAATTGACCAGTGACCAGTGACCAGTGAACAGTGACAAGTGACCAGTGACAAGTGACCAACGAAAGTGACCAGTGAACAGTGACCAGGGACCAGTGACCAGTGACGAGTGACCAGTGACCAGCGAAAGTGAACAGTGAGCAGTGACCAGTGACCAGTGACCAGTGACCAGTGACCAGTGACCAGTGACCAGTGACCAGTGACCAGTGACCAGTGACCAGTGAGCAGTGACCAGCGAAATTGACCGGTTTCCAGTGACCAGTGACAAGTGACCAGTGACCAGTGACCAGCGAAAGTGACCAGTGACGAGTGACCAGTGACAAGTGACCAGTGACAAGTGACCAGTGACCACTGACCAGTGACCAGTGACCAGCGACCAGTGACCAGTGACCAGTGACCAGGGACCAGTGACCAGCGAAAGTGACCAGTGACCAGTGACCAGTGACCAGTGAACAGCGAAAGTGACCAGTGACCAGTGACTAGTGACCAGTGACCAGTGACCAGTGACGAGCGAAATGGACCAGTGACCAGTGTCCAGTGACCAGTGACCAGTGATAAGTGACCAGTGACCAGTGACCAGTGACCATTGACCAGTGACCAGTGACCAGTGACCAGCGAAAGTGACCAGGGACAAGCGACCAGTGACCAGTGACCAGTGACCAGTGACCAGTGACCAGTGACCAGTGACCAGTGACCAGTGACCAGAGACCAGCGACCAGTGACCAGTGACCATTGACCAGTGACCAGCGAAAGTGACCAGTGACCAGTGACCAGTGACAAGTGACCAGTGACCAGTGACCAGTGATCAGTGACCAGTGAACAGTGACCAGTGACCAGTGACCAGTGACCAGCGAAAATGACCAGTGACCAGTGACCAGTGACCAGCGAAATTGACCAGTGACCAGTGACCAGTGAACAGTGACAAGTGACCAGTGACAAGTGACCAACGAAAGTGAACAGTGAGCAGTGACCAGTGACCAGTGACCAGTGACCAGTGACCAGCGAAATTGACCAGTGACCAGTGACCAGTGACCAGTGACCAGTGACCAGCGAAATTGACCAGTGACCAGTGACCAGTGACCAGTCACCAGTGACCAGCGACCAGTGACCAGAGACCAGTAACCAGTGACCAGTGACCAGTGACCACTGACCAGCGAAAGTGACCAGTGAACAGTGACCAGTGACCAGTGACCAGTGACCTGTGACCAGTGACCAGTGACCAGTGACCAGTGACCAGTGACCAGCGAAAGTGACCAGTGACGAGTGACCAGTGACAAGTGACCAGTGACCAGTGACCAGTGAGCAGTGAGCAGTGACCAGTGACCAGTGACCAGTGACCAGTGACCAGTGACCAGTGCCAACGACCAATGACCAGTGACCATTGACCAGTGACCAGCGAAAGTGACCAGGGACCAGTGACCAGTGACCAGTGACCAGTGACCAGTGACCAGTGACCAGTGACCAGTGACCAGTGACCAGTGACCAGTGACCAGTGACCAGTGACCAGTGACAAGTGACCAGTGACCAGTGACCAGTGATCAGTGACCAGTGAACAGTGACCAGTGACCAGTAACCAGTGACCAGCGAAAATGACCAGTGACCAGTGACCAGTGACCAGCGAAATTGACCAGTGACCAGTGACCAGTGAACAGTGACAAGTGACCAGTGACAAGTGACCAACGAAAGTGACCAGTGAACAGTGACCAGGGACCAGTGACCAGTGACGAGTGACCAGTGACCAGCGAAAGTGAACAGTGAGCAGTGACCAGTGACCAGTGACCAGTGACCAGTGAGCAGTGACCAGCGAAATTGACCGGTTTCCAGTGACCAGTGACAAGTGACCAGTGACCAGTGACCAGCGAAAGTGACCAGTGACGAGTGACCAGTGACAAGTGACCAGTGACAAGTGACCAGTGACCACTGACCAGTGACCAGTGACCAGCGACCAGTGCCAACGACCAGTGACCAGTGACCATTGACCAGTGACCAGCGAAAGTGACCAGTGACCAGTGACCAGTGACAAGTGACCAGTGACCAGTGACCAGTGATCAGTGACCAGTGAACAGTGACCAGTGACCAGTGACCAGTGACCAGCGAAAATGACCAGTGACCAGTGACCAGTGACCAGCGAAATTGACCAGTGACCAGTGACCAGTGAACAGTGACAAGTGACCAGTGACAAGTGACCAACGAAAGTGACCAGTGAACAGTGACCAGGGACCAGTGACCAGTGACGAGTGACCAGTGACCAGCGAAAGTGAACAGTGAGCAGTGACCAGTGACCAGTGACCAGTGACCAGTGACCAGTGACCAGTGACCAGTGACCAGTGACCAGTGACCAGTGACCAGTGAGCAGTGACCAGCGAAATTGACCGGTTTCCAGTGACCAGTGACAAGTGACCAGTGACCAGTGACCAGCGAAAGTGACCAGTGACGAGTGACCAGTGACAAGTGACCAGTGACAAGTGACCAGTGACCACTGACCAGTGACCAGTGACCAGCGACCAGTGACCAGTGACCAGTGACCAGGGACCAGTGACCAGCGAAAGTGACCAGTGACCAGTGACCAGTGACCAGTGAACAGCGAAAGTGACCAGTGACCAGTGACTAGTGACCAGTGACCAGTGACCAGTGACGAGCGAAATGGACCAGTGACCAGTGTCCAGTGACCAGTGACCAGTGATAAGTGACCAGTGACCAGTGACCAGTGACCATTGACCAGTGACCAGTGACCAGTGACCAGCGAAAGTGACCAGGGACAAGCGACCAGTGACCAGTGACCAGTGACCAGTGACCAGTGACCAGTGACCAGTGACCAGTGACCAGTGACCAGAGACCAGCGACCAGTGACCAGTGACCAGTGACCAGTGACCAGTGACCAGTGACCAGCAAAATTGACCAGTGACCAGTGACCAGTGACCAGTGACCAGTGACCAGTGACCAGTGACCAGTGACCAGCGAAAGTGACCAGTGACGAGTGACCAGTGACAAGTGACCAGTGACCAGTGACCAGTGACCAGTGACCAGTGACCAGTGACCAGTGACGAGTGACCAGTGATCAGCGAAAGTGAACAGTGACCAGTGACCAGTGACCAGTGACCAGTGACCAGCGAAAGTGACCAGTGACCAGTGACCAGTGACCAGTGACCAGTGACAAGTGACCTGGGACCAGTGACCAGTGACCAGTGACCAGTGACCAGTGACCAGTGACCAGTGACCAGTGACCAGTGACCAGTGACGAGTGACCAGTGATCAGCGAAAGTGAACAGTGACCAGTGACCAGTGACCAGTGACCAGTGACCAGCGAAAGTGACCAGTGACCAGTGACCAGTGACCAGTGACTAGTGACCAGCAACCAGTGACCAGTGACCAGTGACCAGTGACCAGCAAAATTGACCAGCAAAATTGACCAGTGCCCAGTGACCAGTGACCAATGACCAGTGACCAGTGATCAGTGACCAGTGAACAGTGACCAGTGACCAGTGACCAGTGACCAGCGAAAATGACCAGTGACCAGTGACCAGTGACCAGCGAAATTGACCAGTGACCAGTGACCAGTGAACAGTGACAAGTGACCAGTGACAAGTGACCAACGAAAGTGACCAGTGAACAGTGACCAGGGACCAGTGACCAGTGACGAGTGACCAGTGACCAGCGAAAGTGAACAGTGAGCAGTGACCAGTGACCAGTGACAAGTGACCAGTGACCAGCGAAATTGACCAGTGACCAGTGACCAGTGACCAGTGACCAGCGAAATTGACCAGTGACCAGTGACCAGTGACCAGTCACCAGTGACCAGCGACCAGTGACCAGAGACCAGTAACCAGTGACCAGTGACCAGTGACCACTGACCAGCGAAAGTGACCAGTGAACAGTGACCAGTGACCAGTGACCAGTGACCTGTGACCAGTGACCAGTGACCAGTGACCAGTGACCAGTGACCAGCGAAAGTGACCAGTGACGAGTGACCAGTGACAAGTGACCAGTGACCAGTGACCAGTGAGCAGTGAGCAGTGACCAGTGACCAGTGACCAGTGACCAGTGACCAGTGACCAGTGCCAACGACCAATGACCAGTGACCATTGACCAGTGACCAGCGAAAGTGACCAGGGACCAGTGACCAGTGACCAGTGACCAGTGACCAGTGACCAGTGACCAGTGACCAGTGACCAGTGACCAGTGACCAGTGACCAGTGACAAGTGACCAGTGACCAGTGACCAGTGATCAGTGACCAGTGAACAATGACCAGCGAAAATGACCAGTGACCAGTGACCAGTGACCAGCGAAATTGACCAGTGACCAGTGACCAGTGAACAGTGACAAGTGACCAGTGACAAGTGACCAACGAAAGTGACCAGTGAACAGTGACCAGGGACCAGTGACCAGTGACGAGTGACCAGTGACCAGCGAAAGTGAACAGTGAGCAGTGACCAGTGACCAGTGACCAGTGACCAGTGAGCAGTGACCAGCGAAATTGACCGGTTTCCAGTGACCAGTGACAAGTGACCAGTGACCAGTGACCAGCGAAAGTGACCAGTGACGAGTGACCAGTGACAAGTGACCAGTGACAAGTGACCAGTGACCACTGACCAGTGACCAGTGACCAGCGACCAGTGCCAACGACCAGTGACCAGTGACCATTGACCAGTGACCAGCGAAAGTGACCAGTGACCAGTGACCAGTGACAAGTGACCAGTGACCAGTGACCAGTGATCAGTGACCAGTGACCAGTGACCAGCGAAAATGACCAGTGACCAGTGACCAGTGACCAGCGAAATTGACCAGTGACCAGTGACCAGTGAACAGTGACAAGTGACCAGTGACAAGTGACCAACGAAAGTGACCAGTGAACAGTGACCAGGGACCAGTGACCAGTGACGAGTGACCAGTGACCAGCGAAAGTGAACAGTGAGCAGTGACCAGTGACCAGTGACCAGTGACCAGTGACCAGTGACCAGTGACCAGTGACCAGTGACCAGTGACCAGTGAGCAGTGACCAGCGAAATTGACCGGTTTCCAGTGACCAGTGACAAGTGACCAGTGACCAGTGACCAGCGAAAGTGACCAGTGACGAGTGACCAGTGACAAGTGACCAGTGACAAGTGACCAGTGACCACTGACCAGTGACCAGTGACCAGCGACCAGTGACCAGTGACCAGTGACCAGGGACCAGTGACCAGCGAAAGTGACCAGTGACCAGTGACCAGTGACCAGTGAACAGCGAAAGTGACCAGTGACCAGTGACTAGTGACCAGTGACCAGTGACCAGTGACGAGCGAAATGGACCAGTGACCAGTGTCCAGTGACCAGTGACCAGTGATAAGTGACCAGTGACCAGTGACCAGTGACCATTGACCAGTGACCAGTGAACAGTGACCAGCGAAAGTGACCAGGGACAAGCGACCAGTGACCAGTGACCAGTGACCAGTGACCAGTGACCAGTGACCAGTGACCAGTGACCAGTGACCAGTGACCAGTGACCAGTGACCAGAGACCAGCGACCAGTGACCAGTGACCAGTGACCAGTGACCAGTGACCAGTGACCAGCAAAATTGACCAGTGACCAGTGACCAGTGACCAGTGACCAGTGACCAGTGACCAGTGACCAGTGACCAGTGACCAGCGAAAGTGACCAGTGACGAGTGACCAGTGACAAGTGACCAGTGACCAGTGACCAGTGACCAGTGACCAGTGACCAGTGACCAGTGACCAGTGACGAGTGACCAGTGATCAGCGAAAGTGAACAGTGACCAGTGACCAGTGACCAGTGACCAGTGACCAGCGAAAGTGACCAGTGACCAGTGACCAGTGACCAGTGACCAGTGACAAGTGACCTGGGACCAGTGACCAGTGACCAGTGACCAGTGACCAGTGACCAGTGACCAGTGACCAGTGACCAGTGACCAGTGACGAGTGACCAGTGATCAGCGAAAGTGAACAGTGACCAGTGACCAGTGACCAGTGACCAGTGACCAGCGAAAGTGACCAGTGATCAGTGACCAGTGACCAGTGACTAGTGACCAGCAACCAGTGACCAGTGACCAGTGACCAGTGACCAGCAAAATTGACCAGCAAAATTGACCAGTGCCCAGTGACCAGTGACCAATGACCAGTGACCAGTGACCAGTGACCAGTGACAAGTGACCAGTGACCAGTGACCAGTGCCAACGACCAGTGACCAGTGACAAGTGACCAGTGACCAGTGACCAGTGATCAGTGACCAGTGAACAGTGACGAGTGACCAGTGACCAGTGACCAGTGACCAGTGACCAGGGACCAGTGACCAGCGAAAGTGACCAGTGACCAGTGACCAGTGACCAGTGAACAGCGAAAGTGACCAGTGACCAGTGACTAGTGACCAGAGACCAGTGACCAGTGACGAGCGAAATGGACCAGTGACCAGTGTCCAGTGACCAGTGACCAGTGATAAGTGACCAGTGACCAGTGACCAGTGACCATTGACCAGTGACCAGTGACCAGTGACCAGCGAAAGTGACCAGGGACAAGCGACCAGTGACCAGTGACCAGTGACCAGTGACCAGTGACCAGTGACCAGTGACCAGTGACCAGTGACCAGTGACCAGAGACCAGCGACCAGTGACCAGTGACCAGTGACCAGTGACCAGTGACCAGTGACCAGTGACCAGCAAAATTGACCAGTGACCAGTGACCAGTGACCAGTGACCAGTGACCAGTGACCAGCGAAAGTGACCAGTGACGAGTGACCAGTGACAAGTGACCAGTGACCAGTGACCAGTGACCAGTGACCAGTGACCAGTGACCAGTGACGAGTGACCAGTGATCAGCGAAAGTGAACAGTGACCAGTGACCAGTGACCAGTGACCAGTGACCAGCGAAAGTGACCAGTGACCAGTGACCAGTGACCAGTGACCAGTGACAAGTGACCTGGGACCAGTGACCAGTGACCAGTGACCAGCGAAAGTGACCAGTGACCAGTGACCAGTGACCAGTGACAAGTGACCTGGGACCAGTGACCAGTGACCAGTGACCAGTGACCAGTGACCAGTGACCAGTGACCAGTGACCAGTGACCAGTGACGAGTGACCAGTGATCAGCGAAAGTGAACAGTGACCAGTGACCAGTGACCAGTGACCAGTGACCAGCGAAAGTGACCAGTGACCAGTGACCAGTGACCAGTGACTAGTGACCAGCAACCAGTGACCAGTGACCAGTGACCAGTGACCAGCAAAATTGACCAGCAAAATTGACCAGTGCCCAGTGACCAGTGACCAATGACCAGTGACCAGTGACCAGTGACCAGTGACAAGTGACCAGTGACCAGTGACCAGTGCCAACGACCAGTGACCAGTGACAAGTGACCAGTGACCAGTGACCAGTGATCAGTGACCAGTGAACAGTGACGAGTGACCAGTGACCAGTGACCAGCGAAAATGACCAGTGACCAGTGACCAGTGACCAGCGAAATTGACCAGTGACCAGTGACCAGTGAACAGTGACAAGTGACCAACGAAAGTGACCAGTGAACAGTGACCAGGGACCAGTGACCAGTGACGAGTGACCAGTGACCAGCGAAAGTGAACAGTGAGCAGTGCCCAGTGACCAGTGACCAGTGACCAGTGACCAGCGAAAGTGACCAGTGACCAGTGACCAGTGACCAGAGACAAGTGACCTGGGACCAGTGACCAGTGACCAGTGACCAGTGACCAGTGACCAGTGACCAGTGACCAGTGACCAGTGACCAGTGACCAGCGAAAGTGACCAGTGACGAGTGACCAGTGACAAGTGACCAGTGACCAGTGACCAGTGACCAGTGACCAGTGACCAGTGACCAGTGACCAGTGACCAGTGACCAGCGAAAGTGACCAGTGACCAGTGACCAGTGACCAGTGACCAGTGACAAGTGACCTGGGACCAGTGACCAGTGACCAGTGACCAGCGAAAGTGACCAGTGACCAGTGACCAGTGACCAGTGACCAGTGACCAGTGACCAGTGACCAGTGACCAGTGACCAGCGAAATTGACCAGTGACCATTGACCAGTGACCAGTGACCAGTGACCAGTGACCAGTGACAAGTGACCAGTGACCAGTGACCAGCGACCAGTGACCAGTGACCAGCAAAAATGACCAGTGACCAGTGACCAGTGACCAGTGACCAGTGACCAGTGACCAGTGACCAGCGAAAGTGACAAGTGACAAGTGACCTGGGACCAGTGACCAGTGACCAGTGACCAGTGACCAGTGACCAGCGAAATTGACCAGTGACCATTGACCAGTGACCAGTGACCAGTGACCAGTGACAAGTGACCAGTGACCAGTGACCAGTGATCAGTGACCAGTGAACAGTGACCAGTGACCAGTGACCAGTGACCAGCGAAAATGACCAGTGACCAGTGACCAGTGACCAGCGAAATTGACCAGTGACCAGTGACCAGTGAACAGTGACAAGTGACCAGTGACAAGTGACCAACGAAAGTGACCAGTGAACAGTGACCAGGGACCAGTGACCAGTGACGAGTGACCAGTGACCAGCGAAAGTGAACAGTGAGCAGTGACCAGTGACCAGTGACCAGTGACCAGTGACCAGTGACCAGTGACCAGTGACCAGTGACCAGTGACCAGTGACCAGTGAGCAGTGACCAGCGAAATTGACCGGTTTCCAGTGACCAGTGACAAGTGACCAGTGACCAGTGACCAGCGAAAGTGACCAGTGACGAGTGACCAGTGACAAGTGACCAGTGACAAGTGACCAGTGACCACTGACCAGTGACCAGTGACCAGCGACCAGTGACCAGTGACCAGTGACCAGGGACCAGTGACCAGCGAAAGTGACCAGTGACCAGTGACCAGTGACCAGTGAACAGCGAAAGTGACCAGTGACCAGTGACTAGTGACCAGTGACCAGTGACCAGTGACGAGCGAAATGGACCAGTGACCAGTGTCCAGTGACCAGTGACCAGTGATAAGTGACCAGTGACCAGTGACCAGTGACCATTGACCAGTGACCAGTGACCAGTGACCAGCGAAAGTGACCAGGGACAAGCGACCAGTGACCAGTGACCAGTGACCAGTGACCAGTGACCAGTGACCAGTGACCAGTGACCAGTGACCAGTGACCAGTGACCAGTGACCAGTGACCAGTGACCAGTGACCAGCGAAAGTGACCAGTGACGAGTGACCAGTGACAAGTGACCAGTGACCAGTGACCAGTGACCAGTGACAAGTGACCAGTGACCAGTGACCAGCGAAAGTGACCAGTGACGAGTGACCAGTGACAAGTGACCAGTGACAAGTGACCAGTGACCACTGACCAGTGACCAGTGACCAGCGACCAGTGCCAACGACCAGTGACCAGTGACCATTGACCAGTGACCAGCGAAAGTGACCAGTGACCAGTGACCAGTGACAAGTGACCAGTGACCAGTGACCAGAGACCAGCGACCAGTGACCAGTGACCAGTGACCAGTGACCAGTGACCAGTGACCAGCAAAATTGACCAGTGACCAGTGACCAGTGACCAGTGACCAGTGACCAGTGACCAGTGACCAGTGACCAGCGAAAGTGACCAGTGACGAGTGACCAGTGACAAGTGACCAGTGACCAGTGACCAGTGACCAGTGACCAGTGACCAGTGACCAGTGACGAGTGACCAGTGATCAGCGAAAGTGAACAGTGACCAGTGACCAGTGACCAGTGACCAGTGACCAGCGAAAGTGACCAGTGACCAGTGACCAGTGACCAGTGACCAGTGACAAGTGACCTGGGACCAGTGACCAGTGACCAGTGACCAGTGACCAGTGACCAGTGACCAGTGACCAGTGACCAGTGACGAGTGACCAGTGATCAGCGAAAGTGAACAGTGACCAGTGACCAGTGACCAGTGACCAGTGACCAGCGAAAGTGACCAGTGACCAGTGACCAGTGACCAGTGACTAGTGACCAGCAACCAGTGACCAGTGACCAGTGACCAGTGACCAGCAAAATTGACCAGCAAAATTGACCAGTGCCCAGTGACCAGTGACCAATGACCAGTGACCAGTGATCAGTGACCAGTGAACAGTGACCAGTGACCAGTGACCAGTGACCAGCGAAAATGACCAGTGACCAGTGACCAGTGACCAGCGAAATTGACCAGTGACCAGTGACCAGTGAACAGTGACAAGTGACCAGTGACAAGTGACCAACGAAAGTGACCAGTGAACAGTGACCAGGGACCAGTGACCAGTGACGAGTGACCAGTGACCAGCGAAAGTGAACAGTGAGCAGTGACCAGTGACCAGTGACAAGTGACCAGTGACCAGCGAAATTGACCAGTGACCAGTGACCAGTGACCAGTGACCAGCGAAATTGACCAGTGACCAGTGACCAGTGACCAGTCACCAGTGACCAGCGACCAGTGACCAGAGACCAGTAACCAGTGACCAGTGACCAGTGACCACTGACCAGCGAAAGTGACCAGTGAACAGTGACCAGTGACCAGTGACCAGTGACCTGTGACCAGTGACCAGTGACCAGTGACCAGTGACCAGTGACCAGCGAAAGTGACCAGTGACGAGTGACCAGTGACAAGTGACCAGTGACCAGTGACCAGTGAGCAGTGAGCAGTGACCAGTGACCAGTGACCAGTGACCAGTGACCAGTGACCAGTGCCAACGACCAATGACCAGTGACCATTGACCAGTGACCAGCGAAAGTGACCAGGGACCAGTGACCAGTGACCAGTGACCAGTGACCAGTGACCAGTGACCAGTGACCAGTGACCAGTGACCAGTGACCAGTGACCAGTGACAAGTGACCAGTGACCAGTGACCAGTGATCAGTGACCAGTGAACAATGACCAGCGAAAATGACCAGTGACCAGTGACCAGTGACCAGCGAAATTGACCAGTGACCAGTGACCAGTGAACAGTGACAAGTGACCAGTGACAAGTGACCAACGAAAGTGACCAGTGAACAGTGACCAGGGACCAGTGACCAGTGACGAGTGACCAGTGACCAGCGAAAGTGAACAGTGAGCAGTGACCAGTGACCAGTGACCAGTGACCAGTGAGCAGTGACCAGCGAAATTGACCGGTTTCCAGTGACCAGTGACAAGTGACCAGTGACCAGTGACCAGCGAAAGTGACCAGTGACGAGTGACCAGTGACAAGTGACCAGTGACAAGTGACCAGTGACCACTGACCAGTGACCAGTGACCAGCGACCAGTGCCAACGACCAGTGACCAGTGACCATTGACCAGTGACCAGCGAAAGTGACCAGTGACCAGTGACCAGTGACAAGTGACCAGTGACCAGTGACCAGTGATCAGTGACCAGTGACCAGTGACCAGCGAAAATGACCAGTGACCAGTGACCAGTGACCAGCGAAATTGACCAGTGACCAGTGACCAGTGAACAGTGACAAGTGACCAGTGACAAGTGACCAACGAAAGTGACCAGTGAACAGTGACCAGGGACCAGTGACCAGTGACGAGTGACCAGTGACCAGCGAAAGTGAACAGTGAGCAGTGACCAGTGACCAGTGACCAGTGACCAGTGACCAGTGACCAGTGACCAGTGACCAGTGACCAGTGACCAGTGAGCAGTGACCAGCGAAATTGACCGGTTTCCAGTGACCAGTGACAAGTGACCAGTGACCAGTGACCAGCGAAAGTGACCAGTGACGAGTGACCAGTGACAAGTGACCAGTGACAAGTGACCAGTGACCACTGACCAGTGACCAGTGACCAGCGACCAGTGACCAGTGACCAGTGACCAGGGACCAGTGACCAGCGAAAGTGACCAGTGACCAGTGACCAGTGACCAGTGAACAGCGAAAGTGACCAGTGACCAGTGACTAGTGACCAGTGACCAGTGACCAGTGACGAGCGAAATGGACCAGTGACCAGTGTCCAGTGACCAGTGACCAGTGATAAGTGACCAGTGACCAGTGACCAGTGACCATTGACCAGTGACCAGTGAACAGTGACCAGCGAAAGTGACCAGGGACAAGCGACCAG